>CM038682.1:336955385-337292861 GCA_021605205.1 Aegilops longissima
GGAAGTAGTGGCGCAGTTTCCTTGAGGCCATGACAAGGCCAAAAATCAATTTTTGCTCACCAGAGTACCTGGATCTAGCCCCCTGCAATAGGGAGCTGACGAAGTACACTGGGCGCTGCACCATTTTCTTCCTTGCCGCGTCCTTGGGGTGGTCTCCGCTGCCGTGCTCTTCTTTGTCCTGATCCATATCTGGCCTTGTCGGGTTGTTCTCATTCTCCCTCTTGGAAGGTACACTAGCTGAGGCTGCTACTTCCTCTACTTCCACTGCGCCACTAGTGTTGCACTAACCACTTGATTAGTTACCGCCAGATATAGCACCAACGGCTCTTGTGGTTTGGGAGCAACCAAAGTATGCACAGAGGACAAGTAGGTCTTCAAATCTTGCAATGCTGCATATGCTTCTAGGGTCCACTTCATGGGTCTTGCCTTCTTCAAGATCTTGAAGAATGCAAGGCGCGCTTGGCAGACTTGGAGATGAACCCGCTAAGCGTGACAGCGCACCATGTCAAACGCCTTACATCCTTAACTGTCCTAGGTGCCTAAATCTGCTCAATAGCCTTGATCTTATCGGGGTTGGCCTCTATCCTGCGATGGGACACAAAGAAACCAAGTAGCTTATCGGAGGGAACGTCGAACACGCATTTCTCCGGGTTTAGATTCAAATTGATCTTGCGCAGAATAACAAATGTATCTTCTAAATCCTGGACGAGGGTTCATCTGTCCTTGGTCTTGACCACAGTATCATCCATATAAGCTTCAAAGTTCCTATGCAACTGTGATTTAAAACCAATCTAGACTGCTCTTACAAAAGTGGATCCGACACTCTTCAACCCGAAAGGCATGCACACGAAGCAGTATGTGCCACATGGGGTGATGAATAAAGTCTTCTCTTCTTCTTCCTTGGACATAAAGATCTGATGGTACCCAGAGTATGCATCCAGAAAAGAGAGAAACCACATACTGCAGTATAATCCACCATCTAGTCGATGCGCGGCAAGGGAACCAGGTCTTTCGCTTGTTGAGATCTGTGAAATCTATGCAAAGCCTCCATTTCCCGTTAGCTTTGCGTATGACCACTGGGTTTGCTAACCATGTTGGATGCAGTACTCCTCGGACCAAACCAGCTGCCTCAAGTTCTTGATCTCTTCTGCAATGAATTGCTGCCGCTCCAAAGCTTGCTTTCGGACCTTCTGCTTAACGGGACGGGCATGCGGGTAGATAGCAAGGTGGTGCTCGGTTACCTCCCTAGGAACACCGGGGATATCCGATGGTTGCCAAGCAAACACATCGATATTTGCCCGCAGGAAGGCAACAAGCGCGCTTCCTATTAGTAATCAAGGGTGGCACTGATAGTAAAGGTACCATCAGTGCCAACCTGCCCTGCCGGGACCTTTTTCACATGAGGTGCAGCAGCCTTGGATCTCTTGCTGTTGGAACTCTCCAGCAAGTCAGCAACAGGTGCATCATACTTCGGAGAGGCATGCTTCCCAAATTCCTTGCTGGTGTCCCTGCTATCCTTCTTCTTTCCTTTGATTTCCATGGCGGGAACCGTGGCTTTCGCGGCCTCTGACACGACAGCGTCCCCGTACATCTTATCCACACAAATAATTGCGTCCTTCTTGTCTGACAGACTAGAAATGACTCCCACTGGTCTTGGCATCTTCAAGGTGTTGTAGGCATAGTGGGATGCTGCCATGAATTTTGCCAGAGCTGGGCGTCCAAGAATTCCATTGTACGGCAGGGGGAGGTTGACCACATTGAACACAACCTTCTCTGTCCGGTAGTTCAACTCCCCTCTGAATGTCACTGGCAATGTGATCTTTCCCTTAGGATGACTCCTACTATGGTTGATTCGTTGAAACGTGCCCCTTACTTTGAGCTCTTCCTCTGCTATTTGAAGTTTGCTGATAACCTTTGGGAAATCAGATTCAACCCGGCCCCGCCGTCAATTAACATCTTTGTGACTTTGAGGTTATGGATTGTTGGTGAAACCAACAATGACAAGCATCCTACTGTGGTGGTGCGGTCAGGATGGTCCTCTTCATCAAATATGATGGGCGTGCATGAACACTTGAGCGGCTTCCGAGATTCTGCCGCTGGCTCCATGGCATTGACTACACGCGCCCACCGTTTAAGTTAGTGGTGAGAGGAGTGCAGAGATGCACCCCCGTCAATGCACAGGGCGTCAGTGGCCTTCTGGAATTCCTGCTCACTGGTTTCCTCTTCATCCCCTCCATCACTTTCGTAGTTGCAATCTTCTCTCGACCCCTGGCGGCTTTTCCTTGGTTCCAAAGAGCCTTTCCAGGGTGATTTGCGTCACCACCCCGGGCCTTCCGGCCAGCGCCATTCTGACTCTTTTCCTTATCACGCTTCTCATATTCAGCCCTCTGCTTCTTGACGAGCTGCTCAACCTAATGACATTCCTGGAGATTGTGGCCCTTTGTCCGATGAATCTTGCAATACGAACCATTGCCTTTTCCAGCCTTCTCGGCAGCAGCGGCCTCCCGGCAGTCAATGCACGCGGCAACTTCCTTGCCGAGGGCTTCGGCCTTAGCCTTCTTGCCGGTACTAGGCATGCCCGATCCCTCGACGGCCAGTACTGCTTTATCCTTCTGTCGGCGTTCTGGGAACGGGGGTCCCCAGACTTGCCTGCCTGCGGCCTGCGGCGTGGCTCAAAGGAGGCCCAGGACGGCCCATCTTCACCAACACAAGCTCAACACCCTCGTGAGGGGCCAAGCCTCGCGGGACGGACGCCCAAGAGCTTCCTCAGGCACGGCCTCGTCAGGCTGGCTCACGAGGAGGCGGAGAGTTCAAGGCGGGGTGCCTCTCGAGGTGCCCGTGACGACCAAGGCGCGCGATCGAGGCGCCAGCCAGCATGGCGTCCTCCTTTCCTCTTTGGTGCAAAGGGGGCAAGCGCAGGCAAGGGCATCAGGCAAAGGCATCCGTTTCGGTGCAACAAGACCAAGACCAGCCCCAACGGCTGGAATGCTGTCATCGTGGAGCCCAAGTAGGCGTCATCACCAGAGCCTTTGGCAGGCGAGGACCAACTTTAGTCAGGATAAGTGTACCCGCTGTTCCCCTTCAAAATGGCCAATTGTTGGCGCCCTTCCTGCTCAATATTTGGGGAAGAGGCCCAGGGCCTTCGCTTATAAATAGGGGAAGCCGCACTCAAAGGGGAGAGGATCGGATCGAGCAGTCGGAATCCAGAGAGAGAGAGAAACCCGTTCCTCAAGCTAGAGCAATGGGGCACCACTTAGCAGTTCATCACACCCACCAAGAACAGACCCTCGCGAGGCTGTTCTTCCTATCTTATTCTTCGTCGGCCCCAGAGGCAATCCACACCACAAACTAGAGTAGGGTATTACACCACAGCGGTGGCCCGAACTAGTATAAATCTTCGTCTCTTGTGTTGTTCTTGTTAGTAGTTTAGGTCCACGTGATTGGCGAGGTGCGAGGCGATGGAGGATTGATCTCTCCGCGCGCGAGTTTGAACCTTAAGGGTCTGCGGAACGATGATCCGACATTTGGCGCGCCCGGTGAGTCTTGCTGAGTCCGCATTTACGCCACCTCGCGTCCGTCGCATTGTCATCGCCATGACCGGCGACCAGCGGGCAACCAGATCCATGGGCAGCGTGGCATGCCCACGAAGAGCCACTCGCCTCGGGCGACCCGTGCCCAGGCAGCTCGCGGTCCGAGGGCGCTGCGGGCATGGCAACGCGACAGGCTCCGACGGCGCTCACACCGCGACAGGCGCGGTCGGCAGCAAGAGCCTCCAACCACGCCGCGACCACTTCACCCTACACCCGCCGGGAGCAGGCGAACTCGAGGGCCGCGCTCATAGTGGCCCGAGAGCTGTTGCAGTGCAGGCTGCTGGAGAGCGGTCGTGACGTGCTGCTGGAGCGAGTGGCGGAGCTCCTGGGCTTCGCCGCCTCGGGGGCTCACCCCTTCTGCACCCAACTCCCACCTCCGGCCGAGGGCAGCCCGCACGGGGGCTCCACGCGTGCCCGCGGGTTCCAAAGCTACTCCAGCACCGGCAAAGCTGTTAGCGTCGGGCCGGTGGCGGGGTTGCCCCCGCCCCCGGCCCGCGGAGAAGAAGGACTCGACGCAACTCACGGCCCTGGTGGACCGCCGCGCCACCACCCCACGGCGGGCGCATCAAGCAGAGCAGCAAGGCACGCTCAGCACTACGGTGTGGCCTTCGGGATGACGACGCCGGAAGAATACGTTCCCCACATGATGGACCAGGGGCACCCGCATGAGGGGGAACAAGACCCGCTCCTCAGCCCAATCTGGGGGGATGAGGCACCAGAAGCCGCGCTATTCCAGGAGTCTCGAGATGGTACCACTGGTCACGCCGGGGGCAACGATTATCGGGTACCGCTACTTCCTCAAGAGCAAACATCGCTAACCATAGGTCGCAGGAGTGCAGTGTCGCCACGATGAACAGCTGCCCGTTCCGCAGTCTCCTACCCCTCGGGAGGGGCACGGGGGCTGCGGAGAGGCAGAGATCCGACATCACCACCGCGGTGTTTGGAGCAAAGGCGTTCTCGGGAGGTAGGCCCTCTGCTGGGGAGGTGCCTCGGGGCCTGCCTGGCGGAGGACCCGTGGTCGTCGGGGAACTGGCGGCGACCGCTCTACCCCATCGGCGGCGCCACGTTTCCGGTCGTCGTTGGTGGCACTAGAGTGTGGCGCAAGGCGGGGCCCTCGTCTGCAGCGATATGAAGCAAGGCGGTACTGTGAAGAAGGCCCGGTGCTGTGAAGCTCGCCGCCCGTGACACTCTCACGTAATAATGAGTGGGGCTGTACATGCCCCGAGTCTCAGGGTGCGGCCTCAGCCCCGGGCTCCCTCCCACGCCCGAGAGCAGCACTTAGCTCTGCTTGGTGAGAAGACGTCCAAGACTAGACTAGGTGCGAGCGCGCCTTTTTTCTCGCTTTCATTTGGTTTTTCCTCCGCCGTCGTTTTCCCCCGTTGGATTTAAGTTGAATTTGAGCTTCAAGATTTGCGTGTATTCGGGGAAGGGGTGCTTAGTCTCGTTCGAGCAAATCTCTCGCGTTTCGGTTACAACTCCGCCTCCGCCGCCTCCCCTCGCGAGCCCCTCGCGAGCCGGGCCAGGCCAAGCTTGCGCACAGCCCAGCCTGTCGCCGCCACGTCCTCTCCGGAGGGTTTTTTGCTGCAGGTCCTACGAATTCGATCGATATACACTCGGATAGCCGCAGTCTCCCGAGCTATCTCGGGGCTCGTCTGACGGGCTAAGGTAAACCATCAAACTAGCGCGTCGCCTAGCTTACCACTTGGCGCGGGTGTATGGGCAATGTAACACCTGCTAATACATAGAACATAAGTCTTACTTGAGGGGCTCCCCCTGCCCAAAATGCTCTCACCTCCATCAGGCCAAAACCTGAGTTCTTCTCGTGCAGGGTAAAGGAACAAGGACAATACATAATCAGTCGGACAAATCCCCCAATGCATCCTCAGGAGCACCTCCCGAGCCGTGGCTGGCGTCGCTGGCCTCGCCGTCGCTGCCCGCGTGATCGTCGGTGGCGCCTGGGCCGTTCACCACGCCGCCCTCATCGGCGGCCACGACCACGCCGTCGTCATCTGAAGCGAAGGCCCGGACGAGGGCATCCACGTTGAATTCCACCCGGTCGCCAGTCGCCTGCACGGCACGGGAACTGGGCGATAACGCGTCAAAATCAAAGTGAGGTCCATGTCCCGGAGATGGCGAAGACACGAGAGAAAGCGCGCCGAGCAGCGCGCGACTCCTCTCCTCCACCAACCTGTCGGCCACGACCGATCGCGCCTCACCGCGCCACCACGTCGATGAAGAATCAAGGTTCTGGCGTAGTTGACCGCGTGCGGCTGGCCTACCGCCGCCTCGCAGATATTATCCAAGGCCACGTTAGCCCTTTCTCGGAGCGTGGCGAGCATGGGGCGGTGCTCATGCTCCAAGACTCGCCGCTGACCTATCTCGTCCGCGTTCTGGCGCGCAACAGCCTCAACCTCCTCCACCCGCTCGCGAAGAAGGAGCACCTCAGCCTGAGAGGTGGTGGACTCCCTCTGCGCCACCTCAAGGGCGGCCTGAAGAGCATCAGCCCGCCGCATAGCCTCCTCCAGTTTGGTCCTCAAGGCAGCAGTCCTGCCCTCAGCCTCGGCCTTGATCAACCCCAACCGCTCCCCAAACTCGCGCTCGAGGTTCGAGCGCGCCGCCGCCACTCGGCGTCCGGCCTCCTCCATGACACGGGCTTCCCGTGCTGCAACCTCATCCTCTGCCTGCGTCGCCAAGCGTTCCCTCGTCTCCAAGCCGTTCTGCTGTAGCGTTGGCGGCCGGCGTCAGCGCCTCTTGGCCTCGGAGCTCCGCTAAATCGCCAGAAGCCACCTTCATCGACGCGAGGGCTGCCTCGCGCAGCTCCACTTGCTCCTCCAACGAGTGGCACCGGGCTAGGGCTTCCCGTGCCCGCTCCTCCGCCGCCTCTCGCCGCATGTCAGCTACCCGAGCCTCTTCGATGGCCCGAGAACAGGCCTCTCGGGAGGCTGCCAGCGACACCTTGGCCTCCTCATCATCAAGCTCGCGCTGGCGACGCGCAAGGGCGGCAGCGTCCTCCAGCTCGCGCCTCTGCGCAGCAGGCAGCAGGCCTCGGCCTCAAGGCGCGTCTTCGTCAACAAGCTCTTCACCAAGAAGGCCCACGCGTCGGCTGCCCTTCGAAGAAATCCTTGGAGAAGGGCGCGACGCTACCGGGCGCGCTCGCGCACGTCCTCCGCACCATCAGCTGCCCCGGACGGGCGCCGGGAGCCACGAATCAACACTCCCCCTCCGGGCAGGGGGCTGGGGGCTGGCACCCTCGCGACGGCCGGGCATGCCGCGCCATGGGCCCGGCCTGGAGCCAGCTCGTCCCCAGACGAGGGGCGCAGGAAGCGCCTCAGCCAATCGCCGTCCATGACCAGGCGAGAAGCCCACGACAGGCTAGCTATGCCTTGGGAAGGCTCACGAGGAAGGATCGCGAGGCGTGCAGGGCTACGGCGCGCCTCGGGACGGCTCACCTCCCCGGTCACCCTCACCACAAGAGCTCTGCTGCTTGGAGCACTCGAGGACTGGGGAGGGGGCGAAGCCGGGGAGGACATCTCCTCACCCATCTCCATGAGCTCGGCATGAAGGGGCCTGCAGGGCAAGGATCAGTACAAGCAACGGAAGAATCAAGAGCTGGAGAAGAAGAAGGCTTACTCATCAGTAGCGAAGTACTTCCTGCGCTTGAGCAGGCGACAAGGGTAGTCATCGCCCATGGCCTCCCTTCTCCTCCGGAGGGCCTCGAAGTTCACGCGGAAACGGCCCAAGATTTGGGCGCAGGGATCAGCCCGCGGTAAGGGAGGAGCATCCATGCGGCTTGCGTCAGGGGCGTCTGCCTGATGCGCGCAGATAGTCGCCTCACCAGGGGAAGCAGCCGAGGCCTCGGGGGCTCCAGCCGCGGGCGGCTGCTTGTCGCCCTCAGCCGGAGCGGCATGAGCCTCAGGAGTTGCCCCCTCACGAGCGTCGCCAGGCATTGCCACCCCGGCGGGGGACCCTTCGGCCTCTGGCGGCTCGTACCTCCCTGCTCCACCGCTTGAGGAGGAGCCGCCTTGGCCGACTGGAAGGGCTGTCACCACCACTGGATTCTCGCGAGGCCCCTGGAGACCAGCGGGGCGCAGCCCCCATTCATCGAAGATAGGCATCAGGTTCACCAGATCACCCCTATTCCGGCAACGGTACAGCAAGGACCCTTCATGCTGGATGCCACCAGGGTTAGGATCGCCAGTCAGGACCATGAGCACCTTCCTTAGCGCTTCTGGCGTCAGTGTAACACCCGGATAATTAAGCTACAGTAATCACCTCGGTTACTGTGACTAAACTCACGTTGGTTCGATCCCGGTTCAAATTCAAATTTAAAAACAAAAGCAAACGATAAAAGTTTTCAAAAAAACTAAAACTAAAATGTTCGGGGGTTGCCAAATATTGCAAGGTTAATTATGGTGGGGTGCACACATTTTTGTAAAGTGTTTAGATATTTTAAATAAACCAAAACAGAAAAGGAAATTAAGAAAAAGGATTTGAAACAGAAAAAAGAGGGGGGGGAAACCCAACAGGCCAACTGGGCCAAGCCCCCCACTGCCCACCAGCCACCATCGGCCCGCCCAACCGCCCACCCCTCACTCACTTACCCACCCCCCCGGTCGGCAAACCCTAGCCGCCCTCACTCCCCCCCGATCCCCTTTCTCCCCGCAGCGATCCAGTGTCGGCCCCGCCGATCCGTCGCCCCTCGTCGCCCCTCGGCGCGGCGACCCTCGCTGCCCGACCGCACCTACCCTCCTCCCCGACCTATCAGCGCGGGCAGGCTCAGGCCTCGCCGCCATGGGCCGACCCCGACCCCGTCGCCTCACGGATCCCCCGACGCCGGACGGCCGCCCCCCACCCTCCTCCTCACGGTCGCCACCGAAGGCCCCGAGCCCGCCGATAGACCTCGCGTTCCCCCAGTGAGCTCTCCCTCTCCCCCTCGGACCCCTCGCTCCCTCGTTCCTCTCCGAGCGCCACCGCGCCCCTTCGCCCGGCTCGGCCGCCCGCCCCAGACCTCCCTCCCCTCCTTTTCTTCGCCGAGCACGAGCACAGGCGTGCTCCCAGCCTCCTCTCCCTCCTCCTCGCACGAGCGGCGGCCCCCACGCCGCACCAACCTCCCCCCGCCGTGGATCTCATCGCTGGCGCCCCGTGACCAAATGGTCACGAGGCCGAGCCCCGTGAGGCTCGGTGCGCCTAGCACCCTGCCCCCAGAAGCAGCTTCGACGGAGACCGAACCTCCTCGACGCCTCCGCCGGCCGGCGCTGATCCCTGCCGAGCCCGACCAGCGCAATACCCCCATCGGACGCGCCGCTCTCCCCTTCCGAACGCACCGACCAGCGCCTGCTTGACCACCGGAGGGCAAGTCCGCGAGCTCAGCGCCCTCCTCCGCCATGGACGCCACTGGGGCTCCCAGCGCCCGGGCCGACGTGGCCACCGGGGCCACCGCTGAGCCATCGACTAGTGGGCCCAGGCCCCCACCGGATCTGTTGACTCGGGTCTGTAAGTGACCGCACCCACTACATCGACATGGGGCCCCACCCCCAAAGAACGCTTTTAAAATAAAAAGAAATGAAAATGAAATTAGTTAAATATAAATATTATAAATAAAATGAATAAAACTAATTAATTAATTAATTAAACAAGTAATTAATTAATTTAATTAAGCCCGATTAATTAAACCTAATGACTAATTAACCTAATTAACTATCGTTAATTAAACTTAACTAAGTTAATTAGTTAATGATTATGATTAACAGGACCCATATGTCGTGGTTGACTTAGTCAACCTGTTGATCTTGACGTCGGCATGACATCATGCCGACGTCATAAATACATTTTTTGAATTAATTAATTAATTAATTAAATTCGAAATTATTAAAATCTTTTAAAATCATATCTTTTAATCCGTAACTCGGATTAAAATATTTTCAACATGAAAGTTGCTCGAACGCCGAGGCGAATCCGGACACGCGATCCGTTCGTCCGCCACACACCCTAACCTATCGAACCTGCAACTTTCCCCTCGCTCTCTCGCTGAAATCACGAAACAGGAATACTTTCCGGATGTTTCCCCTTAACCAATACCACCTCATACCACGTTAGGGCACGCATAGCATCGCTACTTGTCATGTCATGCATCGATATGCATCTGTTTACTTGGTATTCATTGTTTCTTCCCCTCTTCTCTCCGGTAGACTACGAGACCGACGCAGCTGCTGCTGCCAGTTCGACTACGGTGTTGACGACCCTCTCTCTTGCCGAGCAACCAGGCAAGCCCCCTTGATCACCAGATATCGCTTACTCTTCTCTATACCGCTTGCATTAGAGTAGTGTAGCATGTTCTCGCTTTCGATACTCCTATCCGCTGCATAGCTTTGTCCTTGTTACTCTTGTTGTTACCTTACCGCAATCCTATATGCTTAGTATAGGATGCTAGTACATTCATCTGTGGCCCTACATTCTTGTCCGTCTGCCGTGCTATACTATCGGGCCGTGATCACTCGGGAGGTGATCACGGTATATTCTATATACTTATACATGATACATGTGGAGACTAAAGTCGGGTCGGCCGATGGAGCACCCATGAGTGGATCTTTGAGGCGGAGCGGCAGGCAGGTTGAGACCGCCTAGGAGAGAGGTGGGCTGGCCTGCTCGGTGTTCGCGGATACTTAACACGCTTAACGAGGTCTTGGTATTTGATCTGAGTTGGCTCTGAGCTTATACGCACTAACCATCTACGCGGGAGTAGTTATGGGTATCCCGCGTCGTGGTATCACCAAGCACTTCAGACGTCAAGAACGAGCGGCGCTACCGGATTGGACTGGAACGCCACTAGGCTAGGTCTGCTTCGGCCGATACATAACGTCTTGTGTGTGCTTTCGAGGCGATGGGCCCTGACCCTGGCGCTTAGGTTTAGACGGCGTGTTGGCCTCTCTGTTGTGGCTAGGTGGGGCTGCGACGTGTTGATCTTCCGCGGCGGGCATGACCCAGAAAGTGTGTCCGCCAAATGGGATCAAGCGTCTTTGGGTAAGATGGTGCACCCTGCAGGAAGTTAATCTATTGAATAGCCGTGATCTTGATAGCAGGACGACTTGGAGTTGTACCTTGAGCTTATGACAACTAGAACCGGATACTTGATAAAACACACCCTTACAAGTGCGGATACAACCGTGGTCGCTCTCTCTCAGGGATATGAGGAGGGGATCGCCGGGTAGGATTATTACTATATGATGTTACTTGGAGGACTTCAGTTTACCCTCCTCTACCTGTTGCAAGACATGTGTCCATAAGCGTAGTCTTCGTTAAGACTAGCTATCCCCCTCTTATTACGGCATTCTGCAGATTCGGTCCGATATGGCCCTTTACACATATATCCATGCATATGTAGTGTAGCTCCTTGTTTATAGTACTTTGGATGAGTACTCACGGTTGCCTTGTTCCCCTTTTCCCCTACCTCTACTCGATTGCTGCAACCAGACGATGGAGCCGGGAGCGACGCCGCCGCCTATGGCGACTACTACTCTGGAGGTGCCTACTACTACGCAGCAGCCCGGCGGCGACCTGGGAGTAACTTAGGAGGATCGAGGCGGGAGGCTGCGCCTCTTCGATCTGTATCCCGGCTTTGTGCTAGCCATCTTATGGCAACTTGTTTAACTTATGTCGTACTCAGATATTGTTGCTTTCATTGACTCGCCTATGATCGAGCACTTGTATTCGAGCCCTCGAGGCCCCTGGCTTGTATTATGATGCTTGTATGACTTATTTTATTTGTAGAGTTGTGTTGTGATATCTTCCGTGAGTCCTTGATCTTGATCGCATACATTTGCGTGCATGATTAGTGTACGATTGAATCAAGGGCGCCACAAGTTGGTATCGAGCCATTGCTGTAGGAATCCCCCTTCCACAATCCTTGGCCGAAGTCGAGTCTAGAAATTGCAAAACTTTTACTAACTTGGCTGTTAGCCTTACGGGCCCACGTCGCTATCGGGTGGTACTAGGATCTTTTACTCCTCGACCTTTACTCTGGGACTCTGAACTCTCTTCTACTCGGGTTAAACGATTTTACTAACTATCACTAGGATCCCGTGACCACATTCACCCCGAAGTTGGATAAAGCCATAGTTATTCTTGGAATTGTATTTTGCTCAATTTCCACACTGTCATTTGACTCCTTTGAAACGTCTTTGTTTTCAGATGGAACCCACGAGGCAGGTCGCGGCGCCACACGACGGCCATTGGTGCTCGGGATCACTGCGGTGCTAGCAGAGATGATGACCTATCTAGGTTATCGCCGCACCCCGAGTACACCGTCCATGAGGAGTACCGGGACTATAACCAGGAGCGATACCGTGCCATCGTCCACCTCTACTCTCGGAGTATGACTCCACCATTGTGCTTGCAGACCGCACATGGTGTTGGGGTGACTATCGATATGGCAGTCCACGATGCTGCTTATGCTTTGCTCGACACGCCTTCGTGCGAGTATCGAGAGTTGGACACCTCCCCTTGAGCACATTGCTATCGCGTCGATGTTGGTGAGGAGGGTTACTACACCGCTGCCTACTCCATTGTCACCAGAGAGCCCTTCTACCATCGTAACTTTGTTCTACATGCCGATGGGCTGGATCGAGCTAACCGAGCTCTTCGCCACGAGTTGTACATCACCCGTCGGCACCTTTACCGTTCTCGACTCTCTGCCCCTTTGTCCGATCGAGAGAGCTGCGCGCTCGCGATCTACCCAGCCAGACCGTGATGCCCCAGGTGTCGGTTGGCGGGCGTGGGAGGCTACTCTCCGCGACTTGGCCCTCTTCGCCACACGGACGCCGGATTCAGCACACGAGTATCTGCAGCCCCTGTGTCACCGACGTGGAGGACTATCGCTGCCGCACTACCAGCTTTCAAAGCTACAGCTACCTCCGCAGATGCAGCGTGGGACTTATGTAGACCGGCTTGTTAGTGTTAGATGCATTCGCCGCGAGCCTGCGTGCCGCCTATGATGTTTTATTCTATGTACTGAACTCTATGTATCGGACTCTATGCATGATCCCTTTTGTAAGATATGCCGACTACTATGTAGTTCCTATCGTGCTGCTTTCATTATGCATGTTTCATCATGAATGATTCCTGTCTTTTGCATGAATTTCTCAAATGCTGAACTACCCCTGTTATATAATAGCACGATGGTTAGGCCAGCAGGTCGTGGTCGTGGTGGCAACTTACCACCACCGCCTGAGTACATGGCTGGTATGATCCAACAGCTAGAGATGAATCGCCAGTTCATGGAGAACATGATGGCTCTGTTTCCTCGCCCCAATATGAACCAGCACCCAAACGGAACAACTCTGCAGGATTTCATACGCCTGAACCCCAGCGTGTACCGCAGCTCAACTCAGCCATTGGATGTCGATGATCGCTCCGTGACATCACCTATGAGATGGAGTCTGCTGATGTAGCCCCGCCACTATGTCACTTTTGCTTCCTTCTTCTGAAGGGACCCGCAGCTCAATGGTGGGACAGCCACAGCGTATTTCGCCAGCTTGGAACACTCATCACCGCCGACTTCCAAGCTGCCTTCCGTGCCCGTTTCATCCTCAAGGGTCATGGACCGTAGAAGCGTGAATTCGCAACCTCACCCAAGGCAATAAGACTGTTGAAGCTTATCGTGAGAGTTCTGGACTTGTCTCGCTATATGTCAAGAGGACATTGCAACCGATGCACGCAGACAGAGAAGTTCCGTGACGGCCTTCAAGTCGACATCAAGCTCGCACTTCTAGTGCACGACTTTGCCGATTTCGCCACCTTGGTGAACAAGGCTATCAATGTCGAAACTGGTCTCGCAGGAATACCGAGCTCTAACAGCAAAGCAACCGTGACACGGGCTCATCTTGGGCCCGCCTTGCGAAGCGCAAGATATGGATTCCCAACAGTATGTACCACCGAATGCACTGCTCCAAGGCAGAACTATGCTGCACCTCGTGCGCCTACAACTAAGCAGCCAAAGCTTCCAGCTCCACCACCCCAAGCTCCTGCTCCCACTCCCAATAATGGCTTGTGCTTTAGGTGTGGTCAACAGGCACCGTGCTAGAGAATGCAATCGAACCGAATCAAGCTGCCCTTCCAAAGAGCTGGCCGTGGAAACACCCAGCCCGCAACAACACTTGCCAAGCCTTATGGTCAAGCTCGGGCCAACCACGTTGATCCGAACGAAGCTCAAGACCAGCCTGCTCTTGTGATGGGTACACTCCTCGTAAATTCAGTACCTCTATCTGTTTTATTCGATTCAGAGCATCGCATTCATTCATGTCTCAAGACTTTGCATACAAGCACGACGTTAAGTGTGAGGAGATGAACTCTTGGTAGTGGTAAAACCCCTTGGGACAATGTCAAACCTCCATGGTTGGCGCCGACGTCCCGTGGAAATCGAAGGGTTGGAATTCTATGCCTCACCCATTATCCTCAAGACGCCTAACATCGACCTCATTTTGGGGATGGATTGGTTGAAAGCGCATCTGCGCCAATCGCTTGCGCCACTAAGACCGTCCATCTGCTACACCTTCGATGAAATAATAAGCTACAATGCTCGTCTCGGTTCAGATGCCGAGGCAAGGCTCTATGCATTGAATGCATTGAACGCCGCACCCTCGAGGGCATTGAAAACATTCCTCTGTTTGCGATTTCCAAGACGTCTTTCTCAAGAACTTCCAGGATTCCCCTGCTAGAGCTGTCGAATTCGTCATCGGCTTGAAACCGTGCACCACTCCTATAGCCAAGCGACCCTACAAGATGCCGCCGCATGAACTCCTTGAGCTAAAGGAGGAAATCAACAAATCTCTTCAAAGTGGCTTCATTCGCCCAAGTTGCTCTCCTTGGGGAGCACCTTCTCTCTTTGTCAAGAAGAAAGATGGGACAAACCGATTGGTCCAAGACTACCGTCCCATAAATCAAGCTACCATTCAGAATAAGTATCCTCTCCCTCGGATCAATGATCTTTATGATCAACTGGCTGGTTCGTCAGTGTTCTCGAAACTCGACTTGAGGTTGGGTTACCACCAGATCCGTGTTCGTGAGGAGGATATCCCCAAGACCGCATTCGTGACTCGTTATGGTTCATACGAGTACACCGTCATGTCTTTCGGCTTAACCAATGCTCCAGCCACTTTCTCTCGCCTAATGAACTATATATTCATGGATTACCTCGACAAGTTCGTCGTGGTTTATCTGGATGATATCCTGAAATTTTCCAAGAATGAAGAAGAACATGCTGAACATCTTCGTCTTGTGCTGGAAAAGCTACGAGAGCATCAACTATATGCCAAGTTCTCCAAATGTGAATTCGGCTTCAAGTAACCTATCTTGGGCATGTCATCTCTAAGGATGGTATTGCCGTCAACCCCGAAAGAGTTCAGGCTATTCTTGATTGGACTCCTCCAAGAACGTTAAGCAAGTCGAAGTTTTCTCGGTCTCGCCACTATTGCCGTCGATTCGCCGAGAACTTCTCCAAGATTGCCAGCCTCGACTAACCTGTTGTATAAGGCGTCAAATTCCAATGGGATGATAAATGTCGGGAAAGTTTCCAGCACTCAAAGACAAGTTGACTTCTCGCCCAAATGCTAGCTCCTCCTGATACTAAGAAGGACTTCGTCATTTACTGCGACGCTTCTCGTCAAGGATTAGGCGGTGTCCTAATGCAAGAGCGCAAAGTGGTTGCTTATGCCTCTCGACAATTACGCCCTCACGAAGAGAACTACCCAGTTCACGACCTCGAGCTTGCTGCTGTCATTCATGCACTGAAGCAGTGGCGACATTACCTTCTCGGTAATCGTTGCGAGATCTTCACTGACCACCAAAGTCTGAAGTATCTGTTTACTCAGCCAGACCTGAACCTCCGTCAGCAGAGATGGATGGAGACTGTTGCAGACTTTGATTTGGGTATTTCCTATACGCCAGACAAGGCTAATGTAATGGCTGATGCCTTGAGCCGCAAGTCTTATGCAACCACCTTCAGTTCACAAAGTTCAGCCCTCACTTGTTGAAGAATTCAGTAAAGCTGAACCTCCATATTGTTCCTCCGGTGCACTTCGCTCCCCTCCTCCGGAGTTCCGCAAGATGAATCTCCGTGTTGTTTCCTCAGGTTCCTCTATACCCTGGCTGTTGAACCCGATCTCGTGGGCACCATAAAGACAATGCAGGATTTGACTCAAGTCTACAAGATTAAGCGCGACCTCAAAGAAGGAAATCCTCATTCTTCACTATTGCCGATGATGGCGCCTTGTACTTCAAAGGCCGCCTAGTGGTGCCGTAAGAAGGAAAACCTGAATATGACTCGAGAAGGTTATGAAAGAAGCTCATGATACGCCTCTATGTATCCATCCTGGTAGTACAAAGATGTATCAAGACATTCGCCGAGATTACGTGGTCTAATATGAAGCAAGACATTGCTCGCTATGTTGTTGAGTGTGACGCTTGCCATCGATCAAAGCAGAACATCAAAGGCCTGCTGGAACTCGCAACCTATCTCTATTCCCGAATGGAAATGGGACCATGTTGAAATGGACTTAATCCTTCGGATTTCCCAAATCGCAGAAAGGTAATGATGCAATTCTTGTCGTCATTGATCGGCTTTCTAAAGTTGCACATTTTACGGCGGTCAAAGAAACGATCACGCTAGCCAGCTTGCAACTCTCTATATGTCGAGAATTATTTCACTTCACGGTATTCCACTGGTTATCGGTTTGGACCGTGGCAGCTTATTCACTTCAAGATTCGGGCAAGTTTTCAAGAAGCTATGGGGACTCATTTATCTTTCAAGATCTGCGTTTCATCCGCAAATCACAAGGGCAAGTTGAACGTGTCAACCATGTTCTCAAGACATGCTTCGAGCTTGTGTTATTTCCTTCGCAAGAAATGGGAGGAATCTCTCCCGTATGCTGAGTTCTCTTATAATAATAGCTATCAAGCTAGTCGAAGATGGACCCCTTCAAGTGTTATATGGTCGAAAGTGCGAACCCTCCGAACTGGTCGAAACGGGAACGCCCACTCTTCGTCCGGATATTATCCAACATGTCAAGAACAAGTCCGCATTATTCGCGAGAATCTCAAGAATGCTCGGTCTCGTCAAAAGAGTAATTATGACCGTCATCACAAAGACATGGTCTATCAACTGGCGAAAAGGCCTATCTTCGCGTTACACCAATGAAGGGTGCTCACCGCTTGGGATCAAGGGCAAGCTAGCTCCTCGCTATATTGGCCCATTCACTATTCCGAGAGGCGTGGAAAAGTGGCATATCAAGCTGGAGCTTCCGTCGAACCTTTCTCGAGTTCACGATGTGTTCCACGTGTCACAACTCCGACGCTGTTTCAAGGACCCAATCCGGCGATGGACCATGAAGTGCTCGAATTGCAACAGACCTCTCCTATAAAGAGCATCCGTCCACATTCTCGACCAAGCTGAACGCCGCACACGCCGAAAGGCGATCAAGTTCCTCAAAGTCCGATGGTCGAATCACTCAAGACGGCCACACAGGAACGCGAGGATCGCCTTGAGATGAATACCCGCACTTTTTCCTTCTACCTCCTAAATCTCGGGACGAGATTTCTTGTAGTGGAGGAGATTTGTAACACCCGGATAATTAAGCTACAGTAATCACCTCGGTTACTGTGACTAAACTCACGTTGGTTCGATCCCGGTTCAAATTCAAATTTAAAACAAAAGCAAACGATAAAAGTTTTCAAAAAAACTAAAACTAAAATGTTCGGGGGTTGGCAAATATTGCAAGGTTAATTATGGTGGGGTGCACACATTTTTGTAAAGTGTTTAGATATTTTAAATAAACCAAAACAGAAAAGGAAATTAAGAAAAAGGATTTGAAACAGAAAAAAAGAGAGGGGGGAAAACCCAACGGGCCAACTGGGCCAAGCCCCCCCCACCTGGCCCAGCCAGCCAGCCACTGGCCCGGCCCAACCGGCCCACCCCCTCACTCACTTACCCACCCCCCGGTCGGCAAACCCTAGCCGCCCTCACTCCCCCGATCCCTTTCTCCCCACACGATCCGGATCGGCCTCGCCCGATCCGTCGCGCCTTGTCGCCGACGGCGGCGACCCCGCCGCCCGACCGCACCTACCCCCTCCTCCCGACCTACCACGCTGGCGCGAGGTTCGCCGCCCAGCAGGCCGACCTGACCCCACGCCGCCTCACCGGATCCTCTGACGCCGGACGGCCGCCCCCACCCTCCTCCTCATCGGTCGCCACCGAAGGCCCCGAGCCCGCCAGATAGACCCGCGCGCCAGTGAGCTCTCCCTCTCCCCCTCGGACCCCTCGCTCCCCTCGTTCTCCCTCCAGCGCCACCGCGCCCCCCGCCCGGCTCGCCGCCGCCTCACAGACACCTCCTCCTCTCCCTTTCCTCGCTGCCGAGCACGGACGTGCTCCCGGCCTCCTCTCCTCCTCCTCGCCGAGCGGCGCCCCCTATGCCGCACCAACCTCCCCGCCGTGGATCTCATCGCCGGCGGCCCCGTGACCAAATGGTCACGGGCCGAGCCTGTGAGGCTCGGTGCGCCTGCTTAGCACCTCAGAAGCGTTTCGACGGAGACCCGAACCTCCTTGCCGCCTCCGCCGCTCGCCGGCGCCGATCCCGGCCGAGCCCGGCCGCGCCAATACCCCCATCGGACGCGCCGCCCTCTCCCCTTCCGAACGCACCGACCCGCGCCTGTTTGACCACCGGAGGATTAAGTCCGCGAGCTCCGGCCCTCCTCCGCCATGGACGCCCACTGGGCTCCTCAGCGCCGGCCGCCGACATGGCCACCGGGGCCACCACTGAACACATCGACTAGTGGGCCCAGGCCCCCACCGGGTCTGTTGATTTCGGATCTGTAATGACCGCACCACTACCATCGACATGGGGCCCCACCCCAAAGAACGTTTTAAAATAAAAAGAAATGAAAATGAAATTAGTTAAATATAAATATTATAAATAAAATGAATAAAACTAATTAATTAATTAATTAAACAAGTAATTAATTAATTTAATTAAGCTCGATTAATTAAACCTAATGACTAATTAACCTAATTAACTCATCATTAATTAAACTTAACTAAGTTAATTAGTTAACAAAGTATGAATAACGGACCCACATGTCGGGGTTGACTTAGTCAACCCTATTGACTGCTGACGTCAGCATGACATCATGCTGACGTCATACATACATTTTTTCAATTAATTAATTAATTAATTAAATTCGGAAATTATTAAAATCTTTTAAAATCATATCTTTTAATCCGTAACTTCGGATTAAAATATTTTCAACATGAAAGTTGCTCGAACGTCGAGGCGAATCCGGATACATGATCCGCTCGTCCGCCACACACCCCTAACCTATCGAACCTGCAACTTTCCCCTCCGCCCTCTCGCTGAAATCACGAAACACCGGAATACTTTCCGGATGTTTCTTAACCAGTACCACCTCATACCACGTTAGGGCACGCCTAGCATCGCTACTTGTCAGGTCATGCATCGATATGCATCTGTTTACTTGGTATTCATTGTTTCTTCCCCCTCTTCTCTCCGGTAGACTACGAGACCGACGCTGCTGCTGCCCAGTTCGACTACGGTGTTGACGACCCCTCTCTCTTGCCAGAGCAACCAGGCAAGCCCCCTTGATCACCGATATCGCCTACTCTTCTCTATCTTTGCTTGCATTAGAGTAGTGTAGCATGTTCTCGCTTTCAGATACTCCTATACTACTGCATAGCCTTGTCCTTGTTACTATGTTGTTACCTTACCTGCAATCCTATATGCTTAGTATAGGATGCTAGTACATTCATCTGTGGCCCTACATTCTTGTCCGTCTGCCGTGCTATACTATCGGGCCGTGATCACTCGGGAGGTGATCACGGGTATATACTATATACTTATACATGATACATGTGGAGACTAAAGTCGGGTCGGCTGATGGAGCACCCACGAGTGGATCTTTGAGGCGGAGCGGCAGGGCAGGTTGAGACCGCCTAGGAGAGAGGTGGGCCTGGCCCTGTTCGGCGTTCGCGGATACTTAACGCGCTTAACGAGGTCTTGGTATTTGATCTGAGTTGGCTACGAGCTTATACGCACGAACCATCTACGCGGGAGTAGTTATGGGTATCCCGGCGTCGTGGTATCACCAAGCACTTCAGACGTCAGCTGACGGAGCGGCGCGCCGGATTGGACTGGAACGCCACTAGGCTAGGTCTGCTTCCGCCGCAGACGCAACGTGTAGGTGTGCTTTCGAGGCGATGGGCCCGGACACTCGCGGCGCTTATGTTTAGACCGCGTGTTGGCCTCTGTTGTGCCTAGGTGGGGCTGCGACGTGTTGATCTTCCACGGCCGGGCATGACCCAGAAAGTGTGTCCGCCAAATGGGATCAAGCGTCTTTGGGTAAGATGGTGCACCCCGCAGGGAAGTTAATCTATTGAATAGCCGTGATCTTCGGTAACAAGACGACTTGGAGTTGTACCTTGAGCTTATGACAACTAGAACCGGATACTTGATAAAACACACCCTTACAAGTGCGGATACAACCGTGGTCGCTCTCTCGGGGATATGAGGAGGGATCGCGGGTAGGATTATTGCTATATGATGTTACTTGGAGGACTTCAGTTTTCCCTCCTCTACTGTTGCAAGACAGTGTCCGAGCGTAGTCTTCGTTAAGACTAGCTATCCCCTCTTATTCGGCATTCTGCAGTTCAGTCCATCGATATGGCCCTTTACACATATATCCATGCATATGTAGTGTAGCTCCTTGCTTTGCAGTACTTTGGATGAGTACTCACGGTTGCCTTGTTCCACCTTTCCCCTACCTCTACTCGATTGCTGCAACTGCACGATGGAGCCCAGAGGCGAGCGCGCGCCGCCTATGACGACTACTACTCGGAGGTGCCTACTACTACGTGCAGCCCGGCGACGACGACCAGAGTAACTTAGGAGGATCCTGTGCAGGAGGCTGCGCCTCTTCGATCTTTATCCCAGTTTGTGCTAGCCATCTTATGGCAACTTGTTTAACTTATGTACAGTACTCGAGATATTGTTGCTTCCACTGACTCGTCTATGATCGAGCACTTGTATTCGAGCCCTCGAGGCCCCTGGCTTGTATTATGATGCTTGTATGACTTATTTTATTTGTAGAGTTGTGTTGTGATATCTTCCCATGAGTCCTTGATCTTGATCGTACACATTTGCGTGCATGATTAGTGTACGATTGAATCGAGGGCGTCACAGTCAGGTCTTCTTCCTGGAGCCTCATACGATCATCGGGCCCGCCGAAGGCCCACATCCAGTGGGAATGGTGTTGGAGAGGAGCAATGCGGCGCATCAGGAACTCTTTCACCACCTTGGGCGCTGTCATTGCTAGCGACCTCAGGAATGCGAAGCGGCGCCAGACGAGGAAGAGCCGAGGGCTTGAAAGCGCCTCCTGGCCCCAGCCAGAATTGGGGACAGCCGGCGAAGTTGGCTCCGATAGCAGGGGGCTGGGCACCCCATCATCCACGTACAACCACCTCTCGCGGAACCCAGCCGCGGGCGGAGGCAGGCTGAAGTCAATCCCTGAGGCCGCGGTCTTGGGCGCGGCGACGAAGCTCACGCACGCCGAGCATTGAGCGGGCTCGACAAGGCGCAGAGAAAAGAAGTGGCGCAGCAAGGCAACCGAGGGAAGGATGCCCATCATTGCCTCACAAACGAAGGCGAAGACTGAGAGAAGAGTAATGGACTCAGGACCCAGATGCATCATGTGGATCTGGTAGTGGGAAAGCACGGCATTGAAGAAATCAGAGAAAGGGGGAACCAGCCCGCCCTGTATGCCAATAAATACCGGACCTCGGTGACTGTCCTGTCGATGGCAAAGTGGGACGCGGGCCAGGCCGTCGTCCTCCCGCATTCATTAAAGGAAGTGGCCAGAGCCGAACTGACCTTTCCCAAGCCCTCCAGATTGATTATGATCGACGGTCGACAATGGAGGGGAGGCCGGCGGCATGGCGAAGGCGGCGCAGTTTTTCCTTCCCTTCTTCGTGGAGCCATGGCGATCGAAAGGGAAGGGAGATTTGAGATTGATTGGAAATGGAAACGGAGTTCGAGAGAGGAAGGACTGGAGCGTGCAAGCAGCAGAGAGGGGAACAGATGTGTGCAGCAGTGTGTCCGCCTAGCAAGGCACGAAATAAGGAGGCGTGGGGGAACAGTGCCGCCCACGTCCAATCAACCGCCACGCGTCGCCCAAGGCTGCAAGCTGTTAGGGCCCGCGACGCTCAGACTTGCCCTTTCGCCTCCGCCGCCAAGTTCGGGCGCGCCAGGCCCGAGGGCTACTATCGGCGTTCGGGAACGGGGTCCCAGACTTGCTCGCCTGCGGCTGCGGCGTGGCTCAAAGGAGGCCCAGACGGCCCATCTTCACCAACACAAGCTCAAGACCTCGCGAGGGCCAAGCCTCGTGGGGCGGACGACCAAGAGCTTCCTCAGCACGGCCTCGTCAGCTGGCTCACGAGGAGGCGGAGAGTTCAAGCGGGGTGCCTCGCGAGGTGCCCGTGGACGTAAGCCATGGCGACCAAGGGCGCCCGATCGAGGCGCCAGCCCAGCAGCGCCCTCCTTTCCTCTTTGGTGCAAAGGGGCAAGCGCGAGCAAGGGCATCGAGCAAAGGCATCCGTTTGGTGCAACAAGACCAAGACCAGCCCCAACGGCTGGAATGTCTGTCATCGTGGAGCCCAAGTAGGCGCTATCACCGAGCCTTTGGCGGCGAGGACCAACTTTAGTCGGGATAAGTGTACCCGCTGTTCCCCTTCAAAATGGCCAATTGTTGGCGCCCTTCCCGCTCAATATTTGGGGAAGAGGCCCAGGGCCTTCGCTTATAAATAGGGGAAGCCGCACTCAAAGGGGAGAGGATCGGATCGAGCAGTCGGAATCCAGAGAGAGGAGAAACCCATTCCTCACGCTAGAGCAACGGGGCACCACTTAGCAGTTCATCACACCCACCAAGAACAGACCCTCGCGAGGCTGTTCTTCCCTGTACTGTTCTTCGTCGGCCCCAGAGGCAATCCACACACCATAAACTAGAGTAGGGTATTACACCACAACGGTGGCCCGAACTAGTAAAAATCTTGCGTCTCTTGTGTTGTTCTTGTTAGTAGTTTAGGTCCCTGTGATTCGGCGAGGTACGAGACGGTGGAGGGTTGGATCTCCGCGTGCACCCCAGAGTTCGAACCTTAAGGGTCTGCCGGAACCCGTGATCCGACACCTTCCGCTTCTTGTTGCGCTTCTTGCTCTTCTTCTTCTGACTGGTGGCCTCGTCGTCATGTTCTGAGTTGATGTCAACACCGTCCTTCTCCAGGGAGTTTCCTCCCCTCCTCCACCCGAGCACACTTGTCCACCAAGGTGTAAAGTTCCTTCACAGTCTTGGGCAATCGACGTTCATCTTGGAATGTATCCGACAGTTGCGCACGTTGGACTGGAACACAGCTATCACAGCTGTCGGGTGGATATCTGGGATATTCCTGTGAACTCGGCTGAATCTCTGCATGTACTTTGGCAAAGTCTCCCCTTCCTTCTAGGGGAGAAGCTGCAAATTGCTGGGCCGTCCTGGTTCTTGGTGGCCGCCCGTAAAGGCGCCAACGAACTCATGGCATAGGTTAGCCCATGTCGAGATGGAGTTCTCAGGCAGATGCATCAACCAAGACCTCACATTTGGCTTGAGCGCCAAAGGGAAGTAGTTGGTGAAAACCTTCTCATCTCTTCCCCCGGCAGCTTGAACAGTGATGGTGTAGATGCTCAAGAACTCTGCCGGGTTTAGTATTCCATCATACTTCTTTGGAATCTCCGGCTTGAACGTGCGAGCGGATGGCTAACAGACTTGCTGCAGCTCACAGGTGAAGGCAGGGCACCCAGCCTCGAAAGGCAAGTACCCGCCTCTGTGATACGTCTCCAACGTATCTATAATTTTTGATTGTTCCATGCTATTATATTATCTGTTTTGGATGTTTATGGGCTTTATGAAACACTTTTATATTATTTTTGGGAGTAACCTATTAACCCAGAGCCCAGTGCAAGTTCCTGTTTTTTCCCTGGTTTCAGTGTTTCGAAGAAAAGGAATATCAAACGGAGTCGAAACGGAATGAAACCTTCTGGAGAAGTTATTTTTGGAAGGAAAGCTATCCGATGGAGTTGGAGTGCACGTCAGGAAAGAAACGAGGGAGCCACGAGGTAGGGGGCGCACCCTCCACCCTCGTTGGCCCCTCGCGGCTCCCCTGATGTACTTCTTCCTCCTATATATACCCATATACCCTAAAACTTCCGGGGAACAGAATAAATCGGGAGTTCCGCCGCTGCAAGCCTCTGTAGCCACCAAAAACCAATCGGGACCCTGTTCCCAAGACTGCGTGCGAGGGGGGGAACCTCACCGTGGCCATCTCCATCATCCGGCGCTCTCCATGACGAGGAGGGAGTAGTTCACCCTCGGGGCTGAGGGTATGTACCAGTAGCTATGTGTTTGATCTCTCTCTCTCTCTCTCTCTCTCTCTCTCTCTCTCTCGTGTTCGATATGGCACGATCTTGATGTATCGCGAGCTTTGCTATTATAGTTGGATCTTATGTTGCTTCTCCCCCTCTACTCTCTTGTAATGGATTGAGTTTTCCCTTTGAAGTAATCTTATCGGATTGAGTCTTTAATGATTTGAGAACACTTGATGTATGTCTTGCCGTGCATATCTGTGGTGACAATGGGATATCACGTGACTCACTTGATGTATGTTTTGGTGAACAACTTGCGGGTTCCGCCCATGAACTTATGCATAGGGGTTGGCACACGTTTTCGTCTTGATTCTCCGGTAGAAACTTTGGGGCACTCTTTGAGGTTCAATGTGTTGGTTGAATAGATGAATCTGAGATTGTGTGATGCATATCATATAATCATACCCACGGATACTTGAGGTGACATTGTAGTATCTAGGTGACAATAGGGTTTTGGTTGATTTGTGTCTTAAGGTGTTATTCTAGTACGAACTCTAGGGCTGTTTGTGACACTTATAGGAATAGCCCAACGGATTGGTTGGAAATAATAACTTTGAGGTGGTTTCGTACCCTACCATAATCTCTTCGTTTGTTCTCCGCTATTAGTGACTTTGGAGTGACTCTTTGTTGCATGTTGAGGGATAGTTATATGATCCAATTATGTTATTATTGTTAAGAGAACTTGCATTAGTGAAAGTATCAACCCTAGGCCTTGTTTCCTAGCACTGCAATACCGTTTACGCTCACTTTTATCATTAGTTACCTTGCTGTTTTTATATTTTCAGATTACAAAAATCTATATCTACCATCCATATTGCGCTTGTATCGCCATCTCTTCGCCGAACTAGTGCACCTATACAATTTACCATTGTATTGGGTGTGTTGGGGACACAAGAGACTCTTTGTTATTTGGTTGCAGGGTTGTTTGAGAGAGACCATCTTCATCCTACACCTCCCACGGATTGATAAACCTTAGGTCACCCACTTGAGGGAAATTTGCTACTGTCCTACAAACCTCTGCACTTGGAGCACCAACAACGTCTACAAGAAGAAGGTTGTGTAGTAGACATCAAGCTCTTTTTCAAGCGCCGCTGTTCGGGAGGTGAGTGCTTGAAGGTATATCTTTAGATCTTGCAACCGAATCTTTTTGTTTCTTTTTTTATCACTAGTTTAGTTTATAAAAGAAAATTACAAAAAATGGAATTGAGTTTTCCTCATACGCTTCATCTTTTTAATATCTTTCGTGAGTATGATGGAAAGGAAAATTGTGCCAAAGTGTTAGAAGAAGAATGCATTAAAATGTTTGGCACTAAATCTTTTAATGATAAGCATGATTGCAATGTTGTTAGTATGAACTCCTTGAATATCCATGGTACTAATGAAGATTGCACTAGTTATGATGAAAATGTCTCCTATAAACATGTCAATTTTTGTGGAGTGCATTGGGTTTGCAAGTACACACCAAATAGGGAAGATAGATATTGCAAGAGGCATAAGCACTTAGAAACTAAATTGTTGCAAGAAAGGCTAGATGTTTGTGCTGAAAATTTAAATTTTCTTGGCCATACTTGTGAACTTTGCAATGAACATGGTCATTTAACTATCCGATGCAAATTGTTTCATGATCTAATCGTGTCCAAAAATTGTGATGACTTGATTTCCCTTGCACATTATAATGAACTTAATTTGCTTATGGGCTATGAAGAAATGAAACGAATAACTAACTATCTTCCAGAATTTGCCCGTTATAAACTTCTTGGTTTTGATCTAGAGGAAATTTATATGTATTGTGCGGTGAATTGCATTGAAAATCCTTATATTGCCAATTACATAAAGAAAATAAAGCAAATAGAAGATGAAGAGAATACTAATGAAAGGGAAGAGACTTCCCAATATCCTCCTATTATTTCTTATGATGAATCAGGTAACGAGGAGGAGCCTTCTATTCAACCAATCTCATCAATAAGGAGCTTCAAAAATAGGATTGAACCCACACAGGTTGTGGTGAAGAAGAAGAAAAGAAAAAGGAAGAGATGTAAAAAGATATCTCTCCCAAATAATGTTGCTCCTATTATTGTTGTGCCTTAAGAAAATGAATCAAAAATAATTGTGGAAGGTGATGCGCTTGATGATGATCTCGTTATGCCTATTGCTTGTTGTGATGATTATGATTGGGAAGATAATGATACTTCTTATGATCTTGAAAATCTTTTTGGCACTTGCTTGGAAGAATATGATAATTGCTATACTATTGGTGTTATCCATACTATTAATGATGAGAGTGATTATGCTTATGATATGAAAAGGCCCAAGCTTGGGGATGCTATGTTTGAATAAGATGATGTTTTTGAGAATATATTTGCTGCAATTAATGTTTGTCCCAAGCTTGGGGATGCTATGTCTAATGAAGATGATATGTTTAGCCTCTCAAGTTTCGATATGCAAATTTATAATGATGATAGCATGCCTCCTACTTATGATGATTATACTGATGAAAGTGGGTTTGGAAGAGTGTCAACTTTAGGAAGAAATGATCCCACTATTTTGGAGGATGTTGAACTTTATAATATTTATGAAAGTGGATTTGAAGAGGTCATGACTTTATTTAGTGATGTATCCACTATTTCGGAAGAGGTTTCAGTCGATTATGATGAGAACAAAGTTGCTACTTATGATGATTATTGTGATGAAACTTATGCTATAAAAAGTAGTGATGATTATATTTATAAAACTTGTCATGATTATGATTCCCCTTTTT
The DNA here is from genome assembly GCA_021605205.1 of Aegilops longissima. Classification (NCBI taxonomy): domain Eukaryota; kingdom Viridiplantae; phylum Streptophyta; class Magnoliopsida; order Poales; family Poaceae; genus Aegilops; species Aegilops longissima. The sequence goes on from CM038682.1 coordinate 336,982,241, forward strand.
CTGAACATTACTCTTTTAATGTGGAAACAATTTATAGTATTCAAGTCTCTTATGATACTCCCACTATCCCGAATGAGAAGAATTTTGCTTATGTGGAGAGTAGTAAATTTTCTATGCAAGTAGATCATGAAAAGAATGCTTTAGGTGCTGGTTATATAGTTGAATTCATTCATGATGCTACTGAAAATTATTATGAGGGAGGAATATATGCTTGCAGAAATTGCAATAATATCAAGTTTCCTCTCTATGTGCTTAAAGTTTTGAAGTTATGCTTGTTTTGCCTTCCTATGCTAGTTGATTGTTGTTCACATAAGTTGTTTGCTCAAAAAATCTCTATGCATAGGAAGTGGGTTAGAATTAAATGTGCTAGTCATATTCTTCATGATGCTCTCTTTATGTTTCAATTCCTATCTTTTATGTGAGCATCATTGAACTCATCATGCCTAGCTAGGGGGGTTAAATGATAGCACTTGTTGGGAGGCAACACAACTTTATTTTAGTTTCTTGCTTTTTGGTTCTGTTTAAGAATAAATAATCCATATAGCTTCTGTTTAGATGTGGTTTTATGTTTTAATTAGTGTTTGTGCCAAGTAGAACCTTTGGGAAGACTTGGGTGAAGTCTTTATGATCATGCTGAAAAAAACAGAAACTTTAGCTCTCACGATATTAGCTAAAACTTTTTATTGGAGAGTGCTATTTAGTTGATTATTTTTGCAGATGATTACTAGACAAATTCCTCAGGTCCATGATGTCTACTACGCAACCTTCTTCTTGTAGATGTTGTTGGGCCTGCAAGTGCACATGTTTGTAGGACAGTAGCAAATTTCCCTCAAGTGGATGACCTAAGGTTTATCAATCCGTGGGAGGCGTAGGATGGAGATGGTCTCTCTCAAGCAACCCTGCAACCAAATAACAAAGTGTCTCTTGTGTCCCCAACACACCCAATACAATGGTAAATTGTATAGGTGCACTAGTTCGGCGAAGAGATGGTGATACAAGTGTAATATGGATGGTAGATAAAGGTTTTTGTAATCTGAAAATATAAAAACATCAAGGTAACTAATGATAAAAGTGAGCGTAAATGGTATTGCAATGATAGGAAACAAGGCATAGGGTTCATACTTTCACTACTGCAAGTTCTCTCAACAATAATAACATAGATAGATCATATAACAAGCCCTCAACATGCAACAAAGAGTCACTCCAAAGCCACTAATAGCGGAGAACAAACATAGAGATTATGGTAGGGTACGAAACCACGTCAAAGTTATTCTTTCGGATCGATCTATTAAAGAGTTCTTCTAGAATAACACCTTAAGACACAAATCAACCAAAACCCTAATGTCACCTAGATACTCCATTGTCACCTCAAGTATCCGTGGGCATGATTATACGATATGCATCACACAATCTCAGATTCATCCAACTAACATAAAAATACTTCAAAGAGTGCCCCAAAGTTTCTACCGGAGAGTCAAGAAAACGTGTGCCAACCCCTATGCATAGGTTCATGGGCGGAACCTGCAAGTTGGTCACCGAAACATACATCAAGTGGCACGTGATATCCCATTGTCACCACAGATAAACACGACAAGACATACATCAAGTGTTCTCAAATAAAGACTCAATCCGATAAGATAACTCAAGAGGGAAACTCAATTCATCACAAGAGAGTAGAGTGGGAGAAACATCATAAGATCCAACTATAATAACAAAGCTCGCGATACATCAAGATCGTGCCATAGAGAGAACACGAGAGAGAGAGAGAGAGAGAGATCAAACACATAGCTACTGGTACATACCCTCAGCCCCAAGGGTGAACTACTCCCTCCTCGCTCGGAGAGCTCCGGATGATGAAGATGGCCACCGGTGATGGATTCCCCTCCGGCAGGAGTCTTGGAACAGGCTCCGAGAGGTTTTTGGTGGCTACAGAGGCTTGCGACGGCGGAACTCCCGATCTATCTTCTCCATGGATGTTTTTAGGGTACGTGGGACTATATAGGCGAAAGAAGTCGGTCGGGGGGTGCTCGAGGGGTCCACGAGACAGGGGGCCGCGTCCTGGGGGGTGGGGGGCGCCCCCTATCTCCTGGGCTCCTCGAGGATCTTCTGACTTGGTCTCCAAGCCTCCAGGATGATAATCTTCCAAAAAATCATGCTGCCGAAGGTTTCATTCCGTTTGGACTCCGTTTGATATTCCTTTTCCTCGAAATACTGAAACAGGCAATAAAATAGCAATATAGGCTGGGCCTCCGGTTAATTGGTTAGCCCAAAAGTAATATAAAAGTGTATAATAAAGCCCAATATTGCCCAAAACAGTAGATAATATAGCATGGAGCAATAAAAAATTATGGATACGTTGGAGACGTATCAAGCATCCCCAAGCTTAATTCCTGCTCGTCCTCGAGTAGGTAAATGATAAAAAGATGATTTTTGATATGGAATGCTACTAGGCATAATTTCATTGTAATTCTTCTTAATTGTGGTATGAATATTCAGATCCGAAAGATTCAAGACAAAAGTTCATTTTGACATAAAAATAATAATACTTCAAGCATACTAACAAAGCAATCATGTCTTCTCAAAATAACATGGCCAAAGAAAGTTATGCCTACAAAATCATATAGTCTGGCTATGCTCTATCTTCACCACACAAAGTATTTAAATCATGCACAACCCCGATGACAAGCCAAGCAATTGTTCATACTTTTGACTTTCTCAAACTTTATCAATCTTCATGCAATACATGAGTGTGAGCCATGGACATAGCACTATAGGTGGAATAGAATGGTGGTTGTGGAGAAGACAAAAAGGAGAAGATAGTATCACGTCAACTAGGCATATCAACGGGCTATGGAGATGCCCATTAATAGATATCAATGTGAGTGAGTAGGGATTGCCATGCAACGGATGCATTAGAGCTATGAATATATGAAAGCTTAACAAAAGAAACTACGTGGGTGTGCATCCAACTCGCTTGCTCACGAAGACCTAGGGCATTTTGAGGAAGCCCATCATTGGAATATACAAGCCAAGTTCTATAATGTAAAATTCCCACTAGTATATGATAGTGACAACATAGGAGACTCTCTATCATGAAGATCACGGTGCTACTTTGAAGCACAAGTGTGGAAAAAGAGATATTAGCATTGTCCCTTATCTCTTTTTCTCTCATTTTTTTCTGTTCTTTTTCTTTTTTTTCTTTCTTTTGCCTTTTTTTTTCTTGGCGTTCCCTTTTTTTTCCTTTTCTCTTTGTAAAGTCCGAAGTCTCATCCCGACTTGTGGGGGAATCATAGTCTCCATCATCCTTTCCTCACTGGGACAATGCTCTAATAATGATGATCATCACACTTTTATTTACTTACAACTCAAGAATTACAACTCAATACTTAGAATAGAATATAACTCTATATGAATGCCTCCGGCGGTGTACCGGGATATGCAATGAATCAAGAGTGACATGTATGAATTATGAAGGTGGCCTTGCCACAAATACAATGTCAACCACATGATCATGCAAAGAGCAATATGACAAAATTAATGTGTGTCATATAAACTGGATGGTGGAAAGTTGCATGGCAATATATCTCGGAATGGCTATGGAAATGCCATAATAGGTAGGTATGGTGGCTGTTTTGAGGAAGATATATGGTGGGTGTATGATACCGGCGAAAAGTGCGCGGTATTAGAGAGGCTAGCAATGGTGGAAGGGTGAGAGTGCGTATAATCCATGAACACAAAAGTAGTCATGAAGAAATCATATACTTACTGCAAAAATCTACAAGTTATCAAAGCAAAGTATTACGCGCATGCTCCTAGGGGGATAGATTGGTACGAAAAGACCATCGCTCATCCCCGACCGCCACTCATAAGGAAGACAATCAATAAATAAATCATGCTCCGACTTCATCACATAACGGTTCACCATACGTGCATGCTATGCGAATCACAAACTTCAACATAAGTATTTCTCAAATTCATAACTACCCAACTAGCATGACTCTAATATCACCATCTTCATATCTCAAAACAATTATCAAGCATCAAACTTTTCTTAGTATTCAACACACTCATAAGAAAGTTTTTACTATTTTTGGATACCTAGCATATTAAGATTATTTAAGCAAATTACCATGCTATTCAAGACTCTCAAAATAATATAAGTGAAGCATGAGAGTTCATATATTTCTTCAAAAATAAAACTCGTACCGTGCTCTAAAATATATAAGTGAAGTACTAGAGCAAATGACAAACTACTCCGAAAGATATAAGTGAAGATCAATGAATAGTCAAATAATTATACAACTATGTGAAGACTCTCCCATTAAATAATTTCAGATCTTGGTATTTTATTCAAACAACAAGCAAAGCTAAAGAAAATGACATGACACTCCAAGCAAAACACATATCATGTGGTGAATAAAAATATAGCTCCAAGTAAAGTTACCGATGAACGAAGACGAAAGAGGGGATGCCTTCCGGGGCATCCCCAAGCTTAGGCTCTTGGTTATCCTTGAATGCTACCTTGGGGTGCCTTGGGCATACCCAAGCTTTGGCTCTTGCCACTCCTTATTCCATAGTCCATCGAATTTTTACCCAAAACTTGAAAACTTCACAACACAAAACATAACAGAAAGCTCGTGAGCTCCGTTAGCGAAAGAAAACAAAACACCACTTCAAGGTACTGTAATGAACTCATTCTTTATTTATATTGGTGTTAAACCTACTGTATTCCAACTTATCTATGGTTTATAAACTATTTTACTAGCCATAGAATCATCAGAATAAGAAAACAACACACGAAAAACAGAATCTGTCAAAAACAGAACAGTCTGTAGTAATCTGTAACTAACGCAAACTTCTGGAACTCCAAAAATTCTAAAATAAATTTGTGGACCTGAGTAATTTTTCTAGTAATCATCTGCAAAAATAATCAACTAAATAGCACTCTCCAGTAAAAAGTTGAAGCTAATCTCGTGAGCGCTAAAGTTTCCGTTTTTTACAGCATGATCATAAAGACTTCACCCAAGTCTTCCCAAAGGTTCTACTTGGCACAAACACTAATTAAAACATGAAACCACATCTAAACATAAGATATATGTATTATTTATTCCTAAACAGAACCAAAAAGCAAGAAACTAAAATAAAGTTGGGTTGCCTCCCAACAAGCGCTATCGTTCAACGCCCCTAGCTAGGCATGATGATTTCAATGATGCTCACATAAGAGATAAGAATTGAAACATAAAGAGAGCATCATGAAGAATATGACTAGCACATTTAAGTCTAACCCACTTCCTATGCATAGGGATTTTGTGAGCAAACAACTTATGGGAACAATAATCAACAAGCATAGGAAGACAAAACAAGCATAACTTCAAAAATTTAAGCACATAGAGAGGAAACTTGATATTATTGCAATTCCTACAAGCATATGTTCCTCCCTCATAATAATTTTCAGTAGCATCATGAATGAATTCAACAATATAACCAGCACCTAAAGCATTCTTTTCATGATCTACAGGCATAGAAAATTTACTAGTCTCCACATAAGCAAAATTCTTCTCATTCGGAATATTGGGAGTATCATAAGAGACTTGAACACTAAAAATTGTTTCCACATTAAAAGAGTAATGTTCAGAAAAATGGTAATCATAATCATGACAAGATTTGAAAATATAATCATCATCACTACTTTTTATAGCATAATTTTCATCATAGTAATCATCATAAGTAGCAACTTCGTTCTCATCATAATCGATTGAAACCTCTCCCAAGATAGTGGAATCACTAAATAAAGTTGACACTCTTCCAAATCCACTTTCATATTCATCACAATAAAATTCAACATCCTCCAAAATACTGGGATCACTACTTCCTAAAGTTGACACTCTTCCGAACCCACTTTCATCAATATAATCATCATAGGTAGGAGGCATGCTATCATCATAACAACTTTGCATATCAAAACTCGGGGTGCTAAAAATATCATCTTCATTAAACATAACATCCCCAAGCTTGGGACAAACATTAATTTCAGCAAATATATTCTCAAATAATTCATCCTCATCAAACATAGCTTCCCCAAGCTTGGGCTCTTTCATATCATAAGCATAATCACTTTCATCATTAAAAATATGGATAGCACCAATAGTAAAGCAATTATCATCATCACAATGAGTAGTAGGAGCAACATCATTTGGGAGGGATACCTTTCTACCTTTGTTGCTCCTTCTTTTCTTTTTCTTCTTCACATTATGTGTAGGTTCAACCTTCCTCTTTGAGCTCCTTATTGATGAGATTGGTTGAATAGAAAGCTCCTCCTCGTTACCTGATTCATCATAAGAAATAATAGGAGGAGATTGGGAAGTCTCTTCCATTTAATTAGTATTCTCATAATCTTCTATTTGCTTTCTTTTCTTTAGGTAATTGGCAATATAAGGATTTTCAATGCAATTCTCCGCACAAAACATATAAATCTTTTCTAGATCAATATCAAGAAAATGCTTAAGATTAAATTCTGGAATAGGCTTAATTAAACGTTTCAACTCTTCACATCCCAAAAGCAATCTAAGTTCATTCTAATGAGAAAGGGGGATAAAATCATCACAATTTTGGACACGATCCGATCATGAAACAATTTGCATTGGAGATGTAAATGATCTTGTTTATTGCAAAATTCACAACGGGAAAGATATCTTAAATTCTCCGCACTCTTATCTAGCCTTTCTTGCAACTTCTTAGTTTCTAAATACTTATGCCTCTTGCAATATATATGTTCTTTATTTGGTGTGTTAATGCAAACATGCACTCCACAAAAGTTGACATGCTTATGAGAGATATTTTCATCATGACTAGAGCAATCATCATTAGTACTATGGATATTCAAGGAGTTTATACTAACAACATTGCAATCATGCTCATCATTCAAAGATTTAGTACCAAGCATTTTGAAGCATTCTTCTTCTAGCACTTGAGCACAATTTTCCTTTCCATCATACTCACGAAAGATATTAAAAAGACGAAGCGTATGAGACAAGCTTAACTCCATTTTTTGTAGTTTTCTTTTATAAACTAAACTAGTGATAAAACAAAAAAGAAAAAGATTCGATTGCAAGATATAAAGATATACCTTCAAGCACTCACCTCCCTGGCAATGGCGCCAGAAAAGAGCTTGATGTCTACTACACAACCTTCTTCTTGTAGACGTTGTTGGTGCTCCAAGTGCAGAGGTTTGTAGGACAGTAGCAAATTTCCCTCAAGTGGGTGACCTAAGGTTTATCAATCCGTGGGAGGTGTAGGATGAAGATGGTCTCTCTCAAACAACCCTGCAACCAAATAACAAAGAGTCTCTTGTGTCCCCAACACACCCAATACAATGGTAAATTGTATAGGTGCACTAGTTCGGCGAAGAGATGGTGATACAAGTGTAATATGGATGGTAGATAAAGGTTTTTGTAATCTGAAAATATAAAAACAGCAAGGTAACTAATGATAAAAGTGAGCGTAAACGGTATTGCAATGATAGGAAACAAGGCATAGGGTTCATACTTTCACTAGTGCAAGTTCTCTCAACAATAATAACATAGATAGATCATATAACAAGCCCTCAACATGCAACAAAGAGTCACTCAGAAGCCACTAATAGCGGAGAACAAACGTAGAGATTATGGTAGGGTACGAAGCGACCTCAAAGTTATACTTTCGGATCGATCTATTAAAGAGTTCGTACTAGAATAACACCTTAAGACACAAATCAACCAAAACCCTAATGTCACCTAGATACTCCATTGTCACCTCAAGTATCCGTGGGCATGATTATACGATATGCATCACACAATCTCAGATTCATCCAACCAACATAAAAGTACTTCAAAGAGTGCCCCAAAGTTTCTACCGGAGAGTCAAGAAAATGTGTGCCAACCCCTATGCATAGGTTCGTGGGCGGAACCCGCAAGTTGGTCACCAAAACATACATCAAGTGGCACGTGATATCCCATTGTCACCACAGATAAACACGTCAAGACATACATCAAGTGTTCTCAAATAAAGACTCAATCCGATAAGATAACTCAAGAGGGAAATTCAATTCATCACAAGAGAGTAGAGGGGGAGAAACATCATAAGATCCAACTATAATAACAAATCTCGCGATACATCAAGATCATGCCATAGGGAGAACACAAGAGAGAGAGAGAGAGTGAGAGATCAAACACATAGCTACTGGTACATACCCTCAGCCCCGAGGGTGAACTACTCCCTCCTCGTCATGGAGAGCGCTAGGATGATGAAGATGGCCATCGGTGATGGATTCCCCCTCCGGCAGGGTGCCGGAACAGGCTCCCGAGAGGTTTTTGGTGACTACAGAGGCTTACGACGGCGGAACTCCCGATCTATCTGTCGGGGAAGCTGATCGTGACCCACGAACACCTATGGGACCGGCGGACCGAGTCCCTTTTGGTTCGATGGGGGGCGGAGATTGCACGAAGAGCAGATCGAGGCGATGCACACGAGCAGTTTACCCAGCTTCGGAGCTCTCCGGAGAGATAATACTCCTACTGTTGCTTGTCTGATTATCTTGTGTTCTTGCTAGGGAGCAATGAGAGCTACAAAACCTAGCTTGAGTGTCTCTAGTCTCGAATGAGTCGAACCCCTTGTACGTTGCGCATGGGCCTCCTTTTATAGGCTCCAAGGGGTCACCACAGGTGGCAACGTAAACAAGGGCAAAATGGGAAAATGAGTTGCGGTTGGTACAACTACTTTGTACAGTGTATTCTACCTAACTCTGACGGCAAGGGACAAAAGCAATAAATGCCCGTCCATGTCGCCTAAACAGTGCAGAAAGGGACCGTCAAGGGCGCCACCGCTTGCCACGATGGCACTCTGTCGGCGCCGCCACCGCTGCTCTCCGCTGGCTGCATGCCTCTTGACACGCATGCCTGAAATGGTCCCATGGCGACACGTTGGTGGATGAGCTGGAGTGGAGATGAAGAGAGGTTGCCTGCCGCGGCAAGCGCCTTGCCGCGGCTGAATCCTTGCCACGCCCGGAAGCTTGTCGCTCACCAAGCCTTCCCGGCAAGCTCCTCTTGCCGGGGTCTTGTCTTCTGCGGGCCTTGAGTGGCCTTCCCGGCAAGCTCCTCTTGCCGGGGCCTTGTCTCCGTGGCTTAAATACTTTGTTCTTGAATGGTTTCAAAGGAACCACGGAGGACATTGGCGGTCACTAGGCAAGCTTTGCCACGGGGTGCTGCGACTGCCCGTGCACGAGTTCGGGATACTAGGGTACCCCTACGCTAGTACACCGACAGGAGCCCCCGGGCCTGGGCCATACACGGTGCCGAGCGTTGTTGGGCCAGGCCCAAAACAGTGCACGGGCACGCGCGGCCTGGATCACGCCGTAACTCGCTCCGGACCCACCACGTCCCCCACGAACAGCACGCGTCGAACGTGGCGTTGTGGGGAGAGATCATGGGGAGCTTTCTTTAATTGGAAAAGCGGAATGTCCGCCCCCTCTCCCTCCTTATAAACAGGGGAAACAGGGGCAGGTCGCCCACCTCGCCATTTGCTGTCCCATCTTGAAAACCATCGTCGCTACCCCCTCCTTCTCTAGCCTGAAGAGAGCAACGCTCCGCCCCCCATCGCCACCAACGCCATCAACGCCGTCGGTCTCCTCCACCACCTCCGCCATGGCTCCGAAGTCGACAAGGGAAGGGCGTGAAGTCGCCGAGGCGCAGCGGCTCGGGCGCTGCGAAAGGAGCGGGCCCTCTTCCCCAGCTCGACGCGAAGGAGCTGAGGGAGGGCTACTACCTCTTCTGGTCGACGGAGACGCGGGCGCATCCGCGCACGAAGGTACTCTCCGCCGCCGCATCAGAGTCAGCTTCGAGCGGGTACCCCTTCTTCGTGCTCTTCTTCTATTGCGGGCTCTGCCCGCCCTTCTCTGAGTTCTTTTGCGATATCATGAACACCTACGGGTTTCGCCTCCTTGATTTCACCCCAACGCTGTCCTGACCATGGCGGTTTTCGCACACCTCTGCGGAAACTTTGTCGGAGTCCACCCAAACGTAGCCCTTTTCCGCCACTTCTTCATGCCCCGCGTCGAGAGAGGAGAGCCACTTGCTGGAGGGATTGCTTGGATCTCCAGGATCGGCAAGAAAGAATCCTATCTGGAAGGAGAGCTCCGCAGCAAGTGGGAGGAGTGGAGAGCCGATTAGTGTTGGATCCTTGAGGAGAACCCGCAGCCCTTCATCGCCCAAAGCCTAAACTCCCATAGTCGCGGCAACGATTGGAGCAACTTGGCGCCGGAGGATGCTAGGTTGAAGATTGCTGTGACTCGAATCTTGCGCCTCAGGCTTGCCGGACTCACTATAGGCGCCGTTGGCGCAGATTTCCTTCGCCGCCGCATCGCTCCCTTGCAGGAGAGGAGGAGACCTGCTTGGGAGTTCCCAAACCCGGCGGATATCATGAGGTTGCGCCCGGGCCTCAACTGGAATTTCACTGTCTTGGAGTTGGACGCAATGCTTCTGGAGTTGTTCAAGCACGACCCCGATCACCCCGAGTGGTTTATGTTGCCGAGGGGGGTCGTCCCATTGTGCAACAATTCTTCGCTCGACCGCATTCGCGCCATGATGCCCTTGTGCGATTCGCATGGGATCGTTCCAACCTGGCAAGAGCCTGCGGACGACGTCGTGCGGCAATTCTTTGATAGCTTGGTAGAAGTGCCGATCCGCGCCGACGAGCAGAAGTGGCTCACCCGCGACACCACCGACGCCAAGATGCAGCGCATTGCCACCAGGCTGGAGGAGGCGGCAGCAGTGCTGCTACCTGGCGGTCGGGTTCACCGTGGAGGAGGCAGAGGCAGCAGAGGCGGCAAGCCTTGCCGATCGAGAGGAGCTTGTCGGCGAGGAGGAGTAGGCCGAGCCCAAAGTTGAGCCGAGCGAGTCCGCCGAGGGCGCCTCCTCCACACCTTCGAGTAGCTTGCCGCAAGCGGAGCCCGCAGCTCCACCAAGAAGGCGTCTCCGCAAGGCCGAGGAAGTGATGGGACGGCAGACGGGCCAACAGCCGCAGCGCCGTGCGATGCGCTCCACCGCGGCAAGCACTGTTGCCGTGGGAGCACCCCACACCGCTTCAACAACTGAGGCGGGATCTTCTCAGGCCACCGCTGCCACTCCCGCCAAGCGGCCAAGGGAACCTACTCCTCCACCTCTTCGCATAGGAGGCAAGCCGGAATTTGATCTCTCCGCGCTCAGCTCCGACGAGGAAGAAGATGAAGAGTAAGCTTCTATGCTGTGTTTGTATTTCTTCAATTTGATTGCTTTGTCTTGTATCTGATTTGCTTCATTCTGAACTCTTTCCTTTTCAGGGCGCTGGTCCAAAGAGCGTCGAAGAGAGCCAAGACCCCGGTGGTCATCATCGAAGATGATCCCCCCGTGGCAACAGGAGGCGCATCTGAGACCCCCTTGCCGGACCCGGCAACCCTTACTCAAAGCAGCCCCCAGCACAGCCCCCAGCGTAAGTACATGGTTTATTTCTTACGGTTAGGCGTGCATGGGTGCTCCTTCATTGCTGATATCCGACTTGTTGATTTGTGTAGGAGCAGAGCAGCCTCATCAGGAGGGCCCGGAAGCCGCTCCCAAAATACCATCTGCTTCAACTACGCCGCCAAGGGAGAATTCCCCGGCGAGGGAGCGTTCTCCGGCAAGGGATGCTTCTCCGACAAGGGAAGCCTCTCCGACAAGGGGCAGCGCCGGCGATCCTTCGGTGGTTGGGACCGCGGCCACAGATCCCATCGCAGGCAATCCCTTTAGACCGAAAATTTCCCTTGGGCTCTTTTTCTTCTGTTTTTCTTTTCGAACATTTGCTTGACTGTTCTTTCTTTTTCTGATCGTCAGATCCATCTGCTGCAGAGCCGATGCAGACTGAGGTTGCCGGCGAGGAGGACGCGCGCGGCAATACTGACGACGTCGCCACCATGGAGGAAGAGGCTGGCGTCTATGGGTCCACCGGCGAGGAGGCCGCCAAGGCCGCCGCTGCAAAGGTTGGCGAGGGGTCTGGTGATCGTACTGACGACCCTGAGGTCACAGGAGCGCCAGGCGCTACGCCGACCGCCGATCCCTCCGCCACCGGTGCAGTGTCAGGCTCCGAAGAGCCCCAGCCCGGCGCCTATCTGAAGGCCGGCGACGGCGTCTTCATCAAGCTCCCCTGGGCGTCGAGCTCCAGGGCGCCGGTCGAGGGGGAGACCTTTGACGAAGAGCTGCTCGCCTCCGCTGGGTTGACGTTGGTTGACGGGCCAAGCAACAGCAGCGGCGAGTCTGAGGAGGAGCAGCTGCTGAAGAAGCTGCTGTCACTCTACCGCACCCGACAAGCTAAGTTGGAGTCCCGGGAAGCACTTGTCGCGAGGGCGGGAGCAGACATGGAGAAGCGCGCAGAAGAGCTCCGGGGCGCCAATCAAGAAGCTCTCCGGAACATAGCAGAAGAGTGGGAGCAACTCTCCGAAGAGCGCACAACCTTCATCCTTTAGAAGGCTGAGGTCGAGGAGCAGCAACGGCTTGTTGCCGAGAAGCTATCTGCGCAAGAAGGCGAGTTGGCGCAGCGGAAGATCAACCTTGACAGCTATGAGGAAGAGCTTGCCGCGCGCGAGCAATCAATTGGCGGAGCTCTCAAGGAAGCGAATGACGCTGCCGCAGCTGCCGAGGCCGCCAAGAAAGAGCTGGAAACGAAGGTGACGCAGCTGGAGGCCAACCTCCAGAAGAGCGGCGAGGAGCTTGCCGCGCTGAAGCACGAGCGCGAGAAGGACGCCTACACTCTTGGCGAGTTGCAGGGCCGTCTCGCTGAAAGGATCAAGGAGCTCGATGCCGCCAAGGACTCCAAGGCAGACCTTGAGCTGAAGCTGACTACCCTGATGGAGACGCTGGACGACGCCAAGGAGCGGGAGGTGGCCCTGTTGGAGACGATCAAGACCAACAAGGAGCTGCTGACGAGTGCCACGACCGCCTGTAACACCTTGAGAGAGAATGTGATGCCTTTGGGACGGAGGGTCTTGTGGATCCGCCGCCGCCATCGACAAGGAGCTGATGGAGCTGGGGATGGTGGATCTTGGGTACTCTTCCGACGAAGCGCCCCAACCCAGCGCCAAGCTCAGCCTGTTCCTCAAAGGCGTGGTGGCGGCTCTCCAATGCTCGGGAAGAGATCCCAAAGCAGCTGGCCGAGGAATCGCGCCAGATCTGTGCGGGAGCTCTCCAGAAGGTGTTGATGAAGGTGGCCTTCCGGAATCCAGGCCTCAACCTCAACGGCGTCCTCAGATCCTTGCCGCCAGATGCCGATGTGGAGGCGCTCAAAGCCCTTGTCGCACCCATTGTGGACAAGGTGGGCAAGATCAAGCGGGTTGATGGCGACCGCATAGACTAGGCCGCCAAATTTATCTTTCCCTTGTCGCTGCTGATCATGTTTAGGAGAACAATTTATTAGATCTGCGACAAGTTATTTTGTAATATACTCTATCTTAGGCAACGATTGCAGTGTTATTTCCTTTACTTGATTCCTTCCTTTGTATGTTTGTGACCTACGCTTTTAGGGAACTTGTCGGCACGGGCACCTTTGCATGAAGGCTGAGTGCGAACGTCGGCAGACTTTGTTGGCGGCGCCGCTTCCGACAAGCAACCTTGTCGCAACTAGTTGCAGCTCACTTAAGTTGTTGAGCGGACTCGAAACAAATTAAGGGCGCAAACTAGCTACGAGTTGGTTCCTCCAGCGCAGGTTTTCCATACAAAGTACTATCGCTCGAGGAAGATAACTTCAAAAATTTAAAACTGATTGCTCAAACTTTGGCAACTTAGCTTTTACGTCGTTTGCTTCCGGCAAGGCGATACTTCCTCGGCGGCGCAGTGGCCCACACCATTATCTTCTCCTTCCCCGGCTAACTTGTGGGTGGATGAACCTTCTTTTCTTTGAGAAAGAGAAAGAGGAGAAAATAAAGTTATGGAGCCTTGTGGCTCGTTATTGCTTACCGGGTGTGGATGCTGCACAAAATGTTAGATAACACATGCAAAAAGGATTATGAAAGCATGTAGTTGACAAGTTGTGCGCAACACGTGAGCTTTACTTATGCACGGGGTCTGCGCCCGGCTTTGTACAAAGGATTACATGCAACATCGGCAAGACTTGTACAAAAGGTGGTTGCCGGAACAGGTTCCGGCAACCGCGCCCTATGGGTAAAACTTACGAAGATGCTCAATGTTCCAGGAGTTGCTCACCGGAATGCCATCTTCGGTCTCAAGGCGGACATCGCCAGGCCTAGTGACTCGTTTCACCCGATAAGGGCCTTCCCACTTCGGCGTCAACTTGTTGGAATTCTTGGCGGACTGAACGCGCCGAAGAACAAGGTCGCCTTCCTCGAAACTTCGGCATTAACTGCGGCTATGGTAGCGGCGCAAAGCTTGTTGGTAACGAGCAGCTCGTCAAAGAGCCTCAAGACGGTCCTCCTTAAGGAGAAGCGCGTCATCTTGTCACAGCTGCTCTTGCTCAAGCTCATCATAAGCGAGTACTCGAGGTGACCCGTATATGAGTTCCGTGGGGAGAACTGCCTCTGCTCCATAGACTAGAGCGAAAGGTGTCTGGCCAGTGGCTCGATTTGGCGTCGTTCTGATTGACCAAAGAACCACCGGCAGCTCCTCAATCCAGTTTCTTCCGCACTTGTGCAGCTGTCGAAAGTTCGGTCTTGAGTCCTCGCAGCACTTCAGCGTTTGCCTCTCTCGCTTGACCGTTGCTTCTCGGATGAGCAACGAAGCAAAGCAGACCTTGGCACTAAGATCTTGGGCGTCTTGCATGAAGGTGCGGCTCGTGAAGCTGTGTTCCGTTGTCGGTGATGATCTGTTAGGAATCCCAAAACGCAAACAATTGACTGAAGAACTTGATGCCGACCGTGCTGTCACCTTCCTCCTCGCTTCCACTTCGGCCACTTTGTGAACTTGTCGATTGCAACATACAAGTACTCAAAGCCCCGACAACTTCGGGGAAAGGGGCGAGGATGTCGAGCCCCTGGACGAAAATGGCGAGGATAAAGGGATCGTCTGGAGAGCTTGAGCTGGCTGGTGTATCTGCTTGGAATGGAACTGCACGCTTCACACTTGGTTACTTGTGCAGTTGCATCTGGAGGGCTGTCGGCGGAAGAAACCTTGCCGGAAAGCTTTGCGGCAAGTGCTCTTGCGCCAATGTGGTGACCACATATGCCTCCATGTATCTCGCCAACAGCTTTTGTCCATCTTCCGGTGAATACACTTCAATTTCACACCGTTGAGTCTTCTTACATGCAGCGTGTTGTCGACAAACTGATACATACTTGACTACCGGGCTACTCTCTCCGCTTCTTCTTGCTCTTGGGAAGTTCTCTGTCAGAAGGAAATAGACAATCTGTTGTGCCCATCTTTGGAGCTTGCGGCTCGACAACAAGGACTAAAGGCACATCTGCTGCTGCGGGAACATTCGCTTCTCGGCAGAACCTGCGGCTCAGCCGGAGCTTGATGTTCCCGACAAGCTTGCGGAGCAAAACTTGTCGGGGGCGTGCGCTTCAACGAAACAAACCCTAGGGCTTGTCGGAGCAGATCTGCTCCTCGGCATTTTGGTGTTGATCCTGGGACCTTGGCGGCGGCGGCTTGGTAGCTTCGGCGGGAAGTAGTCACCGAAATCAACTTCCTCTTCTTGTTCTGTCCAGTTGATGGTGTTACGATCGGTCGAGTTAGCTTGAGTACAAAATCCCTGGTTCCACAGTAACTTGAGTCGCGGCGCACTTGACGAGCCATCGGCAATATCATTACGAGCTCTTGGAACATGTTCCATTTGTAGGCCGTCAAAGTGCTCTTCTAGCTTTCTCACCTCATCAACGTAGGCTTCCATCAACGGACTCTGATAATCTTTGTTTACTTGGCGGACGACAAGCTGCGAGTCACCCCTGACAATGAACTTCTTGATCCCCAGGTCTACCGCGATTCTGAGACCGGCAAGCAAACCTTCATACTCTGCTGTATTGTTTGTCGCTTGCTCCTTGGGAAAGTGCATTTGGACTATGTATTTGAGGTGCTCTCCGGTGGGTGCGACGAGCAGCACGCCGCACCGGCGCCTTGCAGCGAGAAGGCACCATCAAAGTACATCAGCCACTCTTTACTTGCTTCCTTGACCGGGATGCTCATCTCTGGAATTTCTTCATCTTGCGTTGGCGTCCATTCTGCTAAGAACTCTGCCAACGCTCTGCTTTGGATAGTTGACGTGCTTTCAAACTTGAGGCCAAAGCTTGACAGTTCCAGTGCCCACTCAATAATCCTTCCTGTTGCTTCTGGATTTTGCAATATCCTCTTGGGGAAGCGAGTGACGATTGTTATCTCATGTGCTTGGAAGTAATGGCGCAACTTTCTCGAGGCCATGAGGAGGCGAAAAGCAATTTCTTCACACAGTACCTTGACCTAGCCCCCAGAGAAGGGAACCGACAAAGTACCTTTGGGCGCTGCACCATCCTTTTCTGCATCTTCTCGCAATACTGCGCATATCCGTCCTTGTCGGGACCAGAGCTTGTCGGTGAAGCCCCCTGCTTGTCGCTGGATGCATCTGCCTTGGTTGCCGGCTTATCGTCTGCCTCCCTTTCCGCTACTAACACAGCACTAATCACTTGATTGGTTGCCGCTATGTATAGCAGCAACTTTTCTTGTGGCCTAGGTGCGACAAGTATTGGAGTGGAGGACAGGTACCTCTTTAAGTCCTGCAGCGCAGCCTCCGCTTCGGGAGTCCATTTCATTGGACCTGCCTTTTTCAAAACCTTGAAAAATGGCAGTAGGCGCTCAACAGCCCTAGAGATAAACCTCTTTGAGAGCAGCCACGCAACCGGCAAGTCTTCGTACATCCTTGACGTGCTTTGGTGCTTCAATCTGCTCAATGGCCTTGATCTTGTCGGGATTGGCTTCAATTCCCCGCTGAAACACGAAGAACCCGAGAAGCTTGCTGGAAGGAACTCCAAACACGCACTTCTCGGGGTTGAGCTTGAGGTTGATCTTGCGCAGATTTGCAAAGGTCTCATCTAAATCTTGAACCAGAGTTGCCCTGTCCTTGCTTTTGACCACTATGTCATCCATGTAGGCTTCTACATTTCTGTGCATTTGGGGCTCAAAAGCGTCATGGACTACTCTTGCGAACGTTGAACCAGCATTCTTTAACCCAAAGGGCATCCGTATAAAACAGTATGTGCCACATGGGGTGATGAACACGGTTTTCTCTTCATCCTCTTCTGCCATGAAGATCTGATGATATCCTGAGTATGCATCAAGAAATGAAAGCAAATCACATCCAGCCGTGGAGTCAACAATCTGGTCGATGCGGCAAGGAAATGGGTCTTTGGACAAGCTTTATTAACATCGTGAAGTCGATACAAAGTCTCTATTTCCCATTTGCCTTGCGTACAACTACTGAGATTGGCCAACCACGTAGGATGGAGCACTCCTCGACAAGGCCTGCTGCTTCCGGTTTCTTGATCTCTTCGCAATGAATTCTTGGCGCCCACCGCACGCTTCGACTTTCGCGCTTGGCGGGCGCGATGAGGACAGACAGCTAAGTGGTGCTCAATTACTTTCGGGGAACACGGGGATGTCGGGCGGTTGCCATGCAAACACATCGACATTCGCCCGCAGAAAGCAACGAGCGCCTTCCTATTTAGGGTTGAGAGTGGCGCGATGGTGAAGGTACCACCGTGCCGTCCTCCTTGGCGGACACCTTCTTGGTCTTGGTGGAGCTACCATCGTCTTCTTGCACTTGCGGTGGAGCTCGATGGTGCGTCCTCGGCGGTAGCGCAGCACTCAAGAGGTGCGCTTGCCGGAGTGGGCATCGAGCTCTTGCCGGACAAAGTGGTCTTCTTCTCCCCGGGAGCTTCGGTGACAAGTGATTTGCTATCTGTCGCTTTTGCTGCCTCCCGGTAAATCTGGTCGGCGCGAGATAAGAGCATCTTTCTTGTCGCCATGAACAGAAATGACACTTATCGGGCTGGCATCTTGAGCAAGTTGTATGCATAATGAGAGGCTGCCATGAACTTAGCAGTATTGGGACGGCCAAGTATCCCATTATAAGGCAATGGAAAATCAGCAACGTCGAGCGTGACCCTCTCGATTACGAAGTTTAGCTCGCTGCCAAATGTTACCGACAGCGTGATCTTCCCTTGACTTGCTCCTTCTGGATTGATTCCTTGGAATGTGCGATCTCTTGAGCTCATTGTCGAGGATTTGAAGCTTTTGGAGCACTTTGCGGAGGAGATCAGGTTTAAGCCGGCCCCGCCATCAACTAGCATCTTGGTGACCTTGAGGTTGCGGATAGTTGGTGAGACCAACATCGGCAAGTACCCGACCGCAGTTATGCGATCAGGGTGGTCCTCAATATCAAAGATGATAGGCGTGCTGGACCACTTCAGAGGCTTGCGTGACTCTACGGATGGTTCTGCTGCATTAACCTCCCGCATCCATTGCTTGAGTTGGCGGTGTGAGGTATGCAGAGAAGCACCGCCGTCAACGCAGAGGACCTCTGTAGCTTTCTGAAACTCCTGCTCATCGGTCTCATCATCTTCCATATCTTCACCGTCGTCGTCGTCTTCATCCTTGTCTCGGCCGCGGGGAGGTCTATCTCCTTCTTTGCTGCTTGGCCTTTGGCGTCCTCCCGGCGGGTCGCTTCTTGCTAACTCCCCGGCACCTTCTGGGCCTTCTCCTTGTCGCGCGCGCTTTCGTACTCAGCCTTCGCTGTTCAACAAGCTGCTCAACCTTCTTGCAGCTCTGGAGGTCATGGCCCTTAGTGCGGTGAATCTTGCGATCTTGTTTCTTTGGAGCTGTCACCTTGTCGGCGGCCGCCATAGCTTGGTGGTCGGTGCGCCGCAACCTCCTTGCCATATCCACTATTTTTGGCTTTCTTGGCGGCACCACCGTTGCCGGACTGCTCGACAACTAGCACCTCTTTGCCCTTCTTCTTTCTGTTGTGCCGTCGCCGGCTCTTCTTTGCCGGGGCGGTCTCCTCCCTATCCGATCCTGCTTCCGTATTCTCTCCTGGGAGTCTCCTCCCTTCCTCAGCACGCGCACACTTGTCGGCGGGGCATACAGCTCATCGGCGTCCTTGACTTTGCACATCGCCATCTCCTCCCTCATCCTGCGGTTCCGCGCGTTTCGATGAAATGCGCTGATCACGCGGCGGGGTGGACATCACGGGATGTTGTAATGCACACGGCTGAATCTGCGGATGAACTTGCGCAGGACTCTCCTTCATACAGGCGGCAGATGAAGGTCGCTCTCTTAGCCATGAGGCTTGTGGCCGCCCGTGAAAGCGCCGACAAGCGATGGCATAGATCTGCCAAGAAGATATGGAGCTGTCCGGCAAGTGCATGAGCCAAGATCGACATTAGGCTTGAGTACGGCGGGAAGTAGTTGGCGAGATCTTGTCGTCCGTCCCCCGCAGCTTGCACGCGATGGTGTAGATCTTGAGGAACTCCGACGGATCGTCCTGCCATCATACTTCTCCGCACGTCGGCTTGAAATTTTTCTTGTCGGACCCTTTGGACTGCCGCAGCTCACGAGTGAGCAGGGCAACCTACGCGTCGGCAAGTCACTGGTTCCCTGGCGCATGCGTCGACGGAAGGGCCCCAGCGCTGGTCGGATTGGCGCGCGCTTTTCTTCTGCGCTCGATGCGAGTTCGGCGTTTTCTTGTTGCCGTTCTTGAAGAACTTGGCGCTGATCACGGCGAGCTCGTGGATCCGATGAAGCGGTGGAGTCGCTGTCGAGGTGGATCCGACGATCGGCGATCTTGGCTTTCGGGATGGAGAGTGCATGGTGGTTGCACCCCCACAGGTCTCGTCGCCACCGGCTCGTGCCTTGTCGTCTTGCCGCGGCAGCAATGTGCTTGGTTGCCGCGGAACGTCACCGTTGGCAAAGCCGATGAGACTCTGGATGGTGGCCCTCCATTCGTCGACCTTGTCTGCCGTTGGAGGGTAATCCAGGAGCAGTTGAGCTCGCGCCAAAGCTTCTGCTTGAGTGGTGGGTGGCAATGGTGAACGGTGCGAGGAGCGGGATATGCTCGGACTTCTAAATATGTTAGAAGGAGCAGTATCCCGTCCAGGCGACTATGCCCCACTCGTACCAGCCTGTTGGCGCGCGAGCTGTTCTTGAGCATCCCCGGATCCACCAGCTCGATCTTGGCCCAACGAACGCATGGCGCTGCGAGCACCATGACGCTGTCGGTCTCGCGCCTCCTGAGATGGGCCTTGATGCGTGTCACGGACGCCGAGTTTGCGCCGCCTTGTCCTTGGAATTAGCAGCGACACGGGCTCCCTCGTCGGCGTCGCTCTTCCGCGGCGTCTTCCCACCACTCGTCGGCTCCGGTGGTGGCGGGTTTGGCGGACGGCTCTGCTGCCGCCGAAGCCTTCTTCTTCGGTGGCATGTTGATGAAGATGATGAAGATGTTGCTCGTGTGAGCGCGGATCAGGTTCACACAGCCTCGACGCCCTACTGGCGCGCCAAAGATGTCGGGAAGCTGATCGTGACCCACGAACACCTATGGGACGGCGGACCGAGTCCCTTTTGGTTCGGCGGGGCGGAGATTGCATGAAGAGCAGATCGGCGATGCACACGAGCGATATACCCAGCCGGAGCTCTCCGGAGAGATAATACTCCTCTGCTGCTTGTCCGATTATCTTGTGTTCTTGCTAGGGAGCAATGAGAGCTACAAAACCTAGCTTGATCGTCTCTAGTCTCGAATGAGTCAAACCCCTTGTACGTTGCGCATGGGCCTCCTTTTATAGGCTCCAAGGGGTCACCACAGGTGGCAACGTAAACAAGGGCAAAATGGGAAAATGAGTTGCGGTTGGTACAGCTACTTTGTACAGTGTATTCTACCTAACTCGACGGCAAGGGACAAAAGCAATAAATGCCCGTCCATATCGCCTAAGCAAAGGCAGAAAGGGACCGTTAGGGGCGCCACCGCTTGCCACGATGGCACTCCTGTCAGCGCCGCTTACCGCTGCTCTCCGCTGGCTGCACAACCTCTTGACACGCATGCCTGAAATGGTCCCATGGTGACACGTTGGTGGATGAGCTGGAGCGGAGATGAAGAGAGGTTGCCTGCCGCGGCAAGCGCCTTGCCGCGGCTGAATCCTTGCCGCGCCCGGAAGCTTGTCGCTCACCAAGCCTTCCCGGCAAGCTCCTCTTGCCGGGGTCTTGTCTTCTGCGGGCATTGAGTGGCCTTCCCGGCAAGCTCCTCTTGCCGGGGCCTTGTCTCCGTGGCTTAAATACTTTGTTCTTGAATGGTTTCAAAGGAACCACGGAGGACATTGGCGGTCACTAGGCAAGCTTTGCCGCGGGGTGCTGCAACTGCCCGTGCACGAGTTCGGGATACTAGGGTACCCCTACTCTAGTACACCGACACTATCTTCTCCGTGGATGTTTTTAGGGTACGTGGGACTATATAGGCGAAAGCAGTCGGTCGGGGGGTGCTCGAGGGGTCCACGAGACAGGGGGCCGCGCCGTGTAGGGAGGGGGGGGGGGCGCCCCTATCTCCTGGGCTCCTCGAGGATCTTCTGACTTGATCTCCAAGCCTCCAGGATGATAATCTTCCAAAAAATCACGCTGCCGAAGGTTTCATTCCGTTTGGACTCCGTTTGATAATCCTTTTTGTCGAAATACTGAAACAGGCAATAAAACAGCAATATGGGCTCGGCCTCCGGTTAATAGGTTAGTCCCAAAAGTAATATAAAAGTGTATAATAAAGCCCAATATTGCCCAAAACAGTACAGAATATAGCATGGAGCAATAAAAAATTATAGATACGCTGGAGACGTATCAGTCCACCAATTTATTTTAGAATTTTTGGAGTTCCAGAAGTATACGTTTGATACAGATTACTACAGATTGTTCTTTTTTTGACAAATTCTGTTTTCATTTCGTTGCTTGCTTATTTTAATGAATCTATGGCTAGTAAAATAGTTTATAAACCATAGATAAGTTGTAATACAGTACATTTAACACCAATACAAATAAAGAATAAGTTCATTACAGTACCTTGAAGTGGTGTTTTGTTTTCTTTCGCTAACGGAACTTACGAGTTTTCTGTTAAGTTTTGTGTTGTGAAGTTTTCAAGTTTTGGGTAAAGATTCGATGGACTACGGAATAAGGAGTGGCAAGAGCCTAAGCTTGGGGATGCCCAAGGCACCCCAAGGTAATATTCAAGGATATCCAAGAGCCTAAGCTTGGGGATGCCCCGGATGGCATCCCCTCTTTCGTCTTTGTTTATCGCTTTTGAGATTTAGGGAGACCCTGATATGAGAGGAATTAAGGAGACACAAAAGGTCAAGCTTGGGGATGCCCAAGGCACCCCAAGATAATATTACAAGAAGTCTCAAGCATTTAAGCTTGGGGATGCCCCGGTAGGCATCCCACCTTTCTTCCTCAACAATTATCGGTTAGTATCGGTTGAGCCTAAGTTTTTGCTTGTTCACAAGAGTTGTGCTATCCTTGAAATGTCGTTTTATTTTGTTTTTCTTGCTATTTGAATAATATCCCAAGATCTGAAATTCTTAAATGAGGGAGAGTCTTCACATAGTTGTATAATTATTCGACTACTCATTGACCTTCACTTATATCTTTTGGAGTAGTTTGTTGATTGCTGTAGTGCTTCACTTATATCTTTTAGAGCTTGGTGGTAGTTTTATTTTGAAGAAATAGATGAACTCTCATGCTTCACTTATATTATTTTGAGAGTCCTAAATAGCATGGTAATTTGCTTGGGTTATGAAACTAGTCCTAGTATGATGGGCATCCAAGATGGGTATGATAAAAACGTTCATATAAAGTGCATTGAATACTATGTGAAGTTTGATTCTTTATAATTGTTTTGAGATATGAAGATGGTGATATTAGAGTCATGCTAGTTGAGTAGTTGTAAATTTGAGATATACTTGTGTTAAAGTTTGTGATTCTCGTAGCATGCACGTATGGTGAACTGTTATGTGATGAAGTCGGAGCATGATTTATTTATTGATTGTCTTCCTTATGAGTGGCGGTCGGGGACGAGCGATGGTCTTTTCCTACCAATCTATCCCCCTAGGAGCATGCGCATAGTACTTCTTTTTGATAACTAATAGATTTTTGCAATAAGTATGTGAGTTCTTTATGACTAATGTTGAGTCCATGGATTATACACACTTTCTTCCTTCCACCATTGCTAGCCTCTCTAGTACCGCGCACTTTTCGCTGGTATCATAAACCCACCATATACCTTCCTCAAAAGAGCCACCATACCTACCTATTATGGCATTTCCATAGCCATTCCGAGATATACTGCCATGCAACTTACCACCGTTCCGTTTATTATGGCACGCTCCATCATTGTCATATTGCTTTGAATGATCATGTAGTTGACATTGTATTTGTGGCAAAGCCACCGTTCATAATTCTTTCATACATGTCACTCACGAGTCATTGCATATCCCGGTACATCGCCGGAGGCATTCATATGGAGTCATATTTTGTTCTAAGTATCGAGTTGTAATTCTTGAGTTGTAAGTAAATAAAAGTGTGACGATCATCATTATTAGAGCATTGTCCCAGTGAGGAAAGGATGATGGAGACTATGATTCCCCCACAAGTCGGGATGAGACTCCGGACGAAAAAAGGGGCCATTTACATTTGTGCCCCTAACTAGAACCCACTACTCAGATTTACCCCTAATTTCGAAGCATGCTCAAATTTACCCCTCTGCCGTTAGGTGACCTTACAGAAATGCCCTTCCGTCCCGTTTTCGTCTGGTCAAAGGGGTTTGGCCGTGAACGGGGCATCCATTGGACATTTTTCCCTTGCCTCCATGTGTCACTTACATGTGGGACCCACTCAGAAAAAATAAAAAGAGAAAACTCTTTCTTTCACCCCTCTCACACACACTTACATGTGGGCCCCAACCAATAAAAATAAAAATAAAACTAGATATCGGCCTACATGTCATTGTCTTATTATTTAATTCTAAAATACATTGTTTTAATTAATAGTGGATTAGGCCATGGGTCGTCGGCGGCAACCAAATTCTTCGGCGGAGGTACGCCATAAGGCCGCGGGGAGGTCAATGGAGGGAACTAGGCGATAGATCTAGTTGTACCGCGTCCATGGATGGCTTCTTCAGACCATATGGTAGCCGGAGCGAACGGCGGCGACCATTCGCGCGACGGCTCTGGGCGGCGCAAGATGGGGAGCTACCATGTGAGGGGGAGGTAGAGGGTAACCGGGTGTGTGAAATTTTGGAGCTCACTATGAGCATGATGGCGATGCCGCTGTGGTTCGGGGAAGACTGCAGCGAGAACTTCGACCGTGGCGGCCATGGCAGAGATCAGAGCTCGCGGGGAAGATGACCCGAGGTCATGGGGCTTGCTATGGAGGACGCCCACGTCTTCTGCTGTACACCATGATGCCCGGGGAGCGGCTGGGATCTCTCGGCGTGCTTCAGCGGCATCAAATCGAAGGCGGCAGTTCGAGGCCGGCGGCCCAGCAGATGCGTCCTGGCGCTCGGTCCTGGACTTATTTGGTCAAATTCATCGGCTGGGGTGATGATGTCATGTCGTAATAGCATTCTGGCGAGGTAGCGAAGCTTGCGGTTGTCGTTTCCCACGTGCTGGACGAACAATGGCGACGGGGCGGCCTCCGATGGGCTTGCGGGAGAGGACTAGAAGACGGGATAGATAAAAAGGGCGAGGGGCGGAGAGAGAACGAGGGCGAGAGGGTTGCGGTGTCAGGGGGGACCAGCGACGGAGGCAGCGCCCGTTCAACACCCTCGCTGGAGTTGAGAGAGAGAGAGAGTGGCTGTCGGCCATCGTTGGGTAGGGAGAGAGACGTGTGTGAGAGTTTTTCCTTTTCCCTTTGCCTTTTTTATTTTTTCTAGTTGGGTCCACCTGTAAGTGTGTGTGTGTGTGAGAGGGGTGAGAGAAAGGGGGGTTTTTGTTTTCTTTTTTAGAATGGGCCCCACTAGTAAGTGAGACATGGAGACAGGGGCAAAAAAGTAGAGGAAACAGCCAGATAGCAGTCAAACCCCTTTGACCAGACGGAAACGGAATGGAAGGGCATTTTGGTAAGGTCACCTAATGGCAGAGGGGAAAATTTGAGCATGCTTCGAAATTAGGGGTAAATCTGAGTAGTGGGTTCGAGTTAGGGGCACAAATATAAATGTCCCAAAAAAATAGGCCATAAAAAAGAGAAAGGCCCAAATAGAAAAAATAAAAATAAATAAAAAAAGATGAGAGAAAAAGAGAGAAGGGACAATGCTACTATCCTTTTACCACACTTGTGCTTCAAAGTAGCACCATGATCTTCATGATAGAGAGTCTCCTATGTTTTTGTTTTTTTGAGTGTTAAGACAGTAGGAAAGGTTCCTACTGCGTGTGTATATAAATGATCAAAGAACAGTTACATGGTGATTTTTACAATGGAGTACAAGAGGGAGGTGGCTAGAATCAGATCACTACCCTAAGTATGCTGAGGCAAACTTTGCAAAAAGGAAGAGACAACATGTCTCTTGTCACTAGGTAGTCTATATCTTATATTGCCAAAGTCTTCCTTGAATCTACTGAACCAAGAACGAATGGAGGGTGTCACATGTCTAAAATAATTGTTATTGCGCTCCTTCCAAAGGCTCCACGCCGCAGTGAGGAACACCTCCATGATCATCTTGCGTGGGTTTTGTCTTTTCAGGTTTTCTAGCAGCTGCAACCTATCTCCTTGTGCAGTCCACGAGAGACTTAGCATGTTCCAACATTCTCTGCTGAAAGTGCACTGAAAGAAGAGATGCTCCACCGTTTCTTCGACATGATCCCCGCATAGCAAGCAGTCAAGTTATTACCGATATTATAGTGCCGTCTCTTGAGCATGTTCCTCGTGTTGAGCGATGCGAAAGTAAGAACCAGCCAAAAACTTTGATTTTGGGTATGCAAGAGGTCTTCCAGAGCCACTTGTAAGCCACGTGAGCAATCACCTCACGAAACACAAACTGATAGTAGGTTGTGGTTTTAAATTCCGAGGATCCCCAACAATAGGACCAAACGTCGTCATGATCTTCCAAGGTCACTGCCGCCATATCATGTTGGAGGAGTTTGAGTTCATCATGAGCTTGCACCGAGAGTGGAAGATGGAAGGTTTCATTAAGGGTTGAGGCGGTCAAAAATCCTTGCACAGAGACGTCCTCATTAACAGCATAGGAGAAAGCACGGGGATACCGTTCTGCCAAGATGGATTGATTCCAGTTGACTTTCCAGAATAGGACCGAGGAACGACGATTGATTTGCACCTGAGAAATACCGCGGTAGATTGGCATAAGATTTGCCAGGTCTCGCCACCAAAATGAGCCACAATTCTCCGAGGCATGTGGTATGGAGTCAGCATAGTAGGTTTCCCAGATGAGCCGAACCCATGGAACATCCATTCTGTTATAAAACTTATGTAGGAATTTGAGCAAGAGTGCGTCGTTTTGAATTTTAAGATCAAGGACACCCAAGCCCCCATTCTTTTTAGGTCGGCACACCATATCCCAGGCA
This sequence comes from Aegilops longissima, assembly GCA_021605205.1. Classification (NCBI taxonomy): domain Eukaryota; kingdom Viridiplantae; phylum Streptophyta; class Magnoliopsida; order Poales; family Poaceae; genus Aegilops; species Aegilops longissima. The sequence goes on from CM038682.1 coordinate 337,008,801, forward strand.
GCTAAGGAGGTATGTTTGTCACCATCAGTCGTGCGTTTGTTCCATAGACAGTGTCTGCGAATTTTGTCAAGCTGAGCAAGGTTCTTTGGTGGCAGACGAAGAGTTCCCATGGGATAAATAGCCATCGAGGTGATGAGTGAGTTTACCAATGCTAACTTGCCCGCGTAGGACATCAAGGACATCGCAGCAGTGATCCTCCTTTCAGCTTTGCGAGCGAATGGCGTCAAATCGAGAACGAGAGGTGCAGGTGGTTCCAAGCGGCGGACCGAGATAGGTAAAGGGCATCTGGCCTGGGTGCATCCAAAAGGTTGGCTAGGTCGTTGCACATGTTTGTCGGTATTAATTGACACAAGCGTAGATTTGTGGAAGTTGATCTTTAGGCCAATAGAGTTGCATAGTCCTCGAGGATTGATTTAATTCTAGCTGCTTGTTCCATGCAGGCGGGAGGACAATGATTGTGTCATCGCGTATTGGATGATTTGGATATTCAGCGTCACGGTAGGAGGGATGGGATCGTGATCAAGTCTTCTTTGGGCGCTGCATTGATGGCGCTTTGAAGTAAATCAGCAGCAAGGACAAATAGTAGGGGAGACATCGGATCGCCTTGACGTACCCCACATTTGCATAAAAACTGTTGACCTGGCACCCCATTCAGTAATACAGAAGATTTGCCCGTCGAGAATATGCTCTCCAACCAAGCCAGCCATTTGGGCGGGAAGCCCATACTTTCCATAATTAAGAGCATGGCAGAGTGCTCGACCGTATCAAACGCCTTCGCAAAATCTAGTTTGAGAAGAACTATCTCTCGTTTGGAAGCCTAACATTGATGAATATATTCGAAAGCCCAGGCCAGGCAGTCATGGATCGATCTGCCTCGAAGAAAGCCATACTGATTGCGGTGAACAAGGCGGAGTATGATATTTTGGAGTCTATTGGCCAGAATTTTAGTGATCAACTTCAAACAGCAGTTAAGCAGTGTGATCGGACGAAAGTCATTAACACAATCAGGCGAATTGACCTTGGGGAGCAGAGTAATAAACCCTGCATTAATGCTTTCCAGATTAAGGCCACCATGATGAAACTCAGCACAAAGAAGATAGAAGTCATTTTTAATTATTGGCCAACATGCCTTAAAGAAAGCTCCATTAAAGCCATCAGGGCCAGGGGCCCGATCAGGTGGCATTGCAGAAACCACCTCATCAATCTATTTGTGCGTGAAAGGAGTAATGAGGTCCGAGAAATCCACCTCCTTCTTCAACAAGTTGTCTAAGTTGAATTTCATAGGCTGAGGATTCGTTTGGCCCATTCGTTCTTTGAATGCGTCAAACAAAATGGACTCTTTGCCCTCATGGTCGGTGACCTCCGTTCCATCGAGAGGTTTTGGCGAATTGATGCAGTTTCTTGGGCTTCGGTGGCCATGGTTTGGAAGAACTTGGAATTTTCATCACCGAACCGTATCCATCGAATTGTACACCTCTTTTCCAGTAGTCTTTTGATGTTGCAACAACGAAGCAAGTGACTTTTGAGAATCGGCGAAAATTTCTCTCTGGTGTGGTCGAGGTCCGTCTATCCTCAATATTGTCAAGTTCAAGAGAGCTTTATTGGTGTTTTCAATGGCTATCTTAAGTCGAGATTTTCTTACTCCATTGTTTGAGAGCATGTCGAACAGCCTTGAGTTCTGCCCAATCCTTGCCGCTTGCAGTTATGGTTCTTATTGAATCGAATAGGTTTGTTCCAGGCCTGTTCAACAATTTCCATAAACCCAGGATGAGCAAGCCAAAAAGTTTCGAACCTGAAGAGTTTGCTTTTTGGAATTGTAGTTTGAATGACCACAGAACAAGGAGTGTGGTCAGAAATAGGTTTATAGCGGATTCACCGGGGTGTTGGGAAATGTAGTAGTCAATTCAGCGTGGTAAAAACCAGTCAAGTTGCTCAAGGAGTGGTTGTAGTTGCATGTTCGACCAAGTGTAAGCACGTCCCTTGATGGGTATTTCAGTTAAGTTTTGTTATCTAATAAAGTCATTGAAAGTGAACATGTCTTGGACATTTGCACCTGGCTTGTTTTGGTTGTCGGGTGAGCGAATGTAGTTGAAGTCGCCTAGCAATAACCAATCTTCAGCGAGAGGGTATATTGAGGTCAAAAGCCATTGTGTAGCGTGACCCGATGCTCACCACGACAAGGGCCATATACATTAACAAGCTTCCAACAGTGATTGGATTGAGTGGAGGTGAATTCAACACCTAGCATAAACTGTTGAGATAAAAGACCGGCCGAGAAAATACTACTATTCCATACCGTTATAATTCCACCCGATGCACCTTGAGAGGGGATGTACGCAAACTGATCAAAAAGCCGCGGGAAAATAGATTTCAAGACAGCAGCGTCAAATGAGGGCATTTTAGATTCTTGCAAACAAACGACCGCGCAGCCACTAGTATTGATCGCATTACCAAGCGCTAAATGTTTATCAGGTGCATTAAGACCACGTACATTCCAACATAGTACGTTCCAATTACGCAATTTCTACTATGCAGGCTATTGGCGTCAATCTCTGTGCGATACCTGCTGAAGAGCTGCCTACTTTGGCCTTCTCTGAAGAGTAGTTGAGAGTCTCCTATGTTGTCACTTTCATTTACTAGTGGGAATCTTTCATTATAGAACTTGGCTTGCATATTCCAATGATGGGCTTCCTCAAATTGCCCTAGGTCTTCGTGAGCAAGCAAGTTGGATGCACAACCACTTAGTTTCTTTGCTTGAGCTTTCATACACTTATAGCTCTTGTGCATCCGTTGCATGGCAATCCCTACTCACTCACATTGATATCTATTGATGGGCATCTCCATAGCCCGTTGATACGCCTGGTTGATGTGAGACTATCTTCTCCTTCTTGTCTTCTCCACAACCACCATTCTACTCCACCTATAGTGCTATGTCCATGGCTCACGCTCATGTATTGCGTGAAGATTGAAAAAGTTTGAGAATGTCAAAAGTATGAAACAATTGCTTGGCGTGTCATCGGGGTTGTGCATGATTTAAATACTTTGTGTGATGAATATAGAGCATATTCAGACTATATGATTTTGTAGGGATAACTTTCTTTGGCCATGTTATTTTGAGAAGACATGATTGCTTTGTTAGTATGCTTGAAGTATTATTGTTTTCATGTCAATATTAAACTTTTGTTTTGAATCTTATGGATCTGAATATTCTTGCCACAATAAAGAAGATTACAAGGATAACTATGTTAGGTAGCATTCCACATAAAAAATTCTGTTTTTTTTTTCATTTACCTACTCGAGGACGAGCAGGAATTAAGCTTGGGGATGCTGATACGTCTCCAACGTATCTATAATTTTTGATTGTTCCATGCTATTATATTATTTGTTTTGGATGTTTATGGGCTTCATTAAACACATTTATATTATTTTTGGGACTAACCTATTAACCCAGAGCCCAGAGCCAGTTCCTGTTTTTCCCTTGTTTGATGTTTGAAGAAAAGGAATATCAAGCGAATTGAAGCGGAATGAAACCTACGGAGAAGTTATTTTTGGAAGGAAAGCTATCCGATGGACTCGAGTGCATGTCGGGAAAAGCGAGGAGCCACGAGGTAGGGGCGCCCACCCCTAGGCGCGCCCCACCCTCGTGGGCCCCTCGTGGCTCCTGACGTGCTTCTTCCTCCTATATATATACCCATATACCCTAAAAACTTGCGGAAACAGAATAGATCGGGAGTTCCGCGCCGCAAGCCTCTGTAGCCACCAAAACCAATGGGACCTGTTAGGCACCTGCCGGAGGGAACCCTCACCGTGGCCATCTCCATCATCCGGCGCTCTCCATGGCGAGGAGGGAGTAGTTCACCGTCGGGGCTGAGGTATGTACTAGTAGCTATGTGTTTGATCTCTCTCTCTCTCTCTCTCTCTCTCTCTCGTGTCCTTGATATGGCACGATCTTGATATTCGCGAGTGAGGAGTCTGGATTAGGGGTGTCGGATGGCGGACTATGACCTTTGGCGGACTCTGGACTATGAAGATACAAGATTGAAGACTTAGTCCGTGTCCGGATGGGACTTTCCTTGGCGTGGAAGGCAAGCTTGGCGATACGGATATGTAGATCTCCTCCCATTGTAAGCGACTCTATGTAACCCTAGCCCTCTCCAGTGTCTATATAAACCGGAGGGTTTTAGTCCGTAGGACGAACAACCATCATACCATAGGCTAGCTTCTAGGGTTTAGCCTCTCTGATCTCGTGGTAGATCTACTCTTGTACTACCCATCATATCATCAATATTAATCAAGCAGGAGTAGGGTTTTACCTCCATCGAGAGGTCCCGAACCTGGGTAAAAACATTGTGTCCCTTGTCTCCTTTTACCATCTACCTAGACGCACAGTTCGGGACCCCCTACCCGAGATCCGCCGGCTTTGACACCAACATTGGTGCTTTCATTGAGAGTTCCTCTGTGTCGTCACCTTTAGGCCCGATGGCTCCTCCGATCATCAACAATGATGCGGTCCAGGGTGAGACTTTTCTCCCCGGACAGATCTTCGTATTCGGCGGCTTTGCCTTGGGCCAATTAAGCTGGCCGTCTAGAGCAGATCGAAAGCTACGCCCCTGGCCATCAGGCCATACTTGGAAGTTTGAACTACACGGCTGACGTCCGCGGAGACTTGATCTTCAATGGGTTCGAGCCACAGCCAAGCGCGCCGCACTGTCACGATGGGCATGATCTAGCTCTGCCGCCGAACAGTGCCCTAGAGGCCGCACCAGTGTCCGCTCCGACCCTCAGCTCGGAGCCGACTGCGCCGATCGAGGACTGGTGGCTGGACACCGCCTCGGGGGCTGCAATTTCTACGGCGATTGAGCCGAACACCAGCCTTGTCCTTTGTGAAGCTTGTGACTCCAAGGTGCCGGACTCCCCTTTGGACTCTGAACCTTCCGCGCCCCTGCCAATAGAATCCGATTGGGCGCCGATCATGGACTTCACCGCCGCGGACATCTTTCAGCACTCGCTCTTCGGCGACATTCTGAATTCACTAAAGACTCTCTCTCTCTCTCTCTATCAGGAGAGCCCTGGCCGGACTATGGTCAGCAAGGTTGGGATGCGGACAACGAAGAAATTCAAAGCCCACCCACCACCCACTTCGCAGCCACTGTCGATGATTTAACCGACATGCTCGACTTGACTCGAAGACATCGATTGTATGGGCGGCGATGTAGGAGGCGAACAGGAATCAGCGCCTATAGGGCCTTTGGACAACCACCTCATCCCATGATGTATACATGGTGGACACACCTAAAATAAGCGACGACGAGGAACAAAGGCGCAACAAGGAATCGTTCCTCGGCAGTCAAAGCGGTGGCATAAGCGCGCTCAAACCCCCTCGATAGAGGCGGCAGCCATCTGAGACCCAGCCATAGAGCGGGGCGAATCGGCGGACGACGAACATGCCATCGAGCAACCGTCCGAACAGGGCAACTTGGATAAACAACTCGTCCCCGGCGAAGATAACAGTCTGGACGACCTCACGCCGGACAGATTGCTAGAGCAGAAGAGCCTCGAGAAAAGGCTCATCGCCTTTGCTCGTAACTGAAAAAGCAAGCAAGCTCAAAACAGCGGAAGACGCACTCAGAATTAGATGGAGCAAAGTACTCAACACCGCAGATAGATACGGCGACAGTCACCACACGAAGAGTTATCCGAAGCGAAAATTACTGCCGGAATTTGATGAAGAAGCCTTAGAGCCTCCGTAATCAGAAAATAAGGAAGCCACCCAGTCGGATAAACGACCTCATGGCCTACATAGTGTGGCAAATGGCGCTGCACACAATCCGGCACGCGATCCGCACAAGGATTTGCATCAAAAAGATGGCCTAGCTAGATCTATCTACGGGCCAAGAAAGCAAGCTCTAGTAAGCAATGCAATGCATCAAGTATCCGAACATCACGGTACACCCAAATATAGGGGTGCCGCACACACCCTATGTTTCACCAATGAGGTCTTTGGATCATGAATTTCAGTGAGATTCAAGCCCGTAAACATAGAGGCATCTGACGGAACAACAGACCACGGGTATTGAGGATTACATCCTCCACATACACATGGCTAGAGGAGATGATCTCCACGCCATAAAATACTTACCCCTCAAACTCAAAGGGCCAGCCCGGCATTGGCTTAAAAGCCTTCCCAAAAACACCATTGGAAGTTGGGAAGAGCTCGAGGATGCTTTTCGAGCAAATTTTCAAGGGACCTATGTCCGACCTTCGGATGCAGATGATTTAAGTCATATAACTCAACAACCCGGAGAGTCAGCCCGGAAACTCTGGAACATATTTCTTACTAAAAAGAACCAGATAGTTGACTGTTCGGACGCCGAAGCCTTAGCAGCTGAGAGAGTCCCGGACTAGGGGGTGTCCGGATAGCCGGACTATCGTCACGGCCGGACTCCAAGACTATGAAAATACAAGATTGAAGACTTCGTCCCGTGTCTGGATGGGACTTTCCTTGGCATGGAAGGCAAGCTTGGCGATACGGATATGTAGATCTCCTACCATTGTAACCGACTCTGTGTAACCCTAACCTATCCGGTGTCTATATAAACGGAGGGTTTTAGTCCGTGGGGCGAACAACAAACATACCATAGGCTAGCTTCTAGGGTTTAGCCTCCTTGATCTCGTGGTAGATCTACTCTTGTACTACCCATATCATCAATATTAATCAAGCGGGAGTAGGGTATTACCTCCATCGAGAGGGCCCGAACACAGGTAAAAACATTGTGTCCCATGTCTCCTGTTACCATCCGCCTAGACGCACAGATTTGGGACCCCTACCGAGATCCGCGGTTTGACACCGACATTGGTCCTTTCAATGAGAGTTCCTCGTATCGTCACCGATAGGCCCGATAGCTCCTTGATCATCAACAATGGCGCGGTCGGTGAGACTATTCTTCCGGACAGATCTTACGTATTCGGCGGCTTTTGCTGCGGGCCAATTAAGCAGCCATCTGGAGCAAATCGAAAGCTTCGCCCTGGCCATCAGGTCAGATTTGGAAGTTTAAACTATCGGCCGATATCGCGGAGACTTGATCTTGACAGATTCGAGCCGCAGCCAAGCAGCGCCGCACTATCTCGATGGGCATGATCTAGCTCTGCAGCGAGCGATTGCCTGGAGGCTGCACCGGCATCCCTCCGACCCTTAATCCGGGCGGATTCCCGATCGAGGGCGAGTGGTTGGACACGCCTCGGGGCTACAATCTCTGGCGATTGAGCGAACTCCATCCTGTCGCTGCGAAGACCTCGACTCGGGGTGGCGGACTCCTCTCCGGACTCGAACCCTCCGCGCCCTGCCAATCAAATCCAATTGGGCGCCGGTCATGGAGTTCACTGCCGTGGACATCTTTCAGCACTCGCCCTTTGGCGACATCCTGAATTTTTTTTTGACTAGGAACTGTGGGGCAAAACCCCCACAGCAGATCAAAACTTTATTGAGAAAAGAATAAGTAGTACAACAGGGTGATTACAAGGAGTAACCAGGGTACAAGGTAGAACAAGAGAGGGGGGCTTACAAAACTAGTTTAGGGTGGGAGAAAAGAGATCCATCTAAGCAGTTCATCCTTGTAAACAGATTTAATTCATCTTGCATTAGGCTAATATCATGCTTAAAAGCAAACCTCCATTTATTGAAACTAGATCTCTCATTTCTGAATACTTTGGCATTTCGATGATCCAAATATTCCAGCAAGCAATGAAAACCACTTGAGAGAAAAGGGCTTATCAAAACTTCTTCTAGCTTTGAGTAACCAGCTGCATCATGGAGGTGCCAGAGACCAATCAATCTGCAGATAATTCCAGACCACGACACTTTGAAATTGCGGTTGAAGAACAAGTGATCCTGGTTTCTCTAACCTGCAAGGACAAAGCCTACAATGGACCCCATCATCCATGTGCGGTGCCTTCGCTCAACCATATCCTTGGTGTTCAACCTGTCAATAATAAGCATCCAAGCAAAAACCTTGATCTTGAGGGTACAAGAGGATTTTCAGACCCCACAGAGCAAAGGATTGAAGGATTCAGACACAAAAGTGTGTGAGTAGAACATCTTGGGTTTGAAACACTTGGTAGAACCTTGCCAGAACCAAACATCACGCAGACTTGATTCTCTTTTGTGGGAATTCATCAATTCCTGTATCTGGTTCAACTCATCATAGGCCCGAGCAGATAAGGGGAGGTGAAAGAGTTGATGCATATCCTGGGTATTGAAAGATTCCTTGACTGAGATCCAGGGATCCTTGGCAAAAGAGAAGAGCCTTGGGAATCTTGTCTGCAGGCTAGAACCTTTGTGTTGTCAAGGTTCCAATTATCAGCCCAAAAGCAGCGGTGTCCCTTCATTAATTTGAACCGGAGCATTCCACTGAAGTGTTGCATGACTTCTGAGATATCCCTCCACGGAAGGATCCACAATCAGTTGTTCCCTGGGGCATTCTTTCATAATAGTATGAATTCCAGACTAAGGACACCCACGGGATATCTCGCTTATTCAGAAAGTTATTAGCATGCTTGAGAAGAAGAGCCACATTCTGAATTCCCAGATTAAGAATGCTAAGTCCCCCTTTGTTTTTTGGCCTGCAATTGAGGTTCCAAGCAGCAAGAGAAGGTGCTGGCTGATCTCTATGCTTTCTCCTGAGACCACGCCTTTGAATTCTTTCAAGCTGCTTGAGAATACCTTTGGCGAGCAAGGCTACACAAGAAGAAGATTGGCATTGAAGGCAGAGGCGAGTTAAGGAACGCAACCTATCACCTTGGTTAAGGAAAGAGGAGCTGGCAGTCATTCTTCTTTCCATACAGTCCACCAAAGATATGAAGTCAACCATTTTAGGCCTTGTGGTCCCCACAGGCAATCCAAGGTATGTAAATGGCATTTTACCAATTTTGCAACCAAAAGCAGCAGCTAAATCTTCCATAACAGCAGATTCAACATTGATTGGGATAATAAAAGACTTATGGTAGTTGACATCCAGACCAGTCGATTGAGAAAAAACCTTTAACATATCTTTCAAAGCCAGGAGTTGTGCTCTGTCAGCAGGTAGGATGATCAATGTATCATCAGCGTATTGAATCACAGGGTAATCTGCATCATGGCAAGGTATATGTAGGTGAAGAAATCCTCTTCTGAACATGTCATTTATCCTTGTTTGGAGCAGACTGCAGCAATAACAAAAAGCGAGAGGGATCTGAGGTCACCTGCCTAACCCCTTTTTGCAAACAAATTTCCTCCACAGGACCCCATTAAGCAAAAGCAGATGAGGTGCGGTGGCGAGGCTACTTCATCCAAAGAATCCACTTCTCATTAAAACCCTTAAACCTTAGGATTTGGAAGATAGCCTCGTGCTCAATGAGTCAAAAGCCTTCTCAAAGTCCAATTTGAGAATGACAATGGGCCTCTTAGGCGATGACATTGGTGCAAATATTCAAAAGTCCACCCGAGCAATCTGTATTGTTACGGACTTAATGAAACCATATTGGTTCTTGTGTATGCCTTTGCATAATCACCTCTTGAAATCTATTTGCAGCCATTTTTGACAGAAATTTAATCCCCATACTAGTAAGAGAGATAGGCCTGTAGTCTCCAACTTCTTCAGGTACTAATTTTTTGGGCACAAGAGTGATATAAGAGCTGTTAATGTTCTGTAAGACAGCAGTGCCATCAAAAAAAACCTGAGCCAGCTCATAAAAATCATGAGAAATAAGATGCCAACACTTTTTAAAGAACAAACCATTGAATCCATCAGGACCAGGTGCCTTATCAACAGGCATATGTTTGACTACATTGTCCATTTCCTCTATTGTAAAAGGCTTAGTGAGCACATCAAGGCCATGCACAGGTGAAATAAGTGATGACAAATCAAACCCCATATTAATCCCTCTAGAAGTGTCCATTCTATTCTTAAAACAGCTCCAAATAACTCCAGCCATTTGTGAGTGATCAGAGACCACAGATCCATCAGGTAGCTTCAGACTAGCTATGGAATTCCTCCTATGCCTCTCAGTGGCCATAGCATGGAAGAACTTGGTGTTCTCACCTCCCACCTTGAAATATCTGATAGTACACCTCTTTTTCCGGTATAAAAATTTCAGGTCTGAAGCTTTTCCAAATGGTTTTGACAATTCTTACGAAGTTATTCTCCTGAATATAAAGAGGCCTCCATTCTTCCAATTCATCTAAAGGAAAATAACATGATTGCATTCTTGATCAGCAACCTCGGTTTGGAAACATTCATTTGCCACCTTTTGAGACACATTCTCGGGCTTTTAAGTTTATGCGCAATTCTAGCAGTAATATGTGATTTCGAGAGGTTGTTTCCAAGAAGATTCAACACAGTCCATGAATCCATCAAGCTCAATCCAGTAATTTTCAAACCTAAAGAGGTGTGATTTTGGAATGGAAGACTTGATGGTAACTAAGCACGGCACATGATCCGAAGCAGTCCTGGCCAAGGGCAAAACTTCAGTCATAGGATAATCAGAAATCCAATCCACAGATGTAAAGAACCAGTCTAGCTGCTCAAGAAGCGGTGTATCTTGCATATTGGACCAAGTGTAAGACCTCCCCTTGATTGGAAGCTCAAGAAGGCCCAGGTGGCCAATAATCTCATTAAAAATGAACATGTCATTAATGTCTCCACCAGGCAAGTTTCTGTTATCTACTGACCGGAGAAAATTAAAGTCTCCAAGTAACAACCAGTGTTCATTGAGGGGAATACTCAGGTTGTATAACCAATTAACAAATTGGTCCTGGCTTCACCCCTACGAGGGGCCATAGGCGGCAACTAGAGTCCAAGATTCATTGTTCTGCCTGGAAGTGAACTTAACGATTACAGCAAACTGTTGAACTTCAATTACAGTGCCACTAAAAACATAGGAATTCCAGACCACTATAATTCCTCCAGAAGCACCAATAGAGGGAGAACACACAAAAGAGTCAAATCTTTTAGGGCAGAAAGATTTAATTGATCTATAATCAAAAGAAGCACATTTGGTTTCTTGCAGGCAGGCGATTGAGCATTGGCTTTCTTCGATTTTCTGCCTAACAGCCCTTTGCCCAGTATCAGAATTCAGACCTCTGACATTCCAGCAAAGAACATTCCAGTTCCTACCAAGGTTACTCATTACAATATAAGATGAAGTCCATAACCCACATGGTACGCAATACCACGTGTCCAAAAAAACATAAACTAGTCTGTCCCAACATCAACACACACCAGAGAACAAGTAGCAGAGTACTGACTACAGACATAGATAAAGCATATTTAAGGGCTTGCGAAACCCAAAAGAGCAAGATTAAACTAATCATCATGCTTAGGCGAGGCAGCAGCAGGTGGATCCACCATAAGTGCATCCACAGATAAGAGAGCAGCGTCGATTTCTAGCTCACGGCCAACTTCTTGGAGTCGACTGACTGGAGTTGCAGGTGGAATTTCTTCAGAAGCAGGTTCGTCGCGCATCTGGGCCGTGAAGGTCTTAGCCTTGGGCTTCTTTCTCTTGGGCTGCAGGGAGAGCTCCTGGAAGGTGGGCTTGTAACCATCACGCTGAATTGAGCTTCTAGTGCAACACCGCACTGCCGTGTCAACAATTGGAGTTGGCGCCAAGGTTTTCCGTGGCCTGCGAGCTTTGACCACCGCAGCAGGAGGGGGTGGCACTTGAACTGGTTGAACATCAAAATGATCAGAGAAGAGCGCCCTGGCCACCGGCCTTGCTTGCTCTTGCTCCCTCCATGTAAGACGCGGCAGGTCATTATTACTGAAAGCCATCTCCCAACTCCGCTTAGATAGAATCACCGGCGAAAGAGGTTTCAGCAGAACCGGCCTTGGAACTGAGAAAGCCACAGGAGCTTGCAAAAGGTACTCGAAAGATCTCCTCCAAATCATATCCGGAGGCAAAAGAGGCCCAAAAGGAACCGCGGGCAGAACTATCTCCTCCCTGACTGCAGGAGGCTGATAGACAACAATGGCCCAGGTGTTAGCAGCATCCTTATTAACCAAAGAAACAACACGGTCCTCAGGCAGATCATCCTCCACCTCAATAACAGGTGGACGGATCAGCGATAGGCCCAGGCTGGCGAGAGATCCACCACCATTGATTCTTGGTCTTGCGTGGGCTCAGGCTCCACCTCATCGTTCCAATTCCCCCAATTGTCATCGGCCACCTCATTGATCACAGGCTCAGGCAGAGGTGGGACTGCATTCCACCCCAAGGCAGGGTAGGCTGGAAGATTGAACGGGGGCAGCTCAGGGAAAGGAATCCCAGGGACTGGATGCGGATTGCCATTGATGGGCATCCAATCTTCATCCTGGGGCATCTGTTCAGCAAAGTCCGCACCCAAAATATAAAGGGGCGCAGTCCAAGAAACACGGGCGCCACCATAAGCCGCATAATCCATGAAAACCACATCGCGCGGCACAAGAATATCTTCAGGGAAAGAAGCAAAAACCAAAGATCGAACCATATATGGATCCTCACTGACCCAGTGGTGGAACTTGCCAAAAGTGTTGACGGCTGCCCTGATGGACTCTGTGTTGCGAAGATCGATGGAATACCAGAAACATGAGCAGCCCCTGACGAAAACCCTGAACTCCACGAAAAGATTCTCCCTCATCATGCTTCATAAAACGACAAAGCGGTCATTCCCAGTGGCCGAGGCGGAAGCTGCAGCAAAGAGAACCTGACCGCAGCATCCACGAAGCTCAAAGAGTCCAACCGAACGAATCCAAGGGTGCGCAGACCGCACAAGAACACCATGCCCTTGCAACCAATGAACTACCTCCTCCCTAGCAGGACCAATCTCATCTGGTTGTGGAATAGGCATTACCTCCATAAGCATGAACTCCTCATGGCGCACAATTGGGATATCTTGGCGTCACAAAAGTCCGAGGAAGGCGATCTTCCCCACCATCGATGATGTGGTGACCAGCCGGCACGTACAGTAGGGGATCCGGGTGAAAGTTCGCCATCGTTGCTGGGAGCTCCGCCTCCAAGGACAACGAGTGGAGAGGCGGAGGAGGGGTTTCAGGCGGCGAGGCCAATGGTGTCTTGGGGCTGGGGCTGATGGGGCCAGGCGGCGGCGTAAATGCGGAAGTGCAAGGAGGTCCAAGATTGGTAAAGAGATGTCGAGAGATATTCCGTAGCTTCGCCTTGGAAGATGGAGCGTTAACGGGTTTGGCTTGCCATACGAGCCCCAAGATTTCTGCAAACTTGTTGCAATCTCTCTTGATATGACCAGACCAGAGACAAGAGATACACCACAACGTGGATGTACATGCAGATGTAAAATGACCCTTCTGAAGGCAGTTCTGTCACGTGGAAATTTCGTCTACCATATCATCAATAAAATTATCAAAACCCTCCCTGGCCTGTTGAGACGAGGGGATATCCAACTGCTCCCCAGGGGAAACCGGCCCAACCTGACCCGACCCAACAAATATTCGTGGGCCGCTCCATGCCCACAGCAGTCATAGAGGAAGGCCCATTACGGCATGGCACGTTCTCATTTGAAAGATCAGAATTCCCGCCCGAGATTGGTGGCCTCAGATCACGTACCTGATTTGCCAACGTGCTGCATGATGGAACACTGGAGATGACGGCAGTATTTTTGGCAGGGACGTTAACCGTTCCGAAAGAGATGGGTGGCGTAGCCACCGTCCACTGGAGATTGGTCGCCGACGGCGAAGGCAAGATCACCCGCTCAGAAGGGTTAATTTCATAGCCAGTCTCAGCAATGGTGTCAACGAGAATCTGAGAAGCTGGATATTTGTAGCCCTTACAAACAGGGTACTGATGAAACGTAGCAAAAGAAATTTTGTTACGTGACGAAATTCCCGATCTAAGAGAAGACTTAGATGGAGTTTTATGCATGGCAATCAAACCCAAAGTTGCACGCCTTTTTGAGGGACTAACCAGAATCCACTCAGCGTCGCATTCCTTTCTCCAGATCACTAACTCATGACTCCAATTAGGACCACCATTTCCCCAAAGATGAAAATAACACTTGAACTGAGGGCAGGCATATGATCTTAACTTGAGGATGTAAAGGCCAACTTGCTTGTAGGAGACAAAGAATGAAAATACCTTGCCCTTAATAAGATGAACTGACAAATCAATGGCTGAACCGCCTAACGCAGATTCCAAAGCAGCCGCCACAGAATCCTCATCCAGACGAAAAGCATGTCTGCTGAAAGACACCACCATGATGAAATGGCTCGTGTCATCCGAAGGATGAATAGATTTCCCACAGGAGTTGAAAACCTTATCCGCAAAGATGGCGCCCGGAGAGAAATCCAGATCTAACCTTGATCCACTAGAGGAACCCATAGAAGATGGGTATGAACGTGTAGATCACAGCACGCCGGAGAAGATGAGTGGAGAAGATCCAAGAAACACTGGCTAGAGGTGGAGATCGCCGGAGAACCTAGGTCGCGGGTGGGGTGGTGGGTGGAGGCAAGACATCACATGGTATATCGTTGATTTAACAAAACGTATAATTATCTGTGGATATTCGTAATCGAATACAAACTGGATTTGAATTTAGTTTGCCAGGTCCCAGGGAAAACGTGAATGCTAATTCTCCCAAGTTTTTTCCGACATCCTGAATTCACTAAAGTCTCTCTCTTTATCCAGAGAGCCCTGGCCGGACTGCGGACAGGAAGGTTGGGATACGGACGACAAAATTCAACGCCCACCCACCACCCACTTTGTAGCCACTGTCGATGATCTAACCGACATGCTAGACTACGACTCTGAAGACATCGGCGGTATGGGCGGCGATGGGAGGCGACCAAGACCCAGCGCCTACGAGGCTTTGGAAGGCCACCTCGTCATATGACATATATATGGTGGACATCCCAAAAGATGGGAACGACGATGGAACAACGGAGGTTGACCCTCAAGAAACAGCCAAGCGCCCGGCGTCGTGGCGCGCTCTAAATCCGCCACAAGAAAAACAATGATTCCGCACGGAGATAATAACACCGGACGGTGCGAAGAGAACCCCCTCCGGCGGGACTCGGCGGGGAGGAGGGAGAAGCAAGTCCGCACGACAATGCGGCGAAAAGAAGGTCGAGGGCGATAATTATCGCCTCCCTCCGAAGATGAGGCAAGCCTCGATGACGACAATTTGTGCGTGCACGAGGATCCCGCTTGAGCAGGGCGTTTCAAGCGCGGGCTTATAGCCACGGCAAGCAGCCTCAAGAAAAAGCAGCAACAGACTTAGAGCTGATCAAGACCTGCTAGGCGACGGATGGTGAAGTCCTTGCAGCGAAGAGTATGAACTTGAGCGCCCCTCCAAAGCTACCCCAAGCGCAGGCCGTTGCCTCGACTAGAGGAGGAAGCACCCAAGTCACCAGCGCATGACATATCAGACCGGCCACCCCGTGGCCGCGACAGAGAAGCCTCTCGGCCCTCCGCTCAAGCCCCACCCCGATGCCGCTCAAAAAGTACCAAGGCACAGGAAAACGCGCCGGACTTGCGAGATATATTGGAGGATAAGGCAAAACATACAAGATCAATCTACGGATCGCGTGGGCGCTCAGCAATGCGGGATGATTACCGTCGCGCCGGATACAACAAA
This sequence comes from Aegilops longissima, assembly GCA_021605205.1. NCBI lineage: Eukaryota > Viridiplantae > Streptophyta > Magnoliopsida > Poales > Poaceae > Aegilops > Aegilops longissima. Next base: position 337,024,417 of record CM038682.1, read on the forward strand.
ACCGGCGGGCGAACACGATGAACAAAGCTCATATGAGCTACGTCGTGATATATTATCTGAGGCGCCGCACACCCACTATGCTTCACAGATGAAGTAATGGATCGTCAAATCACTGAGGGCTTCAAGCCCGTAAACATCAAATCATACGATGGTACCACAGATCCTGCGGTCTGGATCGAGGATTATCTCCTCTATATCCACATGGCCCACGGTGATGATCTACATGCCATCAAATACCTCCCACTCAAGCTTAAAGGACCAGCTCGACATTGGCTCAATAGCTTGCCAGCATAATCAATTGGTTGTTGGGAGGACCTGGAAGCCGCATTCCTTGATAACTTCCAGGGCACATATGTGCGACCACCAGACGCCGATGACCTTAGCCACATAATTCAGCAGCCAGACTATTCTGGACTCGGTTCCTAACAAAGAAAAATCAAATCGTTGACTGTCCGGATGCAAAGGCCCTTGCAGCCTTCAAACATAACATCCGCGATGAGTGGCTTGCCCGGCACCTAGGACAGGAAAAGCCGAAATCTATGGTAGCCCTCACAACCCTCATGACTCACTTTTGTGCGGGAGAGGACAGCTGGCTAGCTTGAAGCAACAACAGCCAAACATCACGATAGTCCGGATACCAAGGACAGCAATGGCGGTCGCGTCGCAACAAGAACAAGTGCCGCGTAACGGCGATATCATCTGAAGATCGGCCGTCAATGCGGATTGAGGCTCTAAACCGGTCGCGGAAGAAGCCATTCAAAAGAAATACCAGGCCCGTCCAACTTGGACCGAATACTCGATCGCTTGTGCGGATACATGGCACCCGAAAGCTCAGCCAATCACACCAGCAGGGATTGTTGGGTGTTCAAGCGAGCGAGCAAGTTAAGTGCGAACTCAATGACAAGGGCTGCATAGCGGCAGCGATGAAGAGCCCGGACGCCGAACAATAGAGGACAGAAGGGTTTTCCTACACAAGTGCGGACGGTGAACATGATATCGCAACCCACATACCCAAAAGGGAGCGAAGCGTTCACTAAGGGGCGTATATGCGATGGAGCTAGTCGCCCGAAGTTCAACCCGTGGTCTTCTGCCCGATCACCTTGATCGAAGGACCACCCACTAGCATCCGCCACGGCGGCTTTGCGCATTAGTTCTTGACCCAATTATCGACGGATTTCACCTCACGAGTCGATGGGCGGCGGTAGCAACCTGAACCTGCTTTATCGGGATACAGTGCGTAAAATGGGCATAGACCCCTCATGGATTAAACCTACAAGACGACCTTTAAAGGCGTCATACCGGGTGTAGAGGCCAATTATACAGGCTCAGTCACACTCGAAGTGGTCTTCGGATCTCCGGATAACTTCGAAGGAAGAGTTAATCTTCGACATCGTCCCATTCGCAGCGGCTATCATGCCTTTGCTCGGACGAACCGCATTGCAAAGTTCAATGCGGTGCCGCACTACACATACCTCAAGCTCAAGATGCCATGCCCTCGAGGAGTAATCACGGTCAATGGAAACACGAGCGTTCTCTCCGAGCGGAGGAGCATCTGGCGACCCTCGCGGCGGAGGTGCAAAGCAGCCTCTCACGGCAATTCTCGAGTCCGGCCACTAAGCGTCCGGACACCGCCAAGCGCGCCCGGAGTAACCTGCAACAAGACCACCTGGCACGATTCAAGCACGAGTAGTAATCCGGCCCCGACCCCAACCCTCGCGAAACTACGAAGCTAGTATTACGCGTACATAATTACGCTCTGGAGATACCATGGGCATATGGGGAGGGGCAAGACAACGACACGCCAAGAATGCGGCTCGACCGCACCAGGGGCTCCCGTTTGTGTCATTTCTTTTTTCTTTTTCCTTTTTTCTTCCTTTTTTTACTTTCAGGACTCCGTCTTTGGGAAGTTCTTTCCGGCACTTGAATCGCCGAACTCACGATGCAACAGCCAGGGAAGCGGAAAGCCACGTCGAGTGTTCAGGTGGTCTCTATTACGAGCATTATACCTGTTTTACATACCATCCGCAGCTTACCCTGGAGAGGACATGTTAGATAGTCCCATCCCTTGCTTATCGCACTATTTGTATCGTTCTGCTCCCATTGCAGTACCTTTTGAATAAACAATACATAGCTCTTGCTTATTATTGCTCTACTTCCTTTATATATACATATGTTCATTTCACGACATGTTGCAACCGTACACTTTAGTGCGGCACATACACCGAGGGCTTAAGTATCCCAAAATTATGGTGTGATAAGTCCGAACACTTTCACAAGTCGGCACCCGAACTTATAGCATTATATGAATTGGCTCGAATCATGTCTTGGTCAATAGTTGGGTTTGCCCGGCTCCGTGTTTTGGTACCTTACGTTCCGCTATATCGGCTAAGGTAGCACCGGAGAACCACTGCGATTGTGCCCCGATTATCTTTGGGTCGAGCACCTCGGTGGATAAAACTAAAACTGACCGTCATGATAAAGGCGAGAGCGATCGCTGTTCGAGAGGTTTTTGAGTCCCTAAAGACTTATGCTGCTTAGGCGAGGAACCGAATTGTCCGCCAAAGGCGTGGATAGCGCCCGAACTCGGTCTTCGAATACTAGGGGCTTCGCGAAATTTAAAATTATAGAATTCTATGGCTAAGTGAGAGTGTTCAAGCATTATAAGTCCGGTTGCCTTGTTCGTTGTGTTGGCGCGTCCTAGATGGACCCAGAATGGGAACAAGAGTGCTCAAGTTTATCCCGAACACCCAGACACTTGTGGCATGGGGCTGAAATAACGACTTGCCATCTCTCAAATTTGATAAGCGGCCGCACATAAGGTAATATTTTAAATTAATAAGCGTTGCTTAGCGCATATGAACAAGTTTTCAGCGTACAGGATAACAAATGCGAGTTTATTCAAAAATTACATCTTTGGAGCACTCATCCGCTATTCGGCGGGCACCCTTCAGGAGGCCCTCATAGTACATTTTGGGCGTGCGATGCTCATGGCCCTTCGGTGGCCCGTCCGTCACAAGCCTCTCCGCATCCAGCTTGCCCCAGTGCAATTTAGCACGGGCAAGGGCCTGACGGACACCTTCAATGCAGATGAAGCGCTTGATGACTTCAAGTCGCGGACAGGCATCCACCAGCCGCTGCACCAAGCCGAAGTAGCTCCCGGGCATGGCCTCCAATGGCCACAACCGCGCTATAAGGCCCTTCATGGCCTGTTCGGCGACCTTATGGAGCTCGACCAGCTGCTTCAGCTGGTCGCTCAGGGGCACCGGATGGTCGGTCTCAGCATACTAAGATCAGAACACCTTTTCCGTCGAGCTCCCCTCCTTGGCGCGGTAGAATGCGGCATCATCAGACACACTATGGGGCAAATCTGCGGATGCTCCTGGAGAGCTCCGAATCCGGGTAAGTAATAGGTAATTCACTTTCACATTCTTGCTTTGCATAAAGAATGCCTTCCCCGCCGCTATCTTCTTTAAGGACTCAATTTCTTGGAGGGCTTTTTGGGCCTCGGCCTTAGCAGCTTTGGCACTCTCAAGAGCCGAGGCGAGATCGGACTCTCGAGTCTTCGAGTCACGCTCCAAACTCTCATGTTTTTCCACGAGAGCTTGGAGCTCTTACCGTACCTTGGCCATCTGCGCCTCCCCCTTCTCTCGCTCGGTGCGTTCCGCGGCCGCTTTGTTTCGACCACGGACACGCTTCCTTCGTGGTCGCCACCTCGTTCGTGGCCCTGCAGCATCCAAGTTACTCCTGTTATTTTTGCAACCAAAACCTTTTCTATAAGGTATTTCTTTAATATGGTATTACTTACCTTCCTTGTCCTCGAGCTGCTTCTTGGCTTGTCCGAGATCGTTCTCGGACCGCTCGAGATTCTGCTTTAATGCATTGACCTCCGCTGTCAGTGCGACAGAGGTCAGCAGCACAGCCTGCATTCCCATATTGACATACTTATGTTAGACTCCTGCATATATATTTTTAGATCCTTAGTCGGCTTTTCTTTCCGAACACGAACTAAGCATCGAGAACTCTGTCTATGCGGTTATATTTTTATATATTCTTAAACTTACCTCAAAGCCTGTTAGAAGGCTGGTACAGGCTTCGGTCAGTCCGCTCTTGGCGGACTGAACTGTCCGGATCACCGCACTCATAACAGTGCGGTGCTCCTCCTCGATGGAAGCGCCGTTAAGCCCCTCCAGTAAGCTATCCGGTGCCTCCGGTTGGACAGAGGACACCGGCGTCTTACCCTTCTTCCGAAGGGTCCACTTGCCGGACTCCGGAACCACTGAAGGTTCCAGCATGGAGACCGGACAAGGGTCGGGCCTAGAGCCCTTGGGGGTCTTGCCCCCCGCGCGCCTGGAGTCCGGGAGGTTGCCTTGTGGCACCTCCTGCGCTACCTCCTCTTGACCAAGCCCCTCTTGGGGCCCCGCCGCAGCGTCGACCGCAGCGTGAGGCGAGGAGGCGGTCGGAAGCGAGGTACTCTCCATTTTCGACGAGCCCAGGGACCCGCTCGATGAATCGGCGAACTCGCCCTTGGGCGGGCTGCACGGTTGTTCGACATTAGAGAACACACTGCAATAATAAAAAGCCATGGGTATCCGGACACTTACGATCTCGCCAGGGGCTTGGCCCTTGTAGGCCAATCCTCCTTGCCGTCGTCGACGTTGGTGGAGAAGTCCGGAGGAAGGGTTCTTCCCTTCTTGGACCCTCCGGCCTCCCCAGTTGGGGCGGCCTTCCTTGTCTTCTCCTCCCCCGTCGGGGGAGGAGCTTCTTCTTCTTCCTCCTTATCTTCAGGAGAAGATTCGCTTGAATCGGCGGCACTGGCGTCGGGAGCTCCTTGAGTTCCGTGGCCTCCTTCTTAGCCTTCTTCTCCGGCACCACGACGGGCGCGGAGCCACCAGCCCCGTCAATCAGGCGTCCTCCGGTCTTCCGGCAAAGGAGCGGACAGTTAATCTGTCCGGACGTCTTTCTTGATCTGTCAAAGATTAGGGAGTTTTAGATCCCCGTAGAGTCAATCTATGAAAAAAGAGTCCGTAAAGGGTAAAATAACTTACCTCGCCGGCTTGACACTGCGAGCTGTATCCGCGATCTTTGGTAGCGGATCTTTGAACCTGCGCGCCTTGAACAGCACCTTCCAGGCGTCTTCGTACGTAGTGTCGAAGAGCAGGCTCAAGGTTGGTCTTTGTGCGGATCGAACTCCCACAGATTGAAGGCCCGTTGTTGGCATGGGAGAATCCGGCGGATGAGCATCACCTGGATTACGTCGACAAGCCTAAGATTCTTGGCCACCAGGTTTCGGACGCATGTTTGAAGTCCGGATGTCTCGTCCAAATTCCCCCACGTCAGGCCCGTCTCTTTCCATGACGAGAGCCGCGTGGGGAAGCCAAATCTGAATTCGGGGGCCGCCACCCATTTGGTGTTGCGGGGCTCGGTGATGTAGAACCACCCCGATTGCCACCCCTTTATTGTCTCCACGAAGGCGCCTTTGAGCCATGGGACTTTGGCCATCTTGCCAACCATGGCGCCTCCGCACTCCGGCAGCGGCCGCCCACTACCTTCGGCCGGACGTTGAAGATCTTCAGCCATAAGCCGAAGTGGGGCTGGATGCAGAGGAAAGCCTCGCACATGACGATAAATGCCGAGATGTTGAGGATGAAATTCGGGGCCAGGTCATGGAAGTCCAGGCCGTAGTAGAACATGAGCCCCCGGACAAATGGGTGAAGAGGAAAACCTAGTCCGCGGAGGAAGTGGGGAGAAACACCACCTCTCGTGGGGCCGAGGGTCGGAATGAGCTTCCCTCGTCGGGAAGCTCTGTCTTGCGATGTTGCGGACAAGTATCCGGCTTCCCGCAGTCTTGTGATGTGCCCCTCCATGACGGAGGAGGCCATCCACCTGCCTCCCGCTCCTGACATGGTTGGAGAAGGTCGAGGTGGGATGTGCGGACTTGGGCGCTGGAGCTCGAGTGCGCGGAAATGTATAAGCAAAGGAGGAAGAAGGCGTAGGTGAAAAGGTGGATCCTTATCCCCTTATATGGAAGGACGGAGTTATGCGTCCCCCACCAGCCTGGTAGAACTCGCTTATTTCCCAAGCGCCGTAATCAATGGCGCGGATGGGTTACCCACGTCCGTATTGATGAGAATCCCGGAATAAGGGGCACGATCTATGCTTTGATAAGACGTGCCAAGGAAACCATCTCTCTAAACACGCTGAGGTGGAACAATAAAAAAACGATTCATATAAAGGCCTGGCCGTGGTGTGATGTCACACCGCGGAATACGTCAGCAGATCTGTGCAAAAATTATTCTCTATACGGTGTTATGTGGAACTTGTTTGGAGAGCCGGACACTATCCTTGTGTTCAAAACCTTCTATGAAGTATTCGGAGGAGGAACCCACCTTGCAATGCCGAAGACAATATGCGCGCCCGGACTCGTCGTCATTGAAGCCTGGTTCAGGGCTCTTGAGGAGTCCGGAATAGGGGTGTCCGGATAGCGGACTATCGCCACGGCGGACTCCAAGACTATGAAGATACAAGATTGAAGACTTCGGCCCCGTGTCGGATGGGACTTTCCTTGGCGTGGAAGGCAAGCTTGGAGATACGGATATGTAGATCACCTACCATTGTAACCGACTCTGTGTAACCCTAACCTATCCGGTGTCTATATAAACCGGAGGGTTTTAGTCCGTAGGACGAACAACAATCATACCATAGGCTAGCTTCTAGGGTTTAGCCTCCTTGATCTCGTGGTAGATCTACTCTTGTACTACCCATATCATCAATATTAATCAAGCAGGAGTAGGGTATTACCTCCATCGAGAGGGCTCGAACCTGGGTAAAAACATCGTGTCCCTTGTCTCCTGTTACCATCCGCCTAGACACACAGTTCGGGACCCCTTACCCGAGATCCGCCGGTTTTGACACCGACAGCAGCTTTCAAACACAGCGTTCAAGACGAATGGCTCGCCAAACACCTCGGCCAAGAAAAGCCAAGAACAATGGCCGCATTAACAAGCCTCATGACCCGCTTTTGCGCAGGAGAGGATAGCTGGTTGGCAAGATGCAGTACCAGCGACCCAAGTACATCCGAAGTTAGGGATGGAAACGGGAAACCGCGACGCAGCAAGGACCAGCGCCGGACCAAGGGAAACAACCCGAAGAGCACGGCAGTCAACGCCGGATTCAAAAGCTCTCTGCAGAATCAGAAAAAGCTGCCCCTCAAGGATAACAGGGACGAGCTATCTAACCTAAACAAAATCTTGGACAAGATTTGTCAAATCCACAGTACTCCCGGGAAGCCTTCAAACCATACCCATAGAGATTGTTGGGTCTTCAAGCAATCCGGCAAACTCAACGCCGAACACAAGGGGCTCGACACACCAAGGGAGGACGATGATGAACCCCACAAGCAGAGCACCGGAAAACAAAAGAGTTTCCCACAAGAAGTCAAAATAGTAAATTCACTTCACGTGACAAAAGGGAAGAACAGAGTGGCGCCCATAGAGATACGTGCCATACGGCCTATCCCAGAGGAGTCCCGCCACTGGTTGTTAAAACCAATCACCTTCGACCATCAGGATTACTCTAGAAGTACCCGGAATGCAGGCTGGACTGCCTTGGTATTAGATCCGATAATTGACGGACTCCACTTTACACAAGTCCTAATGGACGGCGGCAGTGATTTAAACCTGCTATATCTGGACACAATCCGCAAAATGGGGATAGACCCAACAGCAATTCGCCATAGCAACACTTCCTTTCAAGGGGTAACGCCAGGCCCAGATAACCATTGTACGGGCTCTCTCCTGCTAGAAGTTATGTTCGGCTCACCCGACAACTTCCGCCGTGAAAATCTAACCTTCCAAATCGCCCCATTTACAAGTAGCTATCAAGCACTACTGGGACGCGAAGCTTTCGCCCGCTTTAACACAATACCGCATTATGCATCTCTTATACTTAAAATGCCTGGTCCACGAGGCATCATCTCATTAAAGGGAAATATTGAGTGTTCCTCGAGCGCGAAAGATTGTGCGGCTGCCTTAACAGCCACACACTAAACCGGCTTCACTAATCAAAGCACCTAAACAGGTCGTTCAGACCCCGGACATGGCTAGACGAGTCCGGCGTAAACATACAAGGGCTTACTAGCCGCATACCCTCGTTCAAGGGGCTCCGCGCATGTACAACAAGAGACAATAAAGCTCAATTTTATTCATTTTTAATTGTACTTTGTTTATTTAATATAGCGTACATTTCCGCACGATCTTTTTCAACTAAGTTCCTCTCTTTTACAAATGAACACCGTGCTACACCCGTCCAGGATACGGCACAATGGTGACACAGGCGCAGACGTGCAGTAGGTACCTGTTCCAAGGATTCTTTTCAGATTAAGACCCTGCGTAAACCTTTTTTACTGTCTCTTGTTGATACACATCCCCCTGTTTCTTGCTATAACCGAGGTGGAGGCTGGTGTCTTGGCATTGACCACGCGAGTTTTTGCGCAGACGTGGACACTGGGCTTATTACTAAGGGCGTTGTTCAGCCCGTTTTCATAAAGACCGAATACCTTAGGGAGTGTTCGGCGTCGTGAGTTTGGCCTTATATGCATCAGCTCCGAATCATGTCTTTGGTCAAATGTTGGGTTTGCCCGGCTCCTGTGTTTAGCTGCCTTACATTCCGCTCTGTCGGCTAAGGCGGCACCAGCAGAACTTCTGCGATTGTGCCCCGGTTCGGCCAGGCGAGCACCTCAGTAGAGAAAGCCGAAAATTGATTGTAATGATATAGCGTGAGACTGGTCAACCACTCGATGACCCACCGGAATCTTTAGGATTCCTCCGCATTAACGAAGGGCCGTTTCCCGGTCAGGCACACAAGCGTCCCGAATTCGGGCGAGCGCGGTGCCCCTAGGGGCTATCTAGTAGCCCCATTGTCAAACTCCTATGGCTAAGTGAAAGTGATAAAGCATTATAGTCCGGTTGCCTAGTTCGCTGCGCTATCACCTCCTTTATAGGACCAAGACGTTGGATCAAGTGTGAAAATGCGCCTTCTGCGAACACCCCCGCATTATATGTGTGGGGGCTGAAGCCGAAGACTGCCATCTTTCAGGTGATATACACATATACATTAACGGCTGCACATGAGGTATTTTAATTCTTGCAGGCACAAGTATAAAAAACTTTTATATTCCATCGAAACATTGTTTTACAATAATACATGTTATTCGAACATGATATCCTTCGAGCACTGCGTCTCTATTGAACGAGCGCCCTGTAGAACTTCCCGAAAATATTGCTCGGCAGGTACTCGGCTCCCGTCCGAATCTTGGGATGCAACGTTGGTGGCCTTCATCTCCACCCAGTATGTCTTGACACGGGCAAGAGTCATCCGCGCACCCTGTATGCATGATGACCTCTTCATTGCATTGATATGCGGCACCGCACCAAGGAACTGCTGCACCAAACTAAAATAACTCTTCGGCTCGGGCCTTTCCGACCACAGATGACTCAAGACATCCTTCATGGGGAGTCCGAATAACCTATCCAGCTCCGCCCATTCGGCCAAACGCTCGGTTAATGGAAGTGGGCGCTTTGGATTATGGAACTGCGACCAAAAAAGCTTTTCCACTTCGTGATCCTGTTGATCTCGGAAGTGTTCGGCCGCGTCCGCGGCACTTGCCGCCAAGTCCAGATAAGTATCCGCCGCACTCCACAGCCGGTCCAACTGAGCATATTCAGGATCCCCGAACTTCATCCGCAGCATAAAGGGCTTTCCAGCCGTGATATCTCCGGCCGGACGTAGCTCCTGCTTCATGGCTCTCATTGCATAGCGAGCATCCTTGGCCTCGGTAGTGGCCTTCTCCAGGTCCTTTTGTTCCGCCCGATCTTCTTTTTCAAGAAGCTTGCAGCGGTCGGCAGCATCCTTCAACTTCACAGCCATCTCGGCCATTTCCTTCCTGCTTCGGCAGTGAGCAGCCTGTTCGGCTTTCAGCTCTTTGGCTGCCTACATAGGAACGACTACATGTTATACCTAGTACTATGATCCTTGGCGCGCCGTCATTTTTGACAACGCACCGAGTCTCAGGGGCTACTATCTATACAGGGCGCATCTTTTATGTGCGGAACTGTCAAAAGGTACATCATTTCGCGTACCTCAAAACCTGTCGATAAACTCTGGCGACCTCGTGCAACCCGCTCTCCGCGGATGAAATCCTTTCAATCACCGTGCCCATCAATGCACGGTGTTCTTCTGAGATAGACGCTCGCCCGAGCAGATCCTTCAGCTCCTCCGACCGTGCACCGGACGTTGCCGGACTCGTCCGATGGCATTTTTCGAAGGCTGAACACGGAGGGCTTTGGGGAGCCATACGGCTGGTTTCTGGCCCTGCCGGATTCGGAGAAACCCTCCGTGACGACACCTCAGGGTCACCCGCCTCGCATGGCGGTACGGCAGGGGGAGGCGTTCCGCTCTCCATCATCTCCGGACGAAGATCCCCTGAAGATGAGCTCTGTTGAGAAGGGCTAAAATGTGAACTACAAGGTAAAAAATCAGTTATCTTTCTCAGGAATAGAATAGGGATGTCTCTTATTTTAAAACTCCCCTCTCTACTTACGGCTCGCTGGACCCTCCCGGTGCAGGACCCTCTGACGAAGATTTCTTCCCCTGCTTTGAGACCATGGTCTCCGGGTCTTCAGAGGCGGTCCTCTTCTTTCCCTGGATGGAGGGATTCTCGATTCCTCCTTTCCTGACAGCCTCCTTCGGGGAGACGGTAACTTCCTTGTTCCCCCCTTCGCCTTCTTCCAAAGGCGCAACCTCCAGCATCCTTGTTAACACGGGATCCGGCGTGGTCTCGGGGAAGGGGGCCGGACACCTGATTAGCTTTGCTTTCGCTATCCACTCATGTTTAAGGGACATCTCTTTTAAGGGCAATTTTATGATAAATATATGGATAGCGTGCCCGGGTACAGGGCTACTTACTTGAGTATCCGGGCGATTGCAGCTCAGACCTGCGTCCTCGATCGAGTCCGGTGCTTGTGATCCGAAGAACAATTTGTACATCTCCATGGGCGTCGCGCCCGTAAATTGTTGGAGAGCTCATGGTCCCTCCGGATTAAACTCCTACAGGCGGAGGGGGCGGCGTTTGCAGGGCAAAGTGCGGCGAATCAACATGACCCGCGTCACTACGGCCAGGTTGATGTCTCTTTCCAGGAGATCTTGAATGCGTCCCTGCAACAAGGGCACGTCCTTGGACGGCCCCCAGTCGAGCCCTTTATTGAACCATGACGCCAGCCGCGGGGGAGGACCCGAGCGGAAGGCAGGTGGCGCCACCCACTTGGTGCCCCTGGGAGCTGTGATATAAAACCACTCTCGTTGCCATGAGCTGAACTCCTCTTGAAAAGAGCCCTCGGGCCATGGAGTGTCAGCATTCTTGCTTATAACAGCCCCTCCGCACTCCTCTTGCTGCCCCTAGATCATCTTCGGCTCCACTTTGAAGGTCTTAAGCCACAATCCGAAGTGAGGGGTAATGAGGAGGAAGGCTTCGCACACGACAATGAACGATGAGATGTGGAGGATGGACTCCGGATCCAAGTCGTGAAATTCCAACCCATAATAAAACATGAGCCCCCTCACGAAGGGGTCCGTCGGGAAGCCTAGCCCCAGAAGGAAGTGAGACGCGAACACCACGCTCTCACCAGGCTAGGGAGTGGGAATAACCTGCCCTTGAGCAGGCAGCCTATGCGAAATTTCGCCGGTTAAATACCTGGCATCTCTTAGCTTTAGCACATCTTCTTCCGTAATGGAGGAAGGCATCCACCGGCCTTGAAGGTCGGAGCCGGACATCATTAAAAGTCCGAAGCGCCTGAATCTGGAGCTTTGGGTGTTGGAACTCGAGGCGAGGGGCGGATTCGATTGAGGTTGAAAGAAAGCAGTAGAGCCTTGGTCTCTTTATAAAGAGGTTGAATACCAAGAGCCCTCCCCGTGACCGTTTGGGACTCGCCTTCAATTGAGGAAATATACCAACGGGCACGATTGGGTTACCCACACCCACATTGATGAGAATTCCGGAATAAGGGGACACGATCTTTGCTTCGACAAGACGTGCCAAGGAAACCGCCCGCTAAAATGCGGCGAGGACGACAAGAAACGAATAAAGGCTTGGCGGCGTGTGATGTCACGCATGGAGTGCGAATCGTCGTGAGTTGAATTTGTGTAAATATTATTCTCTCTGCGGTGGTATGTGGAACTTATTTTGCGAGCGGACACTATCCTTGTGTTCAAAATCTTCTATGAAGTATTCGGAGGAGAATCCGCCTTGCAATGCCGAAGACAATCTGCAAGCAGGACTCGTCGTCATTGAAGCCTGGTTCGAGGGCTCTTGAGGAGTCTGGATTAGGGGTGTCCGGATGGCGGACTATGACCTTTGGCGGACTCTGGACTATGAAGATACAAGATTGAAGACTTCATCCCGTGTCCGGATGGGACTTTCCTTGGCGTGGAAGGCAAGCTTGGCGTCAGATATGTAGATCTCCTCCCATTGTAACCGACTCTGTGTAACCCTAGCCCTCTCCGTTGTCTATATAAACCGGAGGGTTTTAGTCCGTAGGACGAACAACAATCATACCATAGGCTAGCTTCTAGGGTTTAGCCTCTCTGATTTCGTGGTAGATCTACTCTTGTACTACCCATATCATCAATATTAATCAAGGAGGAGTAGGGTTTTACCTCCATCGAGAGGGCCCGAACCTGGGTAAAAACATCGTGTCCCTTGTCTCCTGTTACCATCCGCCTAGACGCACAGTTCGGGACCCCCTACCAGAGATCCGCAGGTTTTGACACCGACAGCGAGCTTTGGTATTATAGTTGGATCTTATGTTGCTTCTCCCCCTCTACTCTCTTGTAATGGATTGACTTTTCCCTTTGAAGAAATCTTATCGGATTGAGTCTTTAATGATTTGAGAACACTTGATGTATGTCTTGCCGTGCATATCTGTGGTGACAATGGGATATCACGTGACTCACTTGATGTATGTTTTGGTGATCAACTTGCGGGTTCCGCCCATGAACTTATGCATAGGGGTTGGCACACGTTTTCGTCTTGATTCTCCGGTAGAAACTTTCGGGCACTCTTTGAGGTTCTATGTGTTGGTTGAATAGATGAATCTGAGATTGTGTGATGCATAACGTATAATCATACCCACGGATACTTGAGGTGACATTGGAGTATCTAGGTGACATTAGGGTTTTGGTTAATTTGTGTCTTAAGGTGTTATTCTAGTACAAACTCTAAGGCTGTTTGTGACACTTATAGGAATAGCCCAGCGGATTGATTGGAAAGAATAACTTTGAGGTGGTTTCGTACCCTACCATAATCTCTTCGTTTGTTTTCCGCTATTAGTGACTTTGGAGTGACTCTTTCTCCATGTTGAGGGATAGTTATATGATCCAATTATGTTATTATTGTTGAGAGAACTTGCACTAGTGAAAGTATCAACCCTAGGCCTTGTTTCCTAGCATTGCAATACCGTTTACGCTCACTTTTATCATTAGTTACCTTGCTGTTTTTATATTTTCAGATTACTACCATCCATATTGCACTTGTATCACCATCTCTTCGTCGAACTAGTGCACCTATACAATTTACCACTGTATTGGGTGTGTTGGGGACACAAGAGACTCTTTGTTATTTGGTTGCAGGGTTGTTTGAGAGAGACCATCTTCATCCTACACCTCCCACGGATTGATAAACCTTAGGTCATCCACTTGAGGGAAATTTGCTACTGTCCTACAAACCTCTGCACTTGGAGGCCCAACAACGTCTACAAGAAGAAGGTTGTGTAGTAGACATCACTCTGCCGGGTGCAGGCTCGTCGACGCTGAGGCCACCGCGCCCATTGGACTGGTGGTGGCCATCGAGGCGTCGCTCGATGGTGATGCGCGCCCTCCGCCTGCCTGTCCTCCGTGGCTCGCCATCGGCCTTGACGTGTTCGAGGATCGGACGAAGCCATTGAGACATCATCAAGCTCTTGGTCTCATGGCCCTTGCGCTGGTTGCCGCGGAGGGGACCGCATCATGGGGGTGGCTCCTTCCGTGCAGCCAGCAGCGTGGGACGCCATCATCGCCAAGGGAGGCCATGGCGGCCAGCTTGCTGTGAGTCCCCAGCCTCGGCAAAGCCAATCAGAATATGGATGGTGGCTCTCCATTCATCCATCTGATCAGCTGCCGACGGAAACCTCAGTAGTAGCTGGGCCCACGCCATGGCCTCCGAAGCGGTGCTTGGCACTGGTGATGATGAGGTAGACCGCAGCGTCGCCCAGCTCCAGACGGTGCCAGCGGTGGCTGCGTCGGGCTTCTATTGTCGGGAGCCAGTTGCTGGGATGGCGTGGTGATGAGGTGATGGCGCGTGGGGGCCAATGACTCCGTTCGGAGCATTTATCGGGCCAGTCTACTCCGGGGTGGTGCATGTCCTGCGACCGCGCCCGTGGCGGGGGCGACCATAGGATTTTGATTCGCCTCGGGACGAATGTCACCGCCGTGACTATGCCCCTCGGCCAGGCCGGGAGGGACAGAAGGAATAATCTCTCTACCCATATCTCGTGGAGCGTGGTCGCCGAGATGCCATTGGTGATGTCCTTCTCGAGTGCCTCCCGCTCCTGCTTCGACCGTGGGGGAGGTGGTGACAACTGCGCCTGCGCCGACCGCATCTCCCGCAGCGCCCGCATCCTCACGTGCCCCCACATCCCCGGCAGCGACGGCGGTCATGGGTAGCGGGGCCTTCGTGGTGGACGGGTAAGCCGCAACACTGAACTTCTTCTTGGGCGCCATCGTTGATGAAGATGGCGATGAAGATGACGCGCTGCTCATGCTCTCGGGTTCGCGCAAGTGACTCCCCCACTACCTAGTGCGCCAAAGATGTCGTGGGAAACCACGACCACCTATGGGGCCATGATCCCCTTTTGGTTCGGCGGGGGGATGGGCACGTTGCACAAAGAGCGAAGAAGCGTAACACAACGCGACAAAGATCTCATGGGCAGTTTTACCCAGGTTCGGGCCGCCGCGAGGCATAAAACCCTACTCCTGCTTTGGTGGATTAATGGTGGAGAATGGTGGAGAAATGCATCGCTCTTGCCCGACAAGGTTGCCTCGGGGCGACAGTGGCTACACGCGTATGAATGTGTGGAGGTCCGAATCCTCTCTCGATTCCCATGGGCCTCCTTTTATAGATTAAGGGTTCACCAAAGTGGAAAATCAGTCTTTGCATACTGACTAGATAGCAAACAGTCCTATCATACCTAACTCTGCGGGTTGACAGAGCGCATTAAATGCGCCCTTAGTGTCACAACATGGCTTGCCCGGCAGGCCCTGCCAGGCTGTTTTGCCAGCTTCGCGTCTGCTTGCTTGACACGTCTCAGGACGGGTGTCATTTGGAGGTATTTTATGTAGGAAGTGGCTGCCATGTGGCAGGGGGCAGCCACTTAGTCACTTAGGAGCTTGACACCGCACTGATTGATGACGTGCTATGTTGTGAGGTGGTGCGATGGGGTGGTTTGCTTCCGCGAGCCCCGGCAGGCCTGCCGGGACGATCCAGAGGCTTGCTTCTAGGGCAATCCCAACCTTGCTAGGCTCGCCTGCCCAGCAAGGGATGTTCTATCCTTTGTGATATCTTGCTTCTCTAGTTTGTCTTAGTCTTCTTGATCTGCACTTTTGATCCCTCAAAGGGCTGATCTCTTGTGCTTGGTCTGATCTTGGTGCTATAATCATGTCCTTAGGCATGTGAACAGTCTGGGCAACGGACCGAGGGTTTGTTGCATCGACGGCGGGTGTCTGTTTCTCCTACTTTAGTTGAATTGAATTTGACTACGACCGGTCCTTGAAGAAGGTTAAAACATCAAACTTGACGAATCACCGTTGTGGTTTTTGCCGTAGGTAAGAACGGTTCTTGCTAGAAACCCGTAGCAGCCACGTAAAACTTGCAACAACAAAGTAGAGGACGCCTAACTTTTTTTGTAGGGTATGTTGTGATATGATATGGTCAAGACATGATGTGATAAACATTATGGTATGAGATGATCACGTTTTGTAAGTTACCGGCAACCGGCAGGAGCCTTATGGTTGTCTCTTTATTGTATGACATGCAAACTCCATGTAATTGCTTTACTTTATCACTATGCTTTAGCGATAGTTGTATAAGCAATAGTTGGCGAGACGACCACGCCGCAATGATGGAGATCAAGGTGTTGAGCCGGTGATGATGGAGATCATGATGATGCTTTGGAGATGGAGATCAAAAGCACAAGATGATTATGGCCATATCATGTCACATATTTTGATTGCATGTGATGTTTATCATTTATGCATCTTATTTTGCTTAGTATGGCGGTAGCATTATAAGATGATTCTTTCACTAAATTTCAAGGTAAAAGTGTTCTCCCTGAGTATGCACCGTTGCTACAGTTCGTCGTTTCGAGGCACAATGTGATGATCGGTGTGATAGACTCCATGTTCACATACAACGGGTGCAAGACAATTTTGCATATGCGGAATACTTGGGTTAAACTTGACGAGCCTAGCATGTACAGACATGGCCTCAGAACACGGGAGACCGAAAGGTCGAACGTGAATCATATAGCAGATATGATCAATAGAGATGTTCACCATTGATGACTACCCCATCTCACGTGATGATCGGACATGGGTTAGTTGATTTGGATCATGTATCACTTAGATGACTTGAGGGATGTCTATTTAATTGCGAGTTCATTAGTAATATGATTAATCGAACTTAATTAATCATGAACTTAGTCTTATACTTTTGCACATCTATGTTGCAGATCAATGGCCCGAGCTAGGGTTCCCCTGAATTTTAATGCGTTCCTTGAGAAAGCTAAGTTGAAAGATGATGGTAGCAACTACACAGACGGGGTCCGTAACTTGAGGATTATCCTCATTGCTGCACAGAAGAATTATGTCCTTGATACACCGCTAGGTGAAAGGCCTGCTGCAGGAGCAGATGCTGATGTTTTGAACGTCTGGCAAGCTCGATCTGATGACTACTCGATAGTTCATTGTGTCATGCTTTATGGCTTAGAATCGGGAATTCAAAGACATTTTGAACGTCATGGAGCATATGAGATGTTCCAGGAGTTGAAGTTAATATTTCAAGCAAATGCCCGGGTTGAGAGACTTGAAGTCTCCAACAAGTTCTATAGCTACAAGATGGAGGAGAACAGTATTGTCAGTCAACACATACTCAAAATTTTTGGGTATTATAATCACTTGACTCAGCTAGGATTTGATCTTCCAGTTGATTGTGTCATTGACAGAATTTTTCAATAACTACCACCAAGCTACAAAGGCTTCATGATGAACTATAATATGCAAGGGATGAACAAAACAATTCCCGAGCTCTTCGCAATGCTTAAAGCCGCGGAGTTAGAAATCAAGAAGGAGCATCAAGTGTTGATGGTTAACAAGACCACTAGTTTCAAGAAAAGGGCAAGGGAAAGAAAGGGAACTTCAAGAAGAATGGCAAGCAAGTTGCCACTCCCGGGAAGAAGCCCAAAGCTGGACCCAAGCCTAAAACTGAGTGCTTCTACTGCAAAGGGACTGGTCACTAGAAGCAGAACTGCCCCAAATACTTGGCGGATAAGAAGGATGGCAATGTGAACAAAGGTATATTTGATATACATGTTATTGATGTGTACCTTACTAATGCTCGTAGTAGCACCTGTGTATTTGATACTGGTTCGGTTGCTCATATTTCTAACTCGAAACAGGAGCAGCAGATTAAACGAAGATTGGCTAAGGATGAGGTGACGATGCACGTCGGGAATGGTTCCAAGGTCGATGTGATCGCCGTCGGCACGCTACCTCTAAATCAACCTTCAGGGTTAGTTTTAGACCTGCATAATTGTTATTTGGTGCCAGCGTTGAGCATGAACATTATATCTGGATCTTGTTTAGTGCGAGACGGTTATTCATTTAAATCAGAGAATAATGGTTGTTCTATTTATATGAGTAATATCTTTTATGGTCATGCACCCTTGAAGAGTGGTCTATTGTTGCTGAATCTCGATAGTAGTGATACACATATTCATAATATTGATGCCAAAAGATACAAAGTTGATAATGATAGTGCAACATACTTGTGGCACTGCCGTTTAGGTCATATTGGTGTAAAGCGCATAAAGAAACTGCATACAGACGGACTTTTGGAATCACTTGATTATGAATCATTTGATACTTGTGAACCATGCCTCATGGGTAAGATGCCTAAAACTCTTTTCTCCGGAACAATTGAGTGAGCTAATGACTTATTGGAAATAATACATACCGACACTGGTATGCGTCGGTCCTAAACAAACGGTTTTTAACCCCTTTCTGCGACGGCATTCGGAACCGTCGCCAAGTGAGTGTGGGCGATAGGGGTCGTTCCCACGTGACCTAGAAACTGTTGGGGATATGCCCTCCTGGCACACACGCTCGGCAAAATCAGGTCATGTGCGACCGGCGAGTACTCAAATACAGAAATACATATAGTAGTGCTAAAAAAATACAATTATACAGGCAAAATCATTTCCGGTCGTAAGCACATCCCACACAGTTAGTCACCACTAAATGTTTCCGTTTGTATATACATCCCACACAGTCACTACAAGGAAAACGTTTGCGCAAGGTGGCGTAATGCAAAATGTTTTGAAGAGAATGTCGTGTGTGATTGTTCATTGATCCAACACGGTTTATTCCTAGAAAATGTGGGCGTTGCCTGAGGTCATCGCCCACGGTGTTTTTTCATTAACTGTTTGCAATAGGAAAACCCAATTAGCAAGCTAATTGGCCAATTAGAGGGCTAATTGCCCTATTATTAATAATCCATTTACTAATCTAATTAACATTCATATTAAGCACATAATATATTCCATTTCCATATTAAGGAAGCAGGATTTCATAATTGAAATACATCGGAGTACAACATGATATAGCTTCAACACTCAGCTACCCCATTACACAACTGCACGAGTAGCAAGTTTCACATGCAACATCTAGAACCTTTCAAAATTAGCATCATAGACGGTACATAGAGAGATGCATCTCATCTGGAAAACTGCGGAAGCGGAAGGCGATTATCGAGCCTTCATTCATGTTGAAGGTCTTTGCAACTTTAGGCCAGTGCCTGTGGATGATTGACCGTCCATCCTTCGACCCCTTCAGGATCACTTCAATATTGAACCGTGGGTGTTGTATGAAAACTTTGCTCGCCTCCTGACCACAGAGGTGGTTTGAGAGGTAATCAGCAGTGAACCCTGAAAACAAGGATGTGCATAAATATCTTCTCTATATTGGAAACGGGGCAAAGGAATAAAAAAGGCAAGGTATAATAGTTAGTACCATCTTGGAAACCTCAGTGCTTCCCATTGTTTTCCTGCAACACATATAAGGTAGTTAGTCATCAAGTTAAGTAAGGGTTCATATGCTATCAGTAAAATATGTTGATGAAAAATAAGCACATTGCAGATTCATTAGATTAATTCAAGCCACATGGAAAACCCATTTATCCAAACCAAGCATGATTAAGAACTAGGAAATATAGCACTTGTATATGTTTCTCATGTATTAAGTGCAGCCAAATTCGATTTAATCCTCACATGGTATACAATAACATAATGCAGCCACATCAATTGAACATCGCATTGCAGAATTGAACCAAGCAGTTAACTAAACACCACAACAAATGAACCAAACGTTAACTGAGCACCACATTGCACAATATAACATACTCCTAATAGAAGATCAGATAGTTAACCAAACCAAGCATGCTTAAAAACTAGGAAATATAGGAATTGTATTTGTTTCTGATGTATTTAGTACAACCAAATTCGATTTATTCCTCACATGGTATACAATAATATAATGCAGCCACAACAATTGAACATCGCATTGCAGATTTGGACCAAGCAGTTAACTAAACACCACAACAAATGAACCAAACGTTAACTGAGCACCACATTGCACAATATAACATACTCCTAATAGAAGATCAGACAGTTAACCAAACCAAGCATTCTTAACAACCTGGAAATATAGCAATTGTATTTGTTTCTCATGTATTTAGTACAGCCAAATTCGATTTATTCCTCACATGGTATACAATAACAGAATGCAGCCACAACAATTGAACATCGCATTGCAGAATTGAACCAAGCAGTTAAATAAACACCACAACAAGTGAACCAAGCCACAACAAATGAACCAAGCAGTTAACTAAACACCAGTTGAACAATATTACATACTCCTAATAGAACATCAGACAATTAACCAAACCAAGCATGCTTAACAACTTGGAAATATTGCACCCTGAAGAATTGAACATCACATTTGCAGAATTGAACCAAACAGTTAATTGAACACCACATTGCACGACATATAGAACATATACACTATAGCAGAAGATTGCATGGTAAAAGTAGATAGCACAATTCACTAGAATTTGTTAAGGAAAGGCAGTAGCTAGCAAACTAAATATGGGTCCTTACGGTGAGCTAATAAGACAAGTTACTCCTCATTGTCGGAGATATCGATGACGATTGGCTCCTTGGACATGGAAGAGGGCGAGGCCTCCGCATCGTGGGTGCCCTCGTTGTGGTGGTGAGTTGTCTGAGCTAGTTCAGGCACCAACCTGCTGGCTCTCGAGATGAGGTCAGCACTTGCACGCTGAGAAAACACCTCGTAGTCTTCGTCAAAGGCACCAACGGTGGCCTCGAGAAAACGCCATGAACTGTCGTTTAAAGCAGCCAACCACGTCGCAGCATCGGCACGCGAGGCGTCAACGGTGGCCTCGACGGCGAGGTGCTCCTCCAAGATCTGGGCGTCGACACGAATGGCAGCCATCGCGACCTCATCCGTGTGTGCGGCCGCGACTTGCTTCTCCGCTGCCAAATGCTCCTTGAGGTCCTTGCTATATTGCGTGCACCATGGCTTAGGCCAGCCCTTATTTGGTGGAGGGGTCAGTGATTTGGGTGGAAGGTGTCGCGCTCGTGCCAGCGGTCGGGGCATGTGGGATGTGGAAGGAGGAGGAGGATGGGGGTCGGGTGGATTACCTGCCTGGATAGGCGAGGCCGAGCAGCGTGAAGGAGGGTCACCGGCGAGGAGGCGGTGGCGCTGCAAGCAAGGAGTGAAGGTTTCAACTTGGAAAGGAAGGCGGAAACAGGGGAAATGTGGCTTTTGGTAAGGGGGAGGGGGCGGGGAGGTAGATATTTCCACGGAAGCCGAAAATTTGGAATCGCTTTAGCCAATAAACTGCCGCGCAAAGTGTCATCATACACGGTCCCTTATTCAGAGCGGGCTGTGGACTGTAGCCGTCGCACCTTCTCGCATAAGTCGTATGCGTAATATACTCCGACGATGCTCTAAGATATTTTCTGCTGCATCTCACACGGTTGGTTATAATAAACTGTCCAGGATCTACTTGATTTTTCGTCTTGATTTGAATTACATAATGGGGTCACAGTGGCCATGGACAGTGTTTGAATTGCTGGACCTTTTATCTACAGTGATCATGCAACTATATGTGTGTCATAAAAGAATTGGAATTATTCAAGGTTTGTTTGGACATTTTTATGCATTAAGTGAGTTTTCAATGCATTTATGTGCATAATTCAAATTTGAACTACATGCACATGCTCCAGTGCATACAAATTGGTTGAAAAATCAAATCTTTGTCCTTGGGTACATGCTTAGGTCCCATGCAAGAAATGGGTATGAATTTAAAACACTAGGGCACCGTTGATTGCCGGCAAAACATTGATATGCCTGGTTTCTAAATTCTAGTAAATCCAAAACTCGTCTGAAATTCATGAAACTTGGCATGCTATCATGCAGCGGCATCAACATGCTGTGGTAAATTTGTCCCATTTGGGGCAGGTTTGGGTATATGCTTCTCACAAACCAGAGCTTCTCACAACAAGCATAATGGTTTTGGTAGGGAACACCCCACCTTTGGGGACAAAACGATATCCATTGCCTCTTATTGTTTTCAAAAGTTTCTCGTGTCAACCTAGAACAACAGGTGTGTTGGGTTATTTTTTGTGATTTTTTGGGGTTCGTTTGGACATCTTTATGAATTAACTGATTTTTCAATGCATTTATGTCCATAATTAAAATTTGAACTACACGCACATGCTCAAGTGCATATAAATTGGTTGAAAAATCAAATCTTTGTCCTTGGGTGCATTCTTAGGTCCCATGCAAGAAATGGGAATGAATTTCAAACACTGGGGCACCGTTGATTGGCGACAAAACATTGAGATGCTTGGTTTTAAAATTCTAGTAAATCCAAAACTCGTCTAAAATTCATGAAACTTGGTATGCTATCATGGAGCGGCATCAACATGTCGTAGTAAATTTTTTGTCCCATTTGGGGCAGGTTAGGGTATATGCTTCTCAAAAACCAGAGCTTCTCACAACAAGCATGAAGGTTTCGGTAGGGAACTCCCCACCTTTGGGGACGAAACGATATCCATTGCCTCTTATTACTTTCAAAAAATTTCTCTTGTCAAAATAGAACAACATGAGTGTTGTGTTATTTTTTGTGATTTTTTGGGGTTCGTTTGGACATTTTTATGCATTAACTAAGTTTTCAATGCATTTATGTGCATAATTCAAATTTGAACTACATGCAAATGCTCCAGTGCATATAAATTGGTTGAAAAATAAAATCTTTGTCCTTGGGTGCATGCTTAGGTCCCATGCAAGAAATGGGAATGAATTTCAAACACGAGGGCACCATTGAGCCAGCAAAACATTTAGATGCCTGGTTTTTAAATTCTAGTAAATCCAAAACTTGTCTGAATTTCATGAAACTTGTCATTCTATCATGGAGCGACATCAACATGCCGTGGTAATTTTTTTGTCCCATTTGGGGCAGCTTTGGGTGTCGGGGGAGAACTGATCGTGCCCCACGAGCACCTATGGGACCTGGATCCCTTGTGGTTCGGAGGGGGGCGGAGATTGTGCAAAGAGCAGATCGAGGCGATACACAAGAGCGGATTTACCCAGCTTCGGAGCTCTCCGGAGAGATAATACCCCTACTGCTGCTTTGTGGATTATCTTGTGTTCTTGCTAGGGAGCAACGGGAGCTACAAGACCTAGCCTGAGTGTGGTTTTGTATGAATGTGATGAACTAAGCTGGAGCTGGACCCAACTGAGCCGAACCCTTTCTACGTTGCCCTCGGGCCTCCTTTTATAGGCACAAGGGGTCACCACATGTGGCAAGTAGACAAGGTTACAATGGTAAAAACCTAGGTTGGTACACCGCTTTGTACAGTGTACAGTAATCTATACCTAACTCTGACGGCAAGGGACAAGAGTCATCAATGCCCGTCTCGATCGCCCGAACGAAGGTAACAGGACCGTCAAGCGCGCCTCCGTTCGCCACGATGGTGGCTTGTCGGCACCGCTTGTCGCTACTCCCGCTGGCTGCACAGCCCTCGACACGCAGTGCTTGGGAGAGCCCGTGGTGACACGTTGGCGGGTGAGCTGGAGCGGAGATGAAGAGAGGTCGCCCGCCCCGGCAAGCGCCTTGCCGCGGCAGGAACCTTGTCGCGCTTGGGGATCCGTCGCCCGCCAAGCCTTCCCGGCAAGCTCCTCTTGCCGGGGCCTTGTTTCCTTCGCGCCCTGAGTGGCCTTCCCGGCAAGCTCCTCTTGCCGGGGTCTTGACTACTTTGTTCTTGAATGGCTCCAAGGGAGCCGCTGAGGATCTCGGCGGACGCCCGGCAAGGCTTGCCACGGGGACGCTGCAACTGCCCGTGCCCAGGTTTGGGGTACTAAGGTACCCCTACCTTAGTACACCGACAGGAGCCCCCGGGCCTGGGCCATACACGGTGCCGAGCGCTGTTGGGCCAGGCCCAAAACAGGGCACGGGCACGCGCGGCCTGGGTCCAAACCAGATCCACTCCGTATCCGCCGCGTTCCCCTGTAACGGCACGCGTTGATTGCGGTGTCGTGGGGGAAGTGGGCGACGTGTGAGGTCGCCTCATCTGTCGCCTCAGTTCTGCATCTCCGCCACGTGGTCCTCATGCTCTCGGGGTCACGGGCGGTGGAAGTGGGAAACTGGGCCGTTGCGAACAAAGGCAGCAGGTCTGCTCCGATTCCCTGCTCTCCCCATGCCTTGATTCACTGAGCGGGGCGGCCGAGCCCCCACCTTGCTCCTTTTAAGAAGGGCGGAAGGGGAGCGCAGAAGCCCGCACTCTCCCATCCCTTCCTCTCCTCAGCTCCTGCTCCCCTTTCTCCCATTCGCCATGGAGAAAGGGAACGTTGGTTCTCCATCGGTGGCGGCGAGGGTCGCAGCTAGACAGCGCAACCCTCCAAATCCCACGCCCGGGGTGGCAGAGCCAGCCACAAGGGGAAGAGGGAGGGGGCGAGGTCGTGGTCGAGGTCAAGGAGCCCGGGGGAGAGGCGGACGAGGCGGCGCGCCGTCTCCTCCTCCGTCGGCGGTTCCCCTCCGGGGGCGAGGTCGTGGACGAGTTCGAGGCACTCGGGGAAGAGGCGGGCGGGGCGGCGCGCCGTCTCCGCCCCCGCCGGCAGTTCCCCTCCCCGCGGCGGTCCATACGGGGGACGACCCTTGCGAGTTCTTCGTCAAGCTGCGCCGGGCGCCTCGTCGTCGCCTCCGGCTTCCAGCTCCGTTCGCGAGCGCGATGGAGTCGGACCCACCCGAGACATTGAGATTGCACATGAGGGGCTGTGGGATCAGCGGCACGCGGGTCCGTGTCGTATTCCCAGCCCCTAATGTGATGTATCTTGATCGTGGGTGGAAGACGTTCGCCCGCATCCACAACCTGTTGGCGGGGTTTACCCTCCATTTTAAGTTAATGGAGGGTGATCTCCTCTCCGTCAAGGTCTTCGGGGATCTTGGCACTCGGGCGAGGTGCTGCGTGGATAGCTCCTCCGACAGCGACGATTCCTCCTCGAGCGAGAGTGGCGAGGAGGAGAGCGACAGCGACGACGAGGGTAGCGGGCCCAACTAGTTGTCGGGCGCCGCTCCGCGCGTCACCGGCGACCCCATCATCCGTGTCGCCGGCTCCTTGAACTCCCCGGGGTCGTCTCCTTGGGCGGTGGCGTGGGAGACTGCGGAAGGAAGGGGATGGCGACAAGGCCGTCAAGGAGTACGAGGCGTAGTGCCCTCGACAGCGCAGCCGACGTCCTGCCGCCTGCCTTCGAGCCCCGCTTCGCGCCGCCGTACCGTCAAGCCTTCAAGAGCCGCCGGCATGTTCCTTGGTGCCTTCGGCATCGATGAGCTCGCGAGGCGCCTTCGCCCTTCCCGCCTCCTTAACCTACCTCCTGAAGATAGGGACGGAAAAAGGATTACGGGCATCTTATCTTTTTATTTTGTAAGCCTTCGGGCCTTATCTGCATTTAAAAACTTGTAATCCTCTCTTTCATGTTTTTCACTCTCCACGGACTGTATCCGAGTAGAATGTTTTTAATGAAAGAGGGATGTTTGAGAAAGGATGAAAGGCTTATCTGACACCGCAGCCCCCGGCAACTCTGGTTTGCCGCAGCCCCCGGCAACTCTGGCTTGCCGCAGCCCCCGGCAACTCTGGCTTGCCGCAGCCCCCGGCAACTCTAGCTTGCCGGGGCTTGGATGCCGGCGCACCTTTCTTCTCTTCGCTGTTATTTCAGTTCTGGGAACAATTTAGCTAGTGCCATGATAAGTTATTTTTGTAATATACACTATCTTAGGCAATCGAATGCAATGTTATTTCCTTTACTCGATTTCTTCCCTTGTATGTTTTTACCCTACGCTTTGGAAACTTGCGGTGCAGCACCCTTGCCATGGCGCCGAGTGCGGAACTTCAGCAGCCTCTTTCAAGGGTCGCCATCGACAAGCAACCTCGTCATGACTAGCCGCAGCTCACTTAAGTAGTTGAGCGGACTCGAAACAAAGTAAGGGCGCGACCAGTCACGATTCGGTTCCTCCGCGCACAGGTTTTCCATACAAAGTACTATCGTTCGAGGAAGATAACTTAAAAATCTAAAACTGGTCGTTTAAACTTAGCAACTTAGCTTTTCTGCTGTCCATCTTCCGGCAAGGCGACAGTTCCTCGAGCGATGCTTGTCGGCCCACACCATTATCTTCTCCTCCCCCCCCGGTTAACTTGTGGGCGGATGAGCCTTCTTCTTGTTTGAGAAGAAGGAAGAGAAAAATAAAGTTATGGAGTCCAATGGCTTGTTATCGCTTACCGGATGTGGATGCTGCACAAAATGTTAGTAAATACATGCATATATCATTATGAAAGCATGTATTGACAAAATGTGCGCAACCATAGGCTTTACTGATGCACGGGGTCTGCGCCCGGCTTTGTACAAAGGATTACATGCAACAACGGCAAGACTTGTACAAAAGGGTGGTTGCCGGAACGGGTTCCGGCAACCGCGCCTCATGGGTAAAACTTGCGAAGATGCTCTATGTTCCAGGAATTGCTCACCGGAAAGCCATCTTCGGTCTCAAGGCGGACAGCGCCGGGCCTAGTGACTCGTTTCACCCGATAAGGGCCTTCCCACTTCGGCGTCAACTTGTTGGAATTCTTGGCGGATTGAACGCGCCGAAGAACAAGGTCGCCTTCCTCGAAGCTTCTGGCATTAACTTTGCGGCTATGGTAGCGACGCAAAGCTTGCTGGTAACGAGCAGCTCGACAAAGAGCCTGAAGACGATCTTCCTCGAGGAGCAGCGCCATCTTGTCGCAGCTGCTCTTGCTCAAGCTCATCATAAGCGAGCACTCGAGGTGACCCGATATCTGAGTTCCGTGGGGAGAACTGCCTCTGCTCCGTAGACTAGAGCAAAGGGTGTCCGCCGATGGCTCGATTTGGCGTCGCCCCGATCGACCAAAGAACCACTGGCAGCTCCTCGATCCAGTTCCTTCCGCACTTGTGCATCGTCGAAAGTTCGGTCTTGAGTCCTCGCAGCACTTCAGCGCTTGCTCTTCGCTGACCGCTGCTTCTCGGATGAGCAACGGAAGCAAAGCAGATCTTGGCGCCAAGATCTTGGGCGATCGCATGAAGGTGCGCGATCGTGAACTGTGTGCCGTTGTCGGTGATTATCCGTTAGGAATCCCAAAGCGGCAAACAATTGACCAAGAACTTGATGGTCGATCGGTTGTCACCTTCCTCACTGGTTCCACTTCCGCCACTTTGTGAACTTGTCGATTGCGACGCATAAGTATTCAAAGCCCCGACGGCTCGGGAAGGGGCCGAGGATGTCGAGCCCCTGCACCGAGAAGGGCCAGGATAAAGGGATCGCCCGAGAGCTTGAGCTGGCTGGTGTATCTGTCTTGAATGGAAAGCTTTGCCGGCAAGTGCTCTTGCGCCAATGTGGTGACCACATATGCCTCCGTGTATCTCCGCCAACAGCTTCATCCATCTTCCCGCAAATACACTTCAATTTCACTCCGCTGAGTCTTCTTCGCATGCAGGATGTTGTCAACAAACTGGTACATAATTGACTGCCGGGCTACTTTTTCCGCTTCTTCTTGCTCTTCGGGAAGTTCTCCTGTCTGAAGGAAATGGACGATCTGCTGTGCCCATGTTGGAGCCTGTGGCTCGACAACAAGGACTAAAGGCTCATCTATCACTGCGGGACCATCAGCTTCTACGGCAAGGACCTGCGGGTCCGCCGGAGCTCGATGATCCCCGTCAAGCTTGCCGGAGCTAAGCTTGTCGGGAGCGTTTGCTCCAACGATACAAACTGAATGGTTTGTCGGAGCAGACTGCTCCTCAGTGATATTTGCGTTGGTTTTAGGGACCTTCTTGGCGGCGGCTTCAGAGAGCTCTGCCGGAAAGTAGTCGCCGGAAACCAATTTTCTCTTCTTGCTCTGTCCTGTTGATGGTGTCACGGTTGGCTGAGTCAGCTTGAGCACAAAAATCCCTGGTTCCACAGGTAACTTAAGTGCGGCACATTTGGAGAGGCCATCAGCTATATCATTCTGTGCTCTTGGAACGTGTTCCATTTGCAGGCCTTCAAACTGCTCTTCCAGCTTCCTCACTTCATCGACGTACGCTTCCATCAACGAACTCTGATAATCTTTATTTACTTGGCGGACAACAAGTTGTGAGTCTCCCCTGACAATGAGCTTCTTAATCCCAAGGTCCACCGCAATCCTGAGACCGGCAAGCAAGCCTTCATACTCTGCAGTATTATTTGTTGCTTGTTCCTTGGGAAAGTGCATTTGGACTATGTATTTGAGGTGCTCCCTGGTGGGTGCGATAAGCAGCACGCCGGCACCGGCGCCTTGCAGCGAGAAGGCACCGTCAAAGTACATCAGCCATTCTTTATTTGCCTCCTTGACGGGGATGCTCGTCTCTGGAATCTCTTCATCTTGCGCTGGCGCCCACTCTTGCTATGAATTCTGCCAATGCCCCGCTCGATAGTTGAAGTGCTTTGAACTTGAGACCAAAGCTTGACAGTTCAATACCACTCAACAATCCTGCCTGTTGCTTCTGGATTTTGCAAAATCCTCTTCAGCGGAAAGCGAGTGACAACTGTTATCTCATGTGCTTGGAAGTAATGGCGCAGCTTTCTCGAGGCCATGAGGAGGCCGAAAAGCAGCTTATGCACACCAGAGTACCTCGATCTAGCCCCTGCGCAGAAGGTAATCGACAAAGTATCCGGGCGCTGCACCATCTTCTTCCGTATCTTGTCGCAACCTGCGCTGATCCGTCCTTGTCGGGACCAGAGCTTGACGGCGAAGCATCTTGCTGGTCGCTGGATGCGCTGCCTCGTTGTCGGCTCATCATCCGCCTCCCTCTCGCTACTAATGCAGCACTAACCACTTGATTGGTCGCTGCTATATACAGCAACAACTTCTCTTGTGGCTTAGGTGCGATAAGTATTGAGCGGAAGATGTATCTCTTCAAGTCTGCAGCGCAGCCTCCGCTTCGAGTCCATTTCATTGACCTGCCTTTTTCAAAATCTTGAAAAGGGCAGGCGCGTTCAGCAGACTTAGAGATGAACTCGCCGAGAGCAGCCACGCAACCGCAAGCCTTCCGACATCCTTGACGCGCTTTGGTGCTTCGATCTGCTCAATGGCCTTGATCTTGTCGGGATTGGCTTCAATTCCCCGCTGAGATACAAAGAACCCGAGAAGCTTGCCGGAAGGGACTCCAAACATGCACTTCTCGGGGTTGAGCTTGAGGTTGATCTTGCGCAGGTTTGCAAACGTCTCATCCAAATCTTGAACCAAGGTTGCCCTGTCTTTGCTCTTGACCACTATGTCATCCATTTAAGCTTCTACGTTTCGGTGTATCTGAGGTCCAAAGGCATCATGGACTACCCTTGCAAAGGTTCAACCAGCATTCTTCAAACCGAAAGGCATCCGTATAAAGCAGTACGTGCCACATGGTGTGACGAATGCAGTTTTCTCTTCATCCTCTTCTGCCATGAAGATCTAATGATATCCTGAATATGCATCAAGAAACGAAAGCAGATCGCATCCAGCCGTGGAGTCAACAATCTGGTC
Source organism: Aegilops longissima (assembly GCA_021605205.1). Taxonomy (NCBI): domain Eukaryota; kingdom Viridiplantae; phylum Streptophyta; class Magnoliopsida; order Poales; family Poaceae; genus Aegilops; species Aegilops longissima. The sequence goes on from CM038682.1 coordinate 337,053,909, forward strand.
GATACGCGGCAAGGGAAATGGGTCCTTGGGACAAGCTTTATTAACATGTGTGAAGTCAATACAAAGTCTCCATTTCCCATTAGCCTTGCGTACCACTACCGGATTGGCCAACCACGTGGGGTGGAGGACTCCTCTGACAAGCCCCGCTGCTTCCAATTTCTTGATTTCTTTCGCTATGAACTCTTGGCGCCCAACTTTGCTTCCTAACTCTTTGTTTGACGGGCCGCGTGAGGACAGACAGCTAGGTGATGCTCAATTACTTTCACGAACGCCGGGATGTCGATGGTTGCCATGCAAACACATCGACATTCGCCCGCAGAAAGCAACGAGCTCGCCTTCCTATTTAGGATCAAGCGTGGCATCGATGGTGAAGGTACCACCGGCTGCGTCCTCCTTGGCGGGCACCTTCTTGGTCTTTGGCGGAGCTGCCATCGCCTTGTTGCACTTGCCGGTGGAGCTCGATGGTGCGTCCTCGACGGTAGCGCAGCACCAAGAGGTGCGCTTGCGGAGTGGGCAACAGGTTTTGCCGGACCTAGTGGTCTTCTTCTTCCCCGGAGCTTTAGCGGTAAGTGGTTTGCTATCCGTCGCTGCTGCTGCATCCCGGTAAATCTTGTCGGCGAGATAAGTGCGTCTTTCTTGTCCCCATGGACAGAAATGACGCTTATCGGGCCGGGCATCTTGAGTAGGTTGTATGCATAATGAGAGGCGGCCATGAACTTGGCGAGTCTTTGGACGGCCAAGTATGCCATTGTAGGGCAATGGGAAATCGCGACGCCAAACGTGACCCTCTCGTTACGAAGTTGAGCTCGCTGCCGAATGTTACCGCAACGTGATCTTCCCTTTGGGCTTGCTCCTTCCTGGGTTGATTCCTTGAAAGTACCAGTTTCTTGAGCTCGCTGTCAGGGATTTGAAGTTTCTGGAGCACTACAGAGGAGATCAAATTCAGGCCGGCCCCGCCGTCAACCAGCATCTTTGTTACCTTGAGGTTGCGGATGGTTGGTGAGACCAACATCGGCAAACACCCGACCGCAGATGATGCGATCGGGTGATCCTCAATGTCAAAGATGATGGGCGTCTTGGACCACTTGAGAGGTTTGCGTGACTCTATGGATGGTTCTCGCTGCATTGACCTCACGCATACATTGCTTGAGTTGGCGGTGCGAGGTATGCGAGACGCACCACCATCGACGCAAAGGACCTCTGTTGCCTTTTGAAACTCATGCTCATCAGTCTCATCGCCTTCATCGCCCTCGCCATCTTCATCTTCATCTTCTTCCTTGTCGCGCCACGGGAGGTCATCTCCTTGCCGCTGCTTGGCCTTGCCGCGGCGTCCTCCCCGACCGGGTCTCTTCTTACTTGCCGCACCTGCACCTTCTTGGGCCTTCTCCTTGTCTCGCCGCTCGTACTCAGCTCTTTGTAGCTCAACAAGCTGCTCGACTTTCTTGCAACTCTGGAGCTCGTGGCCCTTGGTGCGGTGGATTTACAAGATCGCTTGTTGAGCTGTCGGGCTTGTCAAGCAGCCGCCCACAGCTTGGCGGTCGGCGTCAACGGCAACCTCCTTGCCGGAGCCACCAGCCTTGGCTTTGTTGGCGGCACCATCCTTGCCGGACTGCTCGACAACTAGTACTTCTTGGTTTTTCTTCCTCCTGTTGTTCCGCCGTCGGCTATTTCTTCGGGCGATCCCTCACCGTCGACTCTGCTCCCACATTCTCTCCAGGAGTCTTCTTCCTTCTTCAGTAGCGTGCACACTTGTCGGCAGGCGTATGAGCTCATCGATGTCTTTTACTTTGCACATCGCCATCTCCTCCTCATCTCGCGATTTCGTACATTACGATGGAATGCACTGATCATCGCAGCAGCAGGTGGACGTCTGGGATGTTGTAGTGCACTCGATCAATCTCTGGATGAATTTGCGCAGAGACTCCCCTCCTTACGGGCAAGCAGGTGGAGATCACTCTCTCGCCATGAGGCTTGTGGTCACCGTGAAGGCGCCAACAAACTGGTGGCATAAATCTGCCCAAGAAGAAATAGAGCCATCCGGCAAGTGCATGAGCCAAGATCGACGCTTGGCTTGATCACCAAGGGAAGTAGTTGGCGAGGATCTTGTCGTCTCGTCCCCCGCAGCTTGCACCGCGATGGTGTAGATGCCGAGGAACTCCGATGGTGTGTCCGCCGTCGCATTTCTCCGCACGTCTGGTTTGAAGTTTTTCTTGTCGGGCCACCGGACTTGCCGCAGCTCACGAGTGAACGCAGGGCAACCCATCACAGACGCAAGTCGCTGGTTCCCGGGCGCATGCATATCGACATGGGCCCGCGCGTTGGTCGATTGATGGCGCGCTTTCTTCGCACTCGATACGGGTTCGAAGCGTCCTCTTCTTGTCGCTTCAAGAACTTGGCGCTGGTCGCGACGAGCTCGCGGATCCGGACGACGCCGTGGAGTCGCTGTCGAGGTGGATCCAGCGAGTCGGCGATCTTGGCCTTCGGAAGGGGAGTGTACGGCGGTGCACCCCGCAAGTCTGCCGCCATCGGCTCGCGCCTTGTCGCCCGTCGCGCCGCGAAGCACTCGGTTGCTGCGGGACGTCGCCGTTGGCGAAGCCAATGAGACTTTGAATTGTGGCCCTCCATTCGTCGACCTTATCGACCGTCGGAGGGTAATCTAGTAGTAACTGAGCTCTCGCCAAGGCTTCCGCTGGTGTGGTTGGCGGCAACGGCGACGGAGCGAAGAATGGATGTGCTCGGACTCCTAACCAAGTTAGAGGAGCAGCATCCCCCAGCGATCGCATACCCCACTCGCATCGGCATTTGGGGTGCATGCGGGTCTCGAGGGCCTCGGGATCCTCCAGCTTGGCCTTGATCCAATGAGCGTATGGTGCCGCGAGTATCATGACGTTGTCTGTCCCGCGCCTCCTGCGATGGACGCGGTGCAGATTCGGACGCCGACGCCTGCGCCGCCTTGTCCTTGGACCTGGCGGCATCGTGGGCTCTCTCGACGACGCCGGCCCCTCCGCCAGCGTTTCCCCCACCGCCTGATGGCTCCGGTGGTGGTGGGTTCGACGCGGACGGCTCAGCTGCTGCTGAAGGCTTCTTCTTTGGCGCCATGTCGACGTAGATGTCGATGAAGTTGCTCGTGCGACCGCCGGATCGGGTTCACACAGCCTCGACGCCCCCTACCTGGCGCGCCAATGATGTCGGGGGAGAACTGATCGTGCCCCACGAGCACCTATGGGACCTGGATCCCTTGTGGTTCGGAGGGGGGCGGAGATTGTGCAAAGAGCAGATCGAGGCGATACACAAGAGCGGATTTACCCAGCTTCGGAGCTCTCCGGAGAGATAATACCCCTACTGCTGCTTTGTGGATTATCTTGTGTTCTTGCTAGGGAGCAACGGGAGCTACAAGACCTAGCCTCGAGTGTGGTTTTGTATGAATGTGATGAACTGTCGAGCTGGACCCAATCGAGCCGAACCCTTTCTACGCTGCCCTCGGGCCTCCTTTTATAGGCACAAGGGGTCACCACATGTGGCAAGTAGACAAGGTTACAATGGTAAAACCTAGGTTGGTACACCGCTTTGTACAAAGGTCTGATAATCTATACCTAACTCGACGGCAAGGGACAAGAGTCATCAATGCCCGCCTCGATCGCCTCGAACAGGTAACAGGACCGTCAAGGCGCCTCCGTTCGCCACGATGGTGGCTTGTCGGCGCCGCTTGTCGCTACTCCCGCTGGCTGCACAGCCCTCGACACGCCAGTGCTTGGGAGAGCCCGTGGTGACACGCTGGCGGGTGAGCTGGAGCGAGATGAAGAGAGGTCGCCGCCCAAGCAAGCGCCTTTGCGCGGCAGAACCTTGTCGCGCTTGGGGATCCGGCGCCCGCCAAGCCTTCCCGGCAAGCTCCTCTTGCCGGGCCTTGTTTCCTTCATACTGAGTGGCCTTCCGGCAAGCTTCTCTTGCCGGGTCTTGACTACTTTGTTCTTGAATGGCTCCAAGGAGCCATTTGAGATCTCGGCAGACGCCTTGCGGCAAGGCTTGCCACGGGACGCCAGAATCGCCCGTGCCAGGTTCGGGGTACTAAGGTACCCCTACCTTAGTACACCGACATTGGGTATATGCTTCTCACAAACCAGAGCTTCTCACAACAAGCATGAAGGTTTCGGTGGGGAATGCCCCACCTTTGGGGATGAAATGATATCCATTGCCTCTTATTGCTTTCAAAATTTTCCTCATGTCAACATAGAACAACAGGAGTGTTGTGTTATTTTTTTATGATTTTTCGGGGTTTGTTTGGACATTTTTATGTTTTAAGAGAGTTTTTAATGCACTTATGTGCATAAATCAAATTTGAACTACATGCACATGCTCCAGTGCATATAAATTGGTTGAAAAATAAAATCTTTGTCCTTGGGTGCATGGTTAGGTCCCATGCAAGAAATGGGAATGAATTTCAAATACAAGGGCACCGTTGATTGCCGGCAAAACATTGAGATGTCCGGTTTTTTAAATTCTAGTAAATCTAGAACTCGTCTGAAATTCATGAAACTTGGTATGCTATCATGGAGCGGCATCAACATGCCGTGGTAAATTTTTTGTCCCATATGGGGCAGGTTTGGGTATATGCTTCTCACAAACCAGAGCCTCTCACAACAAGCATGATGGTTTTGAGAGCGCTGCACCTTTGGGGAAAGCGATATCAATGCCGCTTATTGCTGTCAACATAGAACCTTTGGGGCATTAACTTAGTTTTCAATGCATTTATGTCCGTAATATCCATGCACATGCTCCAGTGCTTATTGCTTTCAAATCTATGTCCTTGGGTGCATGGTTGGGTCCCATGCAAGAAATGGGAATGAATTTCGTTGATTCCCGGCAAAACATTGAGATGCCTGGTTTTAAATTCTAGTAAACAAAACTCATGTGAAATTCATGAAACTTGGCATGCTATCATGGGCGACATCAACATGCCGTGGTAAATTTTTTGTCCCATTTGTGGCAGGTTAGGGTAAATGCTTCTCACAAACGAGTTTCTCACAACAAGTATGATGGTTTTGGTGCCCCACCTTTGGGGACGAAATGATATCCATCGCCTCTTATTGCTTTCAAATTTTTTCGTGCCAACATAGAACAACAGGAATGTTGTGTTATTTTTTTATTTTTAGGTTCGTTTGGACATTTTATGCATTAAGTGAGTTTTCAATGCATTTATGTGCCTAATTCAAATTTGAACTACATGCATGCTCCGTGCATATGAATTGGTTGAAAAATCAAATCTCTATCCTTGGGTGCATGCTTAGGTCCCTTGTAAGAAATATGAATGAATTTCAAACACGAGAGAACCGTTGATTGCCGGCAAAACATTTAGATGCATGGTTTTAAATTCTAGTAAATCCAAAACTCGTCGAAATTCATGAAACTTTGCATGCTATCATGGGCGGCATCAACATTAAGTGGTAAATTTTTGTCCTGGTTAGGTCCCATGCAAGAAATGGGAATGAATTTCAAATACAAGGGCACCGTTGATTGCCGGCAAAACATTGAGATGTCCGGTTTTTTAAATTCTAGTAAATCTAGAACTCGTCTGAAATTCATGAAACTTGGTATGCTATCATGGAGCGGCATCAACATGCCGTGGTAAATTTTTTGTCCCATATGGGGCAGGTTTGGGTATATGCTTCTCACAAACCAGAGCCTCTCACAACAAGCATGATGGTTTCGGTAGGGAACGCTGCACCTTTGGGGACGAAACGATATCCAATGCCGCTTATTGCTTTCAAAATTTTTCTCCTGTCAACATAGAACAACAGGAGTGTTGTGTTATTTTTTGTGATTTTTCAGGGTTCGTTTGGACATTTTTATGCATTAACTTAGTTTTCAATGCATTTATGTCCGTAATTCAAATTTGAACTACATGCACATGCTCCAGTGCATATAAATTGGTTAAAAAATCAAATCTATGTCCTTGGGTGCATGGTTGGGTCCCATGCAAGAAATGGGAATGAATTTCAAACACCAAGGCACCGTTGATTCCCGGCAAAACATTGAGATGCCTGGTTTTAAATTCTAGTAAATCCAAAACTCATGTGAAATTCATGAAACTTGGCATGCTATCATGGAGCGACATCAACATGCCGTGGTAAATTTTTTGTCCCATTTGTGGCAGGTTAGGGTAAATGCTTCTCACAAACCAGAGTTTCTCACAACAAGTATGATGGTTTTGGTAGGGAACGCCCCACCTTTGGGGACGAAATGATATCCATCGCCTCTTATTGCTTTCAAATTTTTTCTCGTGCCAACATAGAACAACAGGAATGTTGTGTTATTTTTTTTTATTTTTCGGGGTTCGTTTGGACATTTTTATGCATTAAGTGAGTTTTCAATGCATTTATGTGCCTAATTCAAATTTGAACTACATGCACATGCTCCAGTGCATATGAATTGGTTGAAAAATCAAATCTCTATCCTTGGGTGCATGCTTAGGTCCCTTGTAAGAAATATGAATGAATTTCAAACAACAGAGAACCGTTGATTGCCGGCAAAACATTTAGATGCATGGTTTTTAAATTCTAGTAAATCCAAAACTCGTCCGAAATTCATGAAACTTTGCATGCTATCATGGAGCGGCATCAACATTCCGTGGTAAATTTTTTGTCCCATTTGGGGTAGCTTTGGGTATATGCTTCTCACAAACCAAAACTTCTCACAACAAGCATGAAGGTTTCGGTAGGGAACGCCCCACCTTTGGGGACGAAATGATATCCATTTCCTCTTATTGCTTTCAAAATTTTTCTCGTGTCAACATAGAACAACAGGAGTGTTGTGTTATTTTTCATGATTTTTCGGGGTTCGTTTGGACATTTTATGCATTAACGTAGTTTTTAATGCATTTATGTGCATAATTCAAATTTCAACTAAATGCACATGCTCCAGTGCATATAAGATGGTTGAAAAATCAAATCTTTGTCCTTGGGTGCATGCTTAGGTCCCATGCAAGAAATGGGAATGAATTTCAAACACCTGGGCACCGTTGATTGCCAGCAAAACATTGCGATGTCTGGTTTTTAAATTCTAGTAAATCCAGAACTCGTCTGAAATTCATGAAACTTGTTATGCTATCATGGAGCGGCATCAACATGCCGTGGTAAATTTTTTGTCCCATTTGGGGCAGGTTTGGATATATGCTTTTCACAAACCAGAGGTTCTCACAACAATCATGATGGTTTCGGTAGGGAACGCCCCACCTTTGGGGACGAAACAATATCCATTGCCTCTTATTGCTTTCAAATTTTTTCTCGTGTCAACATGGAACAACAGGAGTGTTGTGTTGTTTTTTGTGATTTTTTGGAGTTCGTTTGGACATTTTTATGCATTAACTAAGTTTTCAATGCATTTATGTCCGTAATTCAAATTTGAACTACATGCACATGCTCCAGTGCATATAAATTGGTTGAAAAATCAAATATGTGTCCTTGGGTGCATGCTTAGGTCCCATGCAAGAAATGGGAATTAATTTCAAACACCAAGGCACCGTTGATTGCTGGCAAAACATTGAGATGCCTTGTTTTTAAATTCTAGTAAATCCAAAACTCGTGTGAAATTCATGAAACTTGGCATGCTATCATGGAGCGGCATCAACATGTTGTGGTAAATTTTTTGTCCCATTTGCGGCCGGTTAGGGTAAATGCTTCTCACAAACCAGAGCTTATCACAACAAGCATGATGGTTTTGGTAGGGAACGCCCCACCTTTGGGGACGAAATGATATCCATTGCCTCCTATTGCTTTCAAAAAATTTCTCGCGCCAACATAGAACAAGAGGAATGTTGTGTTATTTTTTGTGATTTTTCGGGGTTCGTTTGGACATTTTTATGCACTAAGTGAGTTTTCAATGCATCTATGTGCATAATTCAAATTTGAACTACATGCACATGCTCCAGTGCATATGAATTGGTTGTAAAATCAAATCTGTGTCCTTGGGTGCATGCTTAGGTCCCATGCAAGAAATGGGAATGAATTTCAAACACCAGGGCACCGTTGATTGCCGGAAAAACATTGAGATGCCTGGTTTTTAAGTTCTACTAAATCCAAAACTCGTTCGAAAGTCATGAAACTTCGCATGCTATCACGGAGCGGGATCAACATGCCGTGGTAATTTTTTTGTCCCATCTGGGGCAGGTTTGGGTATGAGCTTCTCACAACAAGCATGATGGTTTCGGTAGGGAACGCCCCACCTTTGGGGACAAAACGATATCCATCGCCTCTTATTGCTTTCAAATTTTCTCGTGCCAAAATAGAACAATAGGAGTGTTGTGTTTTTTTTTTGTGATTTTTCGTGGTTCGTTTGGACATTTTTATTCATTAACTAAGTTTTCAATGCATTGATGTGCATAATTCAAATTTGAACTACATGCACATGCTCCAGTGCATATAAATTGGTTGAAAATCAAATCTGTCTCCTTGGGTGCATGCTTAGGTCCCATGGAAGAAATGGGAATGAATTTTAAACACTAGGGCACCGTTGATTTCCGGCAAAACATTGAAATGCCTGTTTTTTAAATTCTAGTAAATCCAAAACTCGTCTGAAATTCATGAAACTTGGCATGCTATCATGGAGCGGCATCAACATGCTGTGGTAAACATTTTGTCCCATTTGGGGCAGGTTTGGGTATATGCTTCCCACAAACCAGAGCTTCTCACAACAAGCTTGATGGTTTCGATAGGGAACATCTCACCTTTGGGGACGAAACGATATCCATTGCCTCTTATTGCTTTCAATTTTTTCTTGTGTCAACATAGAACAACAGGAGTGTTGTGTCAATTTTGTGATTTTTCGGGGTTCGTTTGGACATTTTTATGCATTAACTGAGTTTTCAATGCACTTATGTGCATAATTCAAATTTGAACTACATGCACATGCTCCAGTGCATATAAATTGGTTGAATAATCAAATTTGTGTCCTTGGATGCATGCAAGAAATGGGAATGAATTTCAAACACGAGGCACTGTTGATTGCTGGCAAAACGTTGAGATACTATGTTTTTAAATTCTAGTAAATCTAAAACTCGTCTGAAATTCATGAAACTTGGAATGCTATCATGGAAGGGCACCCGACATGCTGTGGTATTTTTTGCGTCTATTTTGAGAGAAGGCACACTCGAATAATGATAGCCAACAAAGGCATTTTGAAAAAAATAGCTGCCACTTTAATATCTCAAACATTTGTATAATTCAAACCGTGTGCGTTCGGTTAATCATTCTCGTGACGCCACGTGTCTTGGTTTTAATGGCTATATGAGGTGCAGTGTGGACAGCTGCTTGACTGAACGGGAGGCGTGCGAGCGCAGTCTGGTGCACAGGCTCACCGGGAAGCGTACAAGCTGTTCAACGTAGGATCTCTGCATCTCTTCAATGCAAATAGTTCAGATTACGGTATGCAAATTAAAGGCAGACTTCAGCGCTAATCCAAGAGACACTATGATTTGTCAAAATATGCAGCTAAAAATCAATAGAACTATCTATTTTTTGCCACTAAAATTCAGTAATTAAGCATAGATTTCATTCATAATAGAGATTAAAAAGTCGTTCTTATCGGGAAGCGAGACAGCCTTGGACCACCGCCCACCTCGCTCCCATTCGTTTATATTAATGGCGCCGCCGAGCGGCTGCACCCCATCCTTGCCACACACACAATTCCTCTCTCTATGTACGCATCCTCGACGCCGCTCTGAGTCCTCAAAGCCGTCAGTGTACGAGGATGCCGCCGAAGTGCCCCATCGTAGGGAGTGGGGACGCTGGGGCTACTGAAGCACCGGAGCATGGCGTGAATATGGATATAGAGGTTTCCGTCCCTGCCGACGAGGTGGAGAACGAGGCTGCCAACAAGCGGAGGCGGGTCGAGAAAGAACCGCAGTTTACTCCAAAGAGCCTAGACTTCATCAACAACCTCCCCGATGATATGTTGATAGTCATCATATCCCTCCTCCCAATCAAATATCGGGCAAGGACAGCCGCCCTTTCCCAGCGGCGGTGCACCCTATGGCTCGGCACCCCTATCGACCTCCTCGACGCCCACAAGCTTTGCCATGGCTATCGCCAAAGCTTGGATGCGTTCTCCCAGATCCTTGGCAGTCATGATGGCCCAATCAAAGGCCTTATCACGAGAAAGTTCCGTTCCAATGGAAGGACCGAGCCAAGCTTGACGAGTGGTTCTGATCCCGCGCCATAGATCAGCTCGAGAAGCTAAGTTATAATGATGGGCATATGCGCTTGCTGCCAACATCCGCGCTCCGCTTCAAGCCCACGCTGCGCCTCGCCAAGTTCATGAACTGCCACCCCCCCTTATTGACGTGCCCACTCTTTTTCTACCACGACTGAAGCACCTCGAGCTCGTCGCCATCCGCATCCCAAAGGATGACATGGAGCGCCTGCTTCACGACTGTAATGCACTCGAGTTCCTTCGTCCTTAAGCGATGAATTGGTCGAGTACCTTGCACATCACCTCGAGGACTCTCCGGACTATTTATGTGTGTTGCTGGTGCTGCAACGAGAGATCACAAAAGGTGGACCACAATATGGTCATCCAGGACACACCTTCACTTGAGAGATTACTTGTAGTTGATCAACAAGGTCCAACAAGAATCAATGTCATTTCTCATACCGAAATTGAAAGTGGTGGGCTACTCGTCTGTCAAATACTACAACTTTCAGGTACAACAGTCGCCTTATATACCTCTCCTTCTTGATATCAACGTTATTTCTAGTTTTGAGGATGTATGTTCGTCTATCATCCAGCGAAGCTTCACCCAGACTCTGGGCACAGTGAAGGTCTTGGCACTAGAATCTGTCGGCCCCAACCTGGACCAAGTTGTCAGTTTCCTGAGATGCTTTCCGTGCATGAAGAAGCTGTATATCGAGGTGATGTTCCTTTCCTGTTAAATGTTAACCATAAGGGAGTTCAATTTTTTGAACCTTTTCCCAAGTTTACAATGACAATGTACTATGATTTCTGAAGGAATTTTGGAGGATTTTAGGACATACACCCCCACCCCATATGGTTGCTTCATTCATATGGTTACAATCGTCCATAAGCATTTCTCCTTTTGATTCATATGTACTAGTTTTCTTAGGGATTTTTCATCCAATCCAACCTCTTGTGAAGAAGGCTGCATGTTTCTAGATTGTAATCAGATGCCCATGTTAATCATGCCAGATCGAAGATGGCATGTTGGTGCATTTAACAAATCCTGCAAACCAAATGGGCGTGTAGCAGTGTTCAAAACTGCATGTAGGCACTAACACGTTCTCTTCTTTTGCAGTGCATATTAGGCCCGGAGGTGGATGATGTTTATATCGACAATCACATCGAATGCCTGGATCTGCATCTCTCAAATATTACTTTGAACTCTTACCGAGGGACCCCACCGGAGATTACACTCGCCAGGTTCTTTCTTGCCAGAGCAAATGTAACATCCCAATTTTTCAATTTGGATGTTATACATAGGTCATCATATGCATACCATATTTTATTGCATTTTGGTTATGATCCATGAAATCTTAACCAACTCAAGGACCCAAGGAGAGAGTTGGAGGTTTCACAAATTTTCATATTTGAATTTTCTCAAATTTGAAAAGAGGATCAAATTTGATTTTGATATTTTTCTCTCCAATTATTTCCAATATTAAAAATGAAAGAGAGAAGATAAAATGACTTCTTCAAATGAAGGGAATATTGAGAAGAAATTTTAAAATCAAATTTAAATTTTATTTGCTTTTTTATTTGAATTAGAAAAATATGCATTTTTGAAAAATTGCATTTTAGGCTAGAAAAATGTTCACTTGGTTCTAAATATTAGACTTAGACGGTGAATTTTTTTTCTGGTATTTTTAGAAATTTTCCTATATTTTATTAGGATTTTTCTTTGGTAATTTTTTTAAAAAAAGGTTATTGCCCGTCGGGTCAAGGCCCAATGAGCCGGGCCCGCAGCCCACGTCGGGCCGCACCCTCACCCGAGGCACACGCCGCCCCCGCCCCCTTTAAAGCCTGCCCCACCTCGCCGCCTCCTCCCTACCCAACCCGCTCGCCGCCGCAGCCGCCGCCGCTTTGCCTCGCCGAGCTGCCGGAGTCCCGCCGCCGCCGTTGACCGCCGTCGACGTGAACCAGTATAAAAACTTCCCGGTTCACCGGTTCTTTTTCATTTTTTTCGTTTCTTCGGTTTAGATCGGTTTATTTTTTAGGGTTAGGATTTTTCTCTGTTTTTATGTTCAAATCTAGTTAGCGGACGTTCGTCTGTTAATCCGCAATAGCGAGCAACGTTCGTTTGTTCTGTTAGCGAACGTTCGTTCGATAGGTTTTTCTTTTTCTTTTATTTTATTTTCAGCCAGGGACCTATCCGCGAATATTTTTATCATAGATTAGTCTCTGATCTTCAAACCCTCGCAACTTTTCGCTCGTTCCACCAAATCCAGTGAAACCAATGCCAAAATCTTCGTCTTGTTCCCCTCTTTCCAGATATTCAACTTGAACATGGTTTTGAAAAACTAAAATTTGGTTGCAAGCAGATTTTGATTTGAACTTCTTTTGATCGTAGTTTGTGTTTCGTAGCTCCGATTCGTTTAATTCTTTTTGCAAACCGAAGCTCTTCAGTTGAACCTTCAGTTTGGATCTTTTCATTTGAGTTTTACCCTTGCATATTATGCTTGAGTGCTTACGTATGCTATTGTTTGTTCATGATAGAGTTTCCGGAGTGCGAAGCGTGCTACTACGAGTCTCTAAGGTTTTCAGATCGTCAGCAAGGCAAGTAACACTTTGATCATATACCTTATTACCCAGTTTTATGCATTAGTAACAATCCTCAAACATTGCATGAGTAGGATCTGTTAACATGTGGGTATTTGGGAAGTAGTTGTTGAGGTAGTACCTATTGCCCTTTCATTCAAACCTTGGGAGTTTCTACGTTACACTTATTAATCTTTGCTATGCTATGCTCGTAGACGTGGTTTGGTTTGAGTGATTCATGATAGTTGTGAGTATTATTATGAACTAAGGGTTTACTTAAGGTGGCTACTTTAACACACATCTGGGTGGATTGGTTTATGGGCACCTGGGGAAATCGAGTGTTGTCCAAGGAGAATCCCGGGGTATCCGTGTGATTTTTCCTGTGGTTCGCCACCCAGGCTCAAAGGGATTATTATGTTATTCATGCTGGATAATTCCATGTGCAGCTACAAGCCATTATGAGCTCTGGCATAGTTGATTAAGTTGTGGGAAACCTTTCCATGATGGGCTAGTAGATGTAGGGGATTGTAGGTGTACCGGCCTATCTATCGGTTAAGGGGACCTCTTCGGATAGACTGTGTCTCGGTCATCCATTTCTCAAACATCATGCAGTGCGAGAAATTCAATAGAGGAGATCAAGTCTTGTGGGGAAACATGCACAAACCTCTGCAGAGTGTAAAAACTAATCATGGTTAGCCGTGTCCCCGGTTATGGACATCTTGAGTATCTGGTGCTTGAATTACTATGGTGATCTTATCACTTTACTTAATTAATCTGTTGGGTTATTGATTTATTAATTTGGGATTGAGATGGGGTTACCATTCTCATTGTTTTCAACAAACTTTGTAGTTAAATAAAATATATTCCTTTGTTGTAGGAAAAAACTGTCTTTTCGCAAAATGATAACCATAGAGCCTCCACCAGCCATATATGCATATAGTTATAGTTGTTTCATGTTCATTGCTCAATAGTGTTATTTTTCCAGCATATTCCATGTGCTGACCTACACAGGCTGCAACGTATTATGTTGCAGAGTTTTCAGACGAAGAGTAAGGTGCACTAGGTCGTTGTCGTGCACTCAGCTTTGCCGTTATAGTTGATGGACTCATTTACCCTCGAAGCTTCCGCAATTATCTTATTTTAGATGGCCTTCAGCCATATTATTGTAAGAAGTACTCTCTTTGAGACATTCGATGTAATAAGTGTGTGATTTCACTCTGTTCTAAATCCTCGAGTACTGAGTGTGTGTCAGCATTACCAATCCAGGGATGACACTTATACACAAAGATTTGACCATTTGAGGTCATTTCGCTACAGGATGGTATCAGAGCACACGCTGATTGTAGGACGCGACCACTAAGATGAGCCATAGGACACTCTTCTCTACTCATTTTTTACTCTTATCCATTTTCCACTCTATAGATGGCGGACCCAAGGAACAAGTTTGCTCAACCGGATGAAGACACCCTTTTGGACGACACTTGAAGGAGGCCACTAGGTACATGAACATCGGAATACCAAGCTTCACCGGGACCTACACCGCCACTCTAGCGGAAGAAGAGCACTGGACCATTAGAGTACATGTTCCAGGAAGGACATTCACACCAGCTACGGAGCCCATAGAGTTTTCCTTTGACGCACTAACCTGGAGTCTAGGAAAGAGCATGGCAGCTCACATCGCCATGGGACGCATCGGCAAAGTTTACCACACGGATCTTAAGGACACCATCTACCAGATATGTGGACACCGAGATGAGCAATGGGAGACGATTTGCACCAGGAAGGACAAGTCCATTGCAGCCTACATCCAGGAGTTGAACCAACACATTCATCGTCAGGAGAACCAGATGTGCGCCAGCATGATAGACCTGAAGAAGGTGATGACCCGGAACATGGAGCTAGAAGAGGAACTCAAGTCTACACGCGATGGATATGAAGAGGAAATTGCAGTACACTAGAGAAGAATGAAGACCTGAAGAAGAAGCTAGGAATATTCATGGGAGATCCCCAACCAGAGGAGGACAACCACCCCGAGGACTACATCATCATCGACGACACCGACTCCGACCCCGACAGTGACGATGATTATGTAGACGAAGCTGGAGCAGATATCGTGGAATCTTCTTCCGATCAAAATTTCTAGTCGACCACCATATTATCAATAGTATTCCCCCATTATATAGTAGTAGTACGAGTATTTTGTAACGATAGCTAGATCGATTGTATGACCTTGTTTGAATTGAGTGGTGTCATATGAATGTGTTTGTCTCATGTGCATGTGGGTAGTGATTTTCTCCTTAGACCTCACTCTATTCTAATCTCTCCCCTCTAAACCCATCAGATGCCTCCGAGACGTGACCCCGAATTTGTCTTCCCACCGGTGCTCACTAAGCTGATCCAACAACAGAATGCCTTGATGCAGCTACTAGCCCAGAACCAAGGCAACAACAATAACAACAACCCACCGCCACCACCTCCAGCTGACAACTTAGCCCGTTTTCTGAGGTTGAATCCGCCGGTGTTTTCCAGTAGAACCGAGCCGATTGTTGCTGATGACTGGCTCCGCAGGATTGGAAGGGAGCTGGCCACCGTAGGTTGCACAGATGCTGAGAAGGTGCGCTTCGCCGTACATCAATTGGATGGACCAGCAGCCTCATGGTGGGAGAATTACACATCCACTTTTCCCATAGCCAATGTCACATGGAATCAGTTTCAGCAAGCTTTCCGTACAACCCATGTTTCAACTGGAGCAATGAGTATGAAGAAGCGTGAGTTTAGCAACTTATGCCAGGGAAACCGTACTGTGGGGCAGTACGTGGATGAGTTTAGTAAGTTAGCTCGATATGCCCCAGATGATGTGGCCACAGATGCCGTGAAGCAGAGAAGTTTATGGAAGGGCTGAATGATGAGCTGAGTATGCAGTTGATGGTGGCTACATTCACTAACCACTAGGAGTTGGTAGACAGGGCCCTTATGATTGAAGGCAAACAACAGCAGACAGAGAGCCGCAAAAGGAAGTATGGACAGGGGAAGTACAATTCTTGAGCTCAGCAAAAGCCTCGCTTTACCCCTAACTCGGGAGGTTACACCATAACCATGGAGGCCATACCCATAATGGAGGAAGCACCCATAACCATAGTGGCCCTAAGAATGGGAATTGGAATGGAGCAAGTAGCAGCCAGAATCGTTCCAATCCAGTAACACCCGCTAAGAAGGACCTGAGTCATGTCACCTGTTACAAGTGCGGGAAGACTGGACACTACGCCAATGATTGTTCTGAGTTGAAGAATGGCAATGGAAATGGAAACTCTGGGAAGAAGCCCAACCCTTTCACCAGAGGGCAAGTGAACCATGTTAATGTGGAGGAGGTTGAAGAACAGCCAGATGCAGTTATAGGTAAGTTTTTGATTAAGTCATTTACTGCCGTTCTTTTTGATACTGATGCATCGCATTCATACATATCAAGCGGATTTGTGGATAAATATAAGTTGCCCACCAAAGTTCTTAAGACACCTATGTTAGTAAGCTCACCTGGAGCGGAGTATATGGCAAGCAATGGATGTTTTCAGATGCCATTGACCATAGGTAGGCATGTTTTACCCTCAGACCTAATAGTCTTGGAGTCGCAAGGATTGGATGTGATACTAGGCATGGATTGGCTATCAATGTATGGAGGAATATCGATTGTGCTAGTAAGTAAATTCTACTCGCCACCCCAGAGGGAAAAAGGATCAAGTATGTGTCTAGGCATGCGCCAAGGAGGACCCAAGTGAATTCTCTCTCAGGAGTAGTTCGGGAAGAAGTGCCTATTGTGAAGGATTACCCTGATGTATT
Organism: Aegilops longissima; assembly: GCA_021605205.1. Taxonomy (NCBI): domain Eukaryota; kingdom Viridiplantae; phylum Streptophyta; class Magnoliopsida; order Poales; family Poaceae; genus Aegilops; species Aegilops longissima. Next base: position 337,070,505 of record CM038682.1, read on the forward strand.
TCTAGAGGAATTACCAGGCATGATGCCAGATCGAGACATATATTTTTTGATAGAGCCGTTGCCAAGCACCGGACCAATACCAAAGAGACCGTATCGGATGCCCGCAAATGATCTGGAGGAAATTAAGAAGCAGATTAAGGAGTTATTGGAGAAAGGTTATATCCGACCAAGTTCATCACCGTGGGGAGCCCCAGTGCTCTTAGTTGAGAAGAAGGATGGATCTTTGAGAATGGTTGTTGATTATCGGGCTTTGAATGAAGTGACGATCGAGAACAAGTACCCACTACTGATGATCAATGATCTGTTTGACCAGTTGCAAGGAGCTAAAGTATTTTCCAAGATCAATCTTCGATTAGGATACCACCAGTTGAAGATCCGAGAACTGGATATACCTAAGACAGCTTTTACCACAAGGTATGGGCTATATGAGTACACGGTCATGTCATTTGGATTGACTAATGCCCCTGCCTATTTTATGAGTATGATGAACAAGGTGTTCATGGATTTTTTGGATAAGTTTGTTGTGGTATTCATTGATGACATTTTGGTGTACTCGAAGAATGAAGAGGAACACAAGGAACACTTGCGCTTAGTTCTCGAGAAGCTCAGGGAACATCAGCTATATGCCAAGTTCAACAAATGTGAGCTTTGGTTGAAGGAAGTTGGATTTCTTGGACATGTTATATCAGGAGAAGGCATAATAGTAGACCCCACCAACGTTCAGTCTGTCACTGAGTGGTTGGCACCCACCTCAGTTGGAGAGATCCGTAGTTTTCTGGGACTCACAGGATATTATCGGAGATTCATTGAGAATTTTTCCAAGATTGCGAAACCCATGACAGAGTTGTTGAAGAAGGACATCAAGTTCAAATGGACCGACGATTGTGAGGCTAGTTTTTAGGAATTGAAGAAACAGCTAGTTACAGCCCCAATGCTAACCGAATATACACAAGGATTTCCCAGTGTATTGCGACGCTTCTCGCTTGGGACTTGGAGGTGTACTTATGCAAGACAAAAGAGTTGTTTTATATGCCTCACGGCAGCTTCGACCTCACGAGTTGAATTATGCCACACACGATTTGGAGCTAGCAGCCGTAGTGCATGTGCTCAAGACCTGGAGACATTTTCCGATTGGAAACCGATGTGATGTGCACACAGATTACAAGAGTTTGAAGTACATTTTCACGCAGAAGGAGTTGAATCTCAGGTAGAGGAGATGGTTAGAGCTCATAAAGGATTATGATATGAAGTTGCATTGTGATCCAGGAAAGGCCAATGCCGTAGCAGATGCTTTAAGCCGCAAGAGTTATGTCAATACCCTCGTAAGTGGAGGATTACCGCAGGAGTTAGCTGACAATCTCAAGGAACTTCCTTTGGCGATAGTTCCAAGAGGTTTTGTTGCAGCAATGGAGGTTCAGTCTACATTGTTGGGAAAGATTCGAGAAGCTCAAAAGGATGATAAGCAAATCGCTGAGATAAAGGAGAAGATGAGCAAAGGAAAAGCCAAATGTTTCCGTGAGGATGAGCACGAAACCTTATGGTTTGAGGATCGTGTTTATGTGCCCAATAACGCGGAGATCAGGAAGTTAATATTTCAGGAGGCCCATGACTCACCATACTCGATTCACCCTGGAAACACCAAGATGTATTTGGATTTGAAGGAACATTTTTGTTGGACAGGTATGAAGAAGGATATTGCCGAGTATGTAGCGGTATGTGATGTATGTCAGAGAGTGAAGGCAGAACATCAGAAGCCAGCCAGATTATTACAGCCTATGTCGATACCCGATTGGAAGTGGGACAAGCTTAGCATGGATTTCATCACCGGATTACCCAGGACCCGTTCGGGATATGACTCAATCTGGGTAGTAGTTGATCGCTTGACCAAAGTAGCTCACTTCATCCCCGTGAAAACCATGTATACAAGCGCGTAGTTGGCCAAGATATATATGACCCGGATCGTATGTCTGCATGGAGTTCCGAGGACCATCGTATCAGATAGAGGGACACAGTTTAGCTCGAAGTTTTGGAATCAGCTGCACCAGACTTTGGGTACTAGGCTAGAGTTTAGTACATCCTTTCATCCGCAGACATATGGACAGACCGAGAGAGTCAATCAGATTCTGGAGGACATGTTGAGAGCCTGTGCGCTAGATTATGGATATAGTTGGGATGACACTTTGCCTTACACAGAGTTCTCCTACAACAACAGTTATCAGGCTAGTTTGAGGATGGCACCTTTTGAAGCTTTGTATGGAAGAAGGTGCAGCACACCGTTGATGTGGGATGAAGTTGGAGACTGTCAGTTGTTTGGACCAGATTTAATCAAAGAGTCTGAAGAGAAGGTTAAGTTGATTCGAGATAGAGTGTAGGTAGCCCAGTCCAGGCAGAAGAGTTATGCCGATTCTAAATGCAAGGAGGTAGTCTATGAGATTGGAGACAGAGCATATCTTCGTGTGTAACCACTCCGAGTAGTTAAATGATTTGGAGTTAAGGGAAAGCTAGCCCCAAGATTTGTAGGACCATATCGAGTTCTGGTACATATGGGAGAGGTTGCCTACAAGTTGGAGTTACCCGAAGGATTGTTAGGAGTTCACGATGTGTTTCACTTTTCCCAGTTGAAGAAGTGCCATGCTGAGATGGCCGAGATTCCTCTAAGAGATATAGTGCCCCTGGAAGCAATACAGTTGGAGAGTGATCTGACCTACGAGGAGAAACCCGTCAAGATTCTCGAGTTTGCCAGCCGAGTTGCCCGCAGCAAAGTTATCAAGTTTTGCAAGTTCAGTGGAGCCACCATACCAAGGAAGAAGCCACCTGGGAAAGAGAAGAAGACTCATGGAAAGACCACCCACACCTATTTTTAGCCAACCCGAATCTCGAGGGCGAGATTCATCTTAAGGGGGTAGGTTTGTAACATCCTAATTTCTCAATTTGGATGTTATACATAGGTCATCATATGCATACCATATTTTATTGCATTTTGGTTGTGATCGTTGAAATCTTAAGCAACTCAAGGACCCAAGGAGAGAGTTGGAGGTTTCACAAATTTTCATATTTGAATTTTCTCAAATTTGAAAAGAGGATCAAATTTGATTTTGATATTTTTCTCTCCAATTATTTCCAATATTAAAAATAAAAGAGAGAAGATAAAATGACTTCTTCAAATGAAGGGAATGTTGGAGAAGAAATTATAAAATCAAATTAAAATTTTATTTGCTATTTTATTTGAATTAGAAAAATATCCATTTTTGAAAAATTGCATTTTAGGCCAGAAAAATGTTCACTTGGTTCTAAATATTAGATTTAGACGGTGAAATTTTTTTCTGGTATTTTTAGAATTTTTTAAATATTTTATTAGGATTTTTCTTTCAGGCGAATTTTTGTTTTTTTAAGGTTTGCCGCCAGACTGGGCCGAAGGCCCAGCCGAGCCGGGCCGCAGCCCACGTCGCCCCGCCGCCTTCCTCCCAAGCGGGAGGAGTCCTGCCGCCGCACGGACGCTGAGGGAGTCTGGCTCGGACTCCCGTCGGGCCACCCCCTCGCCCAAGGCACGCGCCTCCTCACTTTTAAACCCTTTCGCCTTGCTGCCGCCTTGCTTGGCCGCATTGCCAAGACCATGATCGCGCTTGTCATTGTCGCCGTCCCACGCCACCGCCGCCGCTTTGCCTCGCCGAAGCGCCGGAGTCTCGCCGCCGCCGTTGACCACTATCCACGTGAACCAGTATAAAACCGTCCCGGTTCACCGGTTCTTTTTTGGTTTTTTTTCGGTTCTTTGGTTTAGATCGGTTTATTTTTTAGGGTTAGGGGTTTTCTCGGTTTTTACATTCGGATCTAATTAGCGGACGTTCGTCCGTTAATCCGCAGTAGCAAGCAACGTTCATTCATTGGGTTCTGTTAGCGAACGTTCGTTCGATAGGTTTTTCTTTTTATTTTATTTTATTTTCGGCCAGGGACCTATACACGAATACTTTTATCACAGATTAGTCCCTGATCTTCAAACCCTCGCAACTTTTCGCTCGTTCGTCCAAATCCAGTGAAACCAACGCCAAAATCTTCGTCTTGTTCCCCTATTTCCAGATAATGGACTTGAACATGGTTTTGACAAATTAAAATTTGGTTGCAAGCATATTTCGATTTGAACTTCTTTTGATCGTAGTTTGTGTTTCATAGCTCCGATTCGTTTGATTCTTTTTGCAAATCAAAGCTCTTCAGTTGAAACTTTAGTTTGGATCTTTTCATTTGAGTTTTACGCTTTCATCTTATGCTTGAGTGCTTATGTACGCTATTTTTTTGTTCACCATAGAGTTTCCGGGGTGCGAAGCGTGCTACTACGAGTCTCTAGGTTTTTAGATCGTCAGCAAGGCAAGTAACACTTTGATCATATCCCTAATTACTCAGTTTTTTGCATTAATTTCAATCCTCAAACATTGCATGAGTAGGATCTTGATACGTCTCCAACGTATCTATAATTTTTGATTGCTCCATGCTATATTATCTACTGTTTTGGACAATATTGGGCTTTATTATCCACTTTTATATTATTTTTGGGACTAACCTATTAACCGGAGGCCCAGCCCAGAATTGTTGTTTTTTGCCTATTTCAGTGTTTCGAAGAAAAGAAATATCAAATGGAGTCCAATTGACCTGAAACTCCACGGAACTTATTTTTGGACCCGAAGAAGCCTACGGAGTACCGGAGTTGCACTGGGAGTCGGGCTGCCACGAGGGTGGGGCGCGCCCACCTCCTAGGCGCGCCCGTGCCTCGTGGACAGCCCGAGGTCCACCGACGTGCTTCTTCCTCCCATATATACCCATATACCCTAAAACTTGGGAACAAAATAGATCGGGAGTTCCGCGCGCAAGCCTCAGAGCCACCAAAAGTCAATCGGGACCCTTTTAGGCACCTGCCGGAGGGGGGGAACCTCACCGTGGCCATCTTCATCATCCCGGCGCTCTGCATGACGAGGAGGGAGTAGTTCACCATCGGGGCTGAGGGTATGTACCAGTAGCTATGTGTTTGATCTCTCTCTCTCTCTCGTGTTCTTGATTTGGCACGATCTTGATGTATCGCGAGCTTTGCTATTATAGTTGGATCTTATGTTTCTTCTCCCCCTCTACTCTCTTGTAATGGATTGAGTTTTCCCCTTGAAGTAATCTTATCGGATTGAGTCATTAAAGATTCGAGAACACTTTATGTATGTCTTACCGTGCGTATCTGTGGTGACAATGGGATATCATGTGATTCACTTGATGTATGTTTTGGTGATCAACTTGCGGGTTCCGCCCATGAACCTATGCATAGGGGTTGGCACACGTTTTCATCATGACTCTCCGGTAGAAACTTTGGGGCACTCTTTGAGGATCTATGTGTTGGTTGAATAGATGAATCTGAGATTGTGTGATGCATATTGTGTAATCATACCCACGGATACTTGAGGTGACATTGGAGTATCTAGGTGACATTAGGGTTTTGGTTGATTTGTGTCTTATGGTGTTATTCTAGTACGAACTGTAGGGCTGTTTGTGACACTTATAGGAATAGCCCAACAGATTGATTGGAAAGAATAACTTTGAGGTGGTTTCGTACCCTACCATAATCACTTCGTTTGTTCTCCGCTATTAGTGACTTTGGAGTGACTCTTTGTTGCATGTTGAGGGATAGTTATATGATCCAGTTATGTTATTATTGTTGAGAGAACTTGCACTAGTGAAAGTATGAACCCTAGGCCTTGTTTCCTATCATTGCAATACCGTTTATGCTCACTTTTATCATTAGTTACCTTGCTGTTTTTATATTTTTTAGATTACAAAAACCTATAACTAACATCCATATTGCACTTGTATCACCATCTCTTCGCCGAACTAGTGCACCTATACAATTTACCATTGTATTGGGTGTGTTGGGGACATAAGACACTCTTTGTTATTTGGTTGCAGGGTTGTTTGAGAGAGAGACCATCTTCATCCTACGCCTCCCACGGATTGATAAACCTTAGATCATCCACTTGAGGGAAATTTGCTACTGTCCTACAAACCTCTGCACTTGGAGGCCCAACAAAGTCTACAAGAAGAAGGTTGTGTAGTAGACATCAGATCTGTTAACACGTGGGTATTTGGGAAGTAGTTGTTGAGGTAGTACCTATTGCCCTTTCATTCAAACCTCGGGAGTTACTACGTTACACTTATTATACTTTGCTATGCTATGCTCATAGACGTGGTTTTGTTTGAGTGATTCATGACAGTTATGAGTATTATTATGAACTAAGGGTTGACTTAAGGTGGCTAATTTAACACACATCTGGGTGGATTGGTTTGTGGGCACCTGGGGAAATCCAGTGTTGTCCAAGGAGAATCCCGGGGTATCCGTGTGATTTTTCCTATGGTTCGCCACCCAGGCTCAAAGGGATCATTATGTTATTCATGCTGGAAACTTCGGTGTGCAGCCACAAGCCATTATGGGCTCTGGCATAGTTGAGTAAGTTGTGGGAAACCTTTCCATGATGGGCTAGCAGATGTAGGGGATTGTAGGTGTACCAGCCTATCTATCGGTTAAGGGGACCCCTTCGGAAAGACTGTGTCTCGGTCATCCGTTTCTCAAACATCATGCAGTGCAAGAAATTCAACGGAGGAGATCGAGTCTTGTGGGGAAAAGTGCACAAACCTCTGCAGAGTGTAAAAACTAATCATGGTTAGCCGTCTCCCTGGTTATGGACATCTTGTGTATCTGGTGCTTGAATTACTATGCTGATCTAATCACTTTACTTAATTAATCTATTGGGTTATTGATTTATTAATGTGGGATTGAGATGGGGTTACCATTCTCAATGTTTTCAACAAACTTTGTAGTTAAATAAAATATATTCCTTTGTTTTAGGAAAAAACTTGCTTTTCACAAAATGATAACCATAGAGCCTCCACCAGCCATATATGCATATAGTTATAGTTGTTTCATGTTCATTGCTCTATAGTTGCCAGCATATTCCATGTGCTGACCTACACAGGCTGCAACATATTATGTTGCAGAGTTTTCAGACGAAGAGTAAGGTGGGCTAGGTCGTTGTCGTGCACTCAGCTATGCCGTTGGAGTTGATGTACTCATTTACCCTCGAAGCTTCCGCAGTTATGTTATTTTAGATGGCCTTCAGCCATATTATTGTAATAAGTGCTCTCTTTGAGACATTCGATGTAATAAGTGTGTGATTGCACTCTATTCTAAATCCTCGAGTACTGTGCGTGTCAGCATTACTGATCAAGGGGTGAAACTTATACACAGATATTTGACCATCTGAGGTCGAATCGCTACAACAAAGGTGCTGAGGGATCTTAGGTTGAACACACATTTAAATAGGAAAGATCAATGGTATGATTATCAGAGCCGGATGGTACTGTGGAATGGAAGTGCCTCCAAAAATGCAAAATTTCGTATTGGAAGAGCATATGGCAAAGCAATTGGAAGTTATTATGTCAAACCCATACATGACTTGTCAACGGCTGATCCCTTTTCAGAAATGACGCAGCTTGCAATGTTTGAATTTGGGCGTTGCAATCTTTGAATTTGAACCTTGCAATATTTATGGTATTAGTTATCTTGAACCATTTCTGTTCTCTTGTCTCAACGCAAACAGTTCATCCGGGTGAACCGCATGTCGTACATCGCACACACCTTGATCTGGCTGACCATTTCTTTTGTGTTTCCTAATCACAAATAGTTCATCCGAGTGAACTGTATGCTGACATTGCACACACCTTGATCTGGCTGACCGTTTCTTTTGTGTTGCCTAATCACAAATAGTTCATCCGAGTGAACCGTATGCTGTACATCGCACACACCTTCATCTGGCTACCCATTTCTTTTGTTCCTCCTCATCGAAAACAGATAATTGAACTGAACCGTATGCCCTGAATTGCACACGCAACTAAAATCTGAACCGTGTTTGATGCATCGGTCATCGCAAACGTTTTGCGCCTTTTTTGACGGTTTTTTACACCATCGTTTGCGATTACTGCATCGCACACACTTTCATCGAAGGGTCTCTGATTGTAGTGTCGTGTTAGCAGCATCCTGCAGTAGTGCGATGTATGCGGTCCGATGAGTGTTGAGGCACGCGGCGGCTATCATTATTTTCTAACCTTCACAAATGATTTGAGCAGATATGGGTATATCTACTTAATGAAACACAAGTCTAAAACATTAGAAAAGTTCAAATACTTTCAGAGTGAAGTGGAGAATCATCATAACAAGAAAATAAAGTTTCTACAATCTGATTGTGAAGGCGAATATTTGAGTTACGAGTTTGGCCTTCATTTAAAACAATGTGGAATTGTTTCACAACTCACGCCACCTGGAACACCACAGCGTAATGGTGTGTCCGAACGTTGTAACCGTACTTTACTCGATATGGTGCGATCTAAGATGTCTCTTACTGATTTACCATTGTCATTTTGGGGTTATGCATTAGAGACAATTGCATTCACGTTAAATAGGGCACCGTCTAAATCCGTTGAGACAACACCGTATGAACTATGGTTTGGCAAGAAACCTAAGTTGTCGTTTCTTAAAGTTTGGGGTTGCGACACTTATGTCAAAAGGCTTCAGCCTGATAAGCTCGAACCCAAGTTGGAGAAGTGCGTCTTCATAGGATACCCTAAGGAAACAATTGTGTACACCTTCTACCACAGATCCGAAGGCAAGATCTTTGTTGCCAGGGATGGAACCTTTCTAGAGAAGGAGTTTCTCTCGAAAGAAGTGAGTGGGAGGACAATAGGAATTGATGAGGTAATTGTACCTTCTCTCAATTTGTAAAGTAGCTCATTAGAGAAATCTGTTCCCGTGATGCCTACACCAACTAGAGAGGAAGCTAATGGTGATGATCATGAAACTTCAGATCAAGTTACTACTGGACCTCGTTGGTCGAACAGAGCACGTTCCGCACCAGAGTGGTACGGTAATCCTGTCCTGGAAGTCATGTTACTATATCATGGCAAACCTACAAACTATGAAGAAGCTATGATGAGCCTAGATTCCGATAAATGGCTTGAGAGCATGAAATCTGAGATAGGATTCATGTATGAGAAGAAAGTGTGGACTTTGGTGGATGTCACGCCCAAGATGTGACCCTATCCTAAAGGAACTCGAGGGTCCCACCAAGGATAGAAGCGCATCTTGAAGACGCTTTTGCAAGGTGGATATCATTACATCAACATTACATAATAGTGGGGATACATCCAATACATACAAGGTCACATGACTACAATAATACAGCATATACAAGATAAACATCCGACTGCGGATGAAACATAAACAGAAACTCAAACAATATCCACCCTGCTAGCCCAGGCTGCCGACCTGGAACCTATCCCCTGATCGAAGAAGAAGCAGAAGAAGAACTCCAAAACAAGCAAACATCACTCTCGCGTCATGATCATCGCACAACCTGTACCTGCTACTATTGTTGTAGTAATCTGTGAGCCACGAGGACTCAGCAATCCCATTACCATGGGTATCAAGACTAGCAAAGCTTAATGGGTAAGGAAGGGGTAAAGTGGTGAGGTTGCAGCAGCGGTTAAGCATATATGGTGGCTAACATACGCAAATGAGAGCGAGAAGAGAAACAAAGGAACAGTCGTCAACTAGTAATGATCAAGAAGTGATCCTGAACTCCTACTTACGTCAGACATAACCCAAAAACCGTGTTCTCCTCTCGACCAACCCCGAAAAGAGACACTCACGGTTACGCATACGGTAGGTGTATTTTAGAAGGGTTTACTTCAAGTTTACTACAACCGGATATTAACAAATTCCATCGCCACATAACCGCAGGCACGGCTCTCGAAAGTTTATACCTGCAGGGTGTCCCAACTTAGCCCATGATAAGCTCTCGCGATCAACGAAGGATATTCCTTCTCCCGGGAAGACCCGATCAGTCTCGAATCCGGCTACAAGACATTTCGACAGTAATAAAACAAGACCAGCAAAGCCGCCCGATGTGCCAACAAATCCCGATAGGAGCTGCACATATCTCGTTCTCAGGGCAACACCGGATGAGACTAGCTACGAGTAAAACCAACCCTCAAGTTGCCCCAAGGTGGCCCTCATCAGTAGCTCGGTTCGAACCAGCACTTAGAGAAGCACTGGCCCGGGGGGGCTAAATAAAGATGACCCTTGGGTTGGCCGACCCAAGGGAAGGGTATAGGTGGTGGTGAGGCAAATGGTAAAACCAAGGTTGGGCCTTGCTGGAGGAGTCTTATTCAAAGCGAACTGTCAAGGGGGTCCCATAAACCACCCAACCGCGTTAGGGACGCAAAATCCGGGAACATAATACCGATATGACGGAAACTAGGGCGGCAAGAGTGGAACAAAACACCAGGCATAAGGCCGAGCCTTCCACCCTTTACCAAGTGTACAGATGCATTAATAATATAAGAGATATTGTGATATCCCAACCAAAATCCTGTCCACCATGGAGCAATCTTCAACTTCACCTGCAACTAGCAACGCTATAAGAGGGGCTGAGCAAAGCGGTAACATAGCCAAACAACGGTTTGCTAGGAAGGGTGACAAAGGTTAGAGGTTCATGGCAATTTGGGGAGGCTTGAATAAACAGGTGATAGGTAACGCAACATAGCGATAGAACGAAGCAACTAGCATAGCAATGATAGTAGTGAGATCCAGGGTAGCGGTCATCTTGCCTGAAATCCCGCTACGAAGAAGAACGAGTCCATGAAGAAGATGAACGGGAGTTGTCGAACGAATCCTCACAATCGCAACATTAACGGAACCGAGAAGCAACACCGGAAAGAAACAAACAACATGATAAATGCACAAGCATAAACATGGCATGATGCACAAACAAGTATGGTGCATGTCCGGTTTAATGAGGCATGGCATGGCAAAGTGCAACAAACAATACTACAAGTTAAGTGGACAAAACACCACATTGACATATTTAGTTTAATCTCGTTTAAGCTACCAAACAATATTAAATGTTTTTAAACATGGCAAGAGGTGAAGCATAAGTAAACTATCTATTTAGGCAAGTTTAAATGAGGCCGGAACAACAAATAACAATTCTGGAAAATCCTCATGAGCAATATTTTAGATTTGGTACTTTTCTGCCCTAAAACATATTTTATTGTTGTTAAACAGGAAAAATAAACTGCACCATGTTAAACTAGGCATTTTTCCACCCCATTTACATATAAAGTTTATTTAAAACCGAGCTACGGTTATTTAGTTATGAAATAAAGCATTTTAACATGGCATTTGAGCAAATTTAATCAAACAACATTTTAAACATATTTAACATGGATTAAAGTGGCATATTATGAAACTAGATGAAATTCTAAGCATTTTACATATATAAATCATTTTAATCCGATGCACGGTTTGTGAGTTATTAGATGCATGAACATAAGGGTTTTTTCAAAACGGCAATCATCGGATAATTAGCAAATTCGCAGACAAGTAAAAAAAACATGAACGGGCCGAATCTGGATGGCCAACAATGCAGGAGGGGTTGGGGTGGCCTCACCATGGGCTCGCCCGATCGGTGATGCGGTTTGGGAGGCCGGGCTGGATCTGGCGGCGAAGGAGCTCTGGGCCTCGGTCAACGCGAGGGAGGCAGGGCGCATCAAGCAAAGCAGCAGAGGCACGGCAAGGGACTTGGCGGGCGACGAGGGCCGGGCGGAGGCGGTCGGATCCAAGGCGGGGGAGGCGCGGGGATGGCGGATCCAGCGGCGGCGAATATCCCTCCGGCGAGGCAGGGACTCGTCCTCGTCCTCGAGTGCTCGCAGAAGGAGGGAAGGCGGACACGGGATGCAGGGGAGCGGCGGCGGCGAACTTGGCGCTCGGGGCGACCTCTGACGACGCGTGGACGGCTGGGATGGACGACGGGGCACGAATCCGGTCCCCGTAGGTGGGTCTGGACGGTGGTGCCGGACGAGCTCGAGCTCCGGGCGCCATGGCGTCGCTGTTCCTGTCCAGGAGAAGAGAGGAAGAGAAGGGGGTCAGAGAGAGAGAGATGGAGAGCGTAGGGAAGGAGAAGCAGAGGGATGAGGGAGAGGCCTGGAGCGGCTGCTGGTCACTGGAGCGGCGCGGTAGCGAGGCCCTGGAGGTGCAGGCGACGGCGAGGAGGCTGCTGGTTGGTCCGGGAGGGATCCCGAGGAAACCAGGTGGAGTGGTGGCGTGGTGGGATCGATGGGACAAGACCCCTAGGATCTAGGGTTGGACCTATGTTTATAACAGATGAAAACAGTTTAGGGCGGTTAGGTCCCTCCGATCGTAATCGGACGGTCACGAATAAAATAGCTATTGAGTCCAAAAGAGAAACCGATGATGATTTAGAGATGTTTGGTGATGATCCGGAGCCATCGGTCGTGACCGTGCGGTTCGGGTTCGGGGAAGTATCGGGCGAGCAAGCGAGGGGTTCGAGCATTGAGCAAAGAGATTAAGCGGCCAGACAAGAGGGACTTGAAAAACCCGGTTGTTCTCGGAACGGTCAAAGAAGGCAAGGGGAACGCGACAACTACAAACGGGTGCAAGCTTTATGAAAACATGCGGATGCAAAGCGGATGATGCGATGAGATGAAATGCAAGACATGAACAAAATGCAAAAACAAAAAGACAAAAACCCAACCACGGAGGAAATAACATATTGCATCTCTGGAAAAGGCAAGAGTTGGAGTTACGAATATGGAAAGTTGCATCCGGGGCGTTACAACACTCCACCACTACGAGAGGATCTCGTCCCGAGATCTAGGATGGCACCGGAGAAAAGCGGAAGAGGAAGAGGTAAAACAAAGTTGCTTCTTGACAAAAGAGTGAAACCACGAACCTTGAGAGGTTGAGCAATTTTAAAAGAAAGAGTACCGCAGAGATGAACGAGATTGCAAACAATCTGGTAGAGAAGAGGAACAAGGAGTATTATGAGAACTTGAAGGTTGAAAGACTTGGAAATAAGAGCTTCACAAACGAAAAGAATATGACCACCTCGGTATAATGAGATAGCCAAGGAACAAGAATGACAGAATTTGGACAGCACTCCGGTAGAAAAGAGAAGAAAACTTGATGAGATGAAAAGATATTGAAGAGATGATACAACACTCCGGTTAAATGGATAAGCAAGAAAAGAACACGATCCTCACAAAACGAGGTGATGGGTGAAGAGCACAACATCACAATGCCTCCGTAACGAAAGAATAGAAGTTAGATCGTTGAAATAAAAGAATGGAGAATAAAATGCCAAATTCTGCCACAAATGAGCTTGGAAAGCATCCTTGCAAAGAAGAATTGAACGGAGTTGTTGGAAAATCAACAACGAAAAGCACAAGCTTGTTATGGGCTTATGGCAAACATCTCAAAATGATGAGGTGACAACCCGCCATTAACAGAAACAATTGATTGTTTGAGATCAATGAAGATAATTGAAACTTCTTCACCGAGATGAGAAGGAGAAATTTGGATCATTGATAAGCACCACAAATAGCTACATTCCTTAGGGAAGGCTGTAGGTGAAATATAACCCAATATAACTCCAATGAAGAGATTGATGGATTTAAATACCTCATTCTTGACAACAAATGAATCATGAAGCACAAGGAGAAATTGCCAAGGATGACATAACACCATCTCAAAAGATAAGGTAGAAAGAATTGCACTTTGGAATGCAAGACGGAGAATACTTGAGCTCCTCAAAACAAAAAATGTGTTGAGCACCATGTTTAATTTTTGAATATAGCTTGGCGGACCATAACTTCGAGAAAATGTTGAAGAACAATTGAAGAATGAAAAGAATCCTTGACAAACCATCATGTAGAGCCTCCATGAAGAACTCCGGTAATAAAAGGATGATAAAAAGAAAGGGAAGTTGAAGACACAAGGTGAAACCTTGCAATGATTTAGATGGAGCTTCACGACGAGATAAAGCAGAAAAACTTGAAACTTCGGAGAAGAAAAGATGAAGCATCTCGAACCGAGAAATGTGACATGATGAATAACTCTGGAAATAAGAAACTAGATCACTTGGATGAAACAAAAATAAGAGTTACGTTATGCGCATCCTTCACCAATTACATTGATGACAAGCAATGGATTTGGCATACTACTTATTCTTCTTGAGGGATTGAAAAGAGATATAGTGCAAACTTGAGAAGCTATTGATGGAAGCACCGGTGGGATCTGGAACAACGAATGAATTGATATGATAATCAAGAAAAGAGAACTCTTGAACGAACCACCGTAAGAATTGCAAATGAACATAGCCAAGGCACAATTCACCGGGAAGAATTGGAGAAAAAGAAAACGAAGATACTTGAGAGGATTTAGATACATGAGAACGAAGAGATCATGAACTGATTAGAGGATATTTGAACGATTCACCGATAAAATATGGAGAACGGTAGCTACACGCTGAGAATGAAGAATTATGACATGATGGCCTTCAGAGGAAAGAAATGGAAACAATTCATGAAATGCTCCGGATAGGTGAAAAGAATTCCCACAATCGAAAACAATTATGAGAGGATGGCATCAAGCTAGAACCATGAATCTTGAAGAGAGTGGAGCAAGATTTAAGAGAAACTCTTCTTCGGTCTTCAAATGCTGAGAATGTCGAGGAGAAACACCACCAAATTGTTGAGAAACTCCGGAAGGATTAAAAGAGGAAAGGTTGAGCCAGAGATGAAAGAATTTGAAAGCGGCCTAGGAGAAGGCATGTGACTGATGGGATCCATTCTTACGTCACACTTTGAAATGAATTTGAGAATAGCTTCGGGATAATTAGAAGAGTCAGGTAAGATCCTGGGAAAAGACCTGTGGGTTAGGGCCCATTCGAAAGAAACATCGTTGAAGATTTTAAAGAGAGGTTGCACCGGTTGAATTAAATGGCTTGAATGGGAAAACATCCTCGAAATATCTTGAATGGATTGAGAATGGAAAACACAAGTCTTGTGAGATATCTTCAGCACTCCAGAAAAATGAATAGGACGAAGTGAATGATTAAGAGGTGCATCGGCAAGAGAAAGCATTAGAAAGGAGGAAAGGAATATGATAAATATCGAAAGCTTGAATTGGATCCACCGGAGAAGAAACAACAATGAAGGATGATGAACTTGAAACTGTTGAGCATCTTCATGGGAAATCATCGGATAAGAACATTGAAAGAAAAGAATGAAGAGACTTCCACAAATAAAAGGATACATGATTAAGAAATCTGAGTCCTTGAAGAAAAAGGGTGGGATGGCGGGAAAACAAAGTCAACTTGGGATGGATGAAACAAACACCATTGAGAAAAACTTAGAATTTATCTTGCGGATGTTGAAATGATCGGATCCACTTAAAGAGAAGCACGCCGGTTGGAAAAGAATTAACAAGACGGCCTCGATGATCAAGAAGGATTAGTATTCACATAGCAATATGAGAACACCGTTTAGGAAAGGTATGGATTCAACATTTGACTTCGAAGCAACTCGAATACCACAAACAAAACAAAGGATTTGGCTTGCAGAATAAGCCGGAACAAATACATATGATAGAGATTTACCCAATCCCATATCATGCATCTGTCGGAAAGATATTCTAGGAGCTACTTGAATTCCCACCTATAA
Organism: Aegilops longissima; assembly: GCA_021605205.1. Lineage (NCBI taxonomy): Eukaryota > Viridiplantae > Streptophyta > Magnoliopsida > Poales > Poaceae > Aegilops > Aegilops longissima. The sequence continues at coordinate 337,086,105 of CM038682.1, forward strand.
ACTCCCGAAACTTTCTGGTTATGCAATTTGGTGTTGGGGATACAAAGCGACACAAAATATATCACCCAAACTAACAATGCCTAGATCCATTGTATCCATCCTTCAACACATAACCAAGAAACCTTCGAAATCGTGTACCTCAACCTTGAAAAGCATCATTATACGAGTTATGGCAATACTCCCGAGCTCGCCTTGAAGATCGGGTTATCGGGTTATCTCACCAACAACTGTATAAAAGATATTTTCGATGTCGGCAAAGCTCGGTATTCCGAATCGCAACGATAAAATTGTGACGACAACACCTCGGAGCTCAACTCCCCGGGACACTGCCACAACCCCTAAATGTCAGGAGGCACCAAGAACAATGTTCTCGTCACAAGACTATCGGAACGATCCCAAGATACCCGCGTGATCCTAAAAAAAAAATTTCGTGAAATTTGAGGAGAGGAAAGACAAAACATCTACGTCAGGAGGCCTCACCAGAGCGACGAAGGGACTGAGGAGTAAAAAGAATCCTACTCTCCGATATATATATAATCCTAAGACTCAAAATTTTTTTTTTCTAGACTCAACAACGGCCAACAAACAAGGGGGCTCCTATGGTCGGTCGAGGCTCTGATACCAACTTGTCACGCCCAAGATGCGACCCTATCCTAAAGGAACTCGAGGGTCCCACCAAGGATAGAAGTGCATCTTTAAGACGCTTTTGCAAGGTGGATATCATTACATCAACATTACATAATAGTGGGGATACATCCAATACATACAGCCGACTACGGATGAAACATAAACAGAAACTCAAATAATATCCACCCTGCTAGCCCAGGCTGCCGACCTGGAACCAATCCCCAGATCGAAGAAGAAGCAGAAGAAGAACTCCAAAACAAGCAAACATCGCTCTCGCGTCATGATCATCGCACAACCTGCACCTGCAACTGTTGTTGTAGTAATCTGTGAGCCACGAGGACTCAGCAATCCCATTACCATGGGTATGAAGACTAGCAAAGCTTAATGGGTAAGGAAGGGGTAAAGTGGTGAGGTTGCAGCAGCGGTTAAGCATATATGGTGGCTAACATACGCAAATGAGAGCGAGAAGAGAAACAAAGGAACGGTCGTCAACTAGTAGTGATCAAGAAGTGATCCTGAACTCCTACTTATGTCAGACATAACCCAAAAAATGTGTTCTCCTCTCGATCAACCCCGAAAAGAGATACTCACGGTTACGCACACGGTAGGTGTATTTTAGAAGGGTTTACTTCAAGTTTACTACAACCGGATATTAACAAATTCCCCATCGCCACATTACATGCAGGCACGGCTCTCGAAAGTTTATACCTGCAGGGTTGTCCCAACTTAGCCCATGATAAGCTCTCGCGATCAACGAAGGATATTCCTTCTCCCGGGAAGACCCGATCAGTCTCGAATCCGGCTACAAGACATTTCGACAAGAATAAAACAAGACCAGCAAAGCCGCCCGATGTGCCGACAAATCCCGATAGGAGCTGCACATATCTCGTTCTCGTGGCAACACGGATGAGACTAGCTACGAGTAAAACCAACCCTCAAGTTGCCCCAAGGTGGCCCCAGAGTAGCTCGGTTCGAACCAGCACTTAGAGAAGCACTGGCCCGGGGGGGCTAAATAAAGATGACCCTTGGGTTGGCCGACCCAAGGGAAGGGTATAGGTGGTGGTGAGGCAAATGGTAAAACCAAGGTTGGGCCTTGCTGGAGGAGTCTTATTCAAAGTGAACTGTCAAGGGGGTCCCATAAACCACCCAACCGCGTTAGGGACGCAAAATCCGGGAACATAATACCGATATGACGGAAACTAGAGCGGCAAGAGTGGAACAAAACACCAGGCATAAGGCCGAGCCTTCCACCCTTTACCAAGTGTATAGATGCATTAATAATATAAGAGATATTGTGATATCCCAACCAAAATCCTGTCCACCATGGAGCAATCTTCAACTTCACCTGCAACTAGCAACGCCATAAGAGGGGCTGAGCAAAGCGGTAACATAGCCAAACAACGGTTTGCTAGGAAGGGTGACAAAGGTTAGAGGTTCATGGCAATTTGGGGAGGCTTGAATAAACAGGTGATAGGTAACGCAGCATAGCGATAGAACGAAGCAACTAGCATAGCAATGATAGTAGTGAGATCCAGGGTAGCGGTCATCTTGCCTGAAATCCCGCTAGGAAGAAGAACGAGTCCATGAAGAAGATGAACGGGAGTAGTCGAACGAATCCTCACAATCGCAACATTACCGGAACCGAGAAGCAACACCGGAAAGAAACAAACAACATGATAAATGCACAAGCATAAACATGGCATGATGCACAAACAAGTATGATGCATGTCCGGTTTAATGAGGCATGGCATGGCAAAGTGCAACAAACAATACTACAAGTTAAGTGGACAAAACACCACATTGACATATTTAGTTTAATCTCGTTTAAGCTACCAAACAATATTAAATGTTGTTAAACATGGCAAGAGGTGAAGCATAAGTAAACTATCTATTTAGGCAAGTTTAAATGAGGCCGGAACAACAAATAACAATTCCGGAAAATCCTCATGAGCAATATTTTAGATTCGGTACTGTTCTGCCCTAAAACATATTTTATTGTTGTTAAACAGGAAAATAAACTGCACCATGTTAAACTAGGCATTTTTCCACCCCATTTACATATAAATTTTATTTAAAACCGAGCTACCGTTATTTAGTTATGAAATAAAGCATTTTAACATGGCATTTGAGCAAATTTAATCAAACATCATTTTAAACATATTTAACATGGATGAAAGTGGCATATTATGAAACTAGATGAAATTCTAAGCATTTTACATATATAAATCATTTTAATCCGATGCACGGTTTGTGAGTTATTAGATGCATGAACATAAGGGTTTTTCTGAAAAACTGGCAATCACTGGATAATTAGCAAATTCGCAGACAAGTAAAAAAACATGAACGGGCCGAATCTGGATGGCCAACAATGCACAGGAGGGGCTGGGGGTGGCCTCACCATGGGCTCTGGCCCAGTCGGTGCTGCGGTTTGGGGAGGCCGGGCTGGATCTGGCGAAGGAAGGAGCTGCTGGGCCTCGGTCAACGCGAGGGAGGCAGGGGCGCGCTGAAGCAGGCGAGCAGAGGCACGGCAAGGGACTTGGTGGGGCAACGAGGGCCGGGCGGAGGCGGTCGGATCCAAGGTGGGGGAGGCGCGGGGATGGCGGATCCGGCAGCGGCGAAGATCCCTCCGGCGAGGCAGGGACTCGTCCTCGTCCTCGAGTGCTCGCAGAAGGAGGGAAGGCGGACACGGGATGCAGGGGAGCGGCGGCGGCGAACTTGGCGCTCGGGGCGACCTCTGACGACGCGTGGACGGCTGGGATGGATGACGGGGCACGAATCTGGTCCCCGTAGGTGGGTCTGGACGGTGGTGCCGGACGAGCTCGAGCTCCGGGCGCCATGGCGTCGCTGTTCCTGTCCAGGAGAAGAGAGGAAGAGCAGGGGGTCAGAGAGAGAGATGGAGAGCGTAGGGAAGGAGAAGCAAAGGGATGAGGGAGAGGCCTCGAGCGGCTGCTGGTCACTGGAGCAGCGCGGTAGCGAGGCCCTGGAGGTGCAGGCGACGGCGAGGAGGCTGCTGGTTGGTCCGGGAGGGATCCCGAGGAAACCAGGTGGAGTGGCGGCGCGGTGGGATCGATGGGACAAGACCCCTAGGATCTAGGGTTGGACCTTATATTTATAACAGATGAAAACATTTTAGGGCGGTTAGGTCCCTCCGATCGTAATCGGACGGTCGCGAATAAAATAGCTAGGGAGTCCAAAAGAGAAATCGATGATGATTTAGAGATGTTTGGTGATGATCCGGACCCATCGGTCGTGACCGTGCGGTTCGGGTTCGGGGAAGTTTCGGGCGAGCAAGCGAGGGGTTCGACCATTGAGCAAAGAGATTAAGCGGCCAGACAAGAGGGACTCGAAAAACCCGGTTGGTCTCGGAACGGTCAAAGAAGGCAACGGGAACGCGACAACTACGAACGGGTGCAAGCTTTATGAAAACATGGGGATGGAAAGCGGATGATGCGATGAGATGAAATGCAAGACATGAACAAAATGCAAAACAAAAGACAAAACCCAACCACGGAGGAAATAACATATTGCATCCCCGGAAAAGGCAAGAGTTGGAGTTACGAATATGGAAAGTTGCATCCGGGGCGTTACAGTGGACTTGCCCGATGATCGGAAAGCCATAGAGAATAAATGGATCTTCAAGAAGAGGACTGACGCTGATGGTAATGTTACTTTCTACAAATCTTGACTTGTCGCAAAAGTTTTTTGACAAGTTCAAGTGGTTGACTATGATGAGACCTCACCCGTAGCGATGGTTAAGTCAGTCCGAATCATGTTAGCAATTGCCACATTTTATAATTATGAAATTTGGCAAATGGAGATGAAAATTGCATTCCTTAATGGATTTCTTAAAGAAGAGTTGTATATGATGAAACCAGGAGGCTTTCTCGATCCTAAAGGTGTTAGCAAAGTGTGCAAGCTCCAGCGATCCATCTATGGACTGGTGCAAACATCTCGGAGTTGGAATATACGCTTTGATAAGGTGATCAAACCATATGGTTTTATACAGACTTTCGGTGAAGCCTGTATTTACAAGAAAGTGGGTGGGAGCTCTGTAGCATTTCTAATATTATATGTGGATGACATATTATTGATTGGAAATGATATATAATTTTTGGATAGCATAAGAGGATACTTGATACGTCTCCAACGTATCTATAATTTATGATTGTTCCATGCTGTTTTATTATCAATCTTGGATGTTTTATAATCATTTTATATCATTTTTTGGTACTAACCTATTGACATAGTGCCAAGTGCCAGTTGCTGTTTTTTCCATGTTTTTTAAATCGCAGGAAATCAATATCAAACGGAGTCCAAATGCCACGAAGCTCCACGATGATTTTTCTATGGGCCAGAAGGAAGGCAATGGGCCCTGGATGCATCAAGGTGTGCCCCAGGGGGCACAACCCACCAGGGGGCGCCATGAGGCCCAGGCGCGTCCTGGTGGGTTGTGCCCACCTCGGGTGCCCCTCGGACCGCCTCTTTGCTCTATAAATACCACAATATTCCAGAAACCCTAGAACAAGCGTCAAAATATTCATTGTAGTTGTTTGTAGACCTTCGGGTCCGTAGTTAGTAGCTAGATGGCTTTCTCTCTCTCTCTCTCACTGAATTCTCAGTATAATGGTCTCTTGGAGATACATATGATGTAACTCTTTTGCGATGTGTTTCTTGGGATCTGATGAACTTCGAGTTTATGATCAGTTATATATTTTTATATCCATGAAAGTTATTTGAGTTTCTTTGATCTCATATATGCATGATCTTTTATAGCCTCGTATTTCTTTTCCGATATTTGGGTTTTGTTTGGCCAACTTGATCTATTTATCTTGCAATGGGAAGAGGTGCCCGGTAGTGGGTTCGATCTTACGGTGCTCCATCCCAGTGACAGAAGGGGAAAAGACACGTATGTATCGTTGCTACTAAGGATAAAAAGACGGGATCTATATCTACCGCCATATAGATAAATGGATCTTGTCTACATCATGTCATCATTCTTATTGCATTAGTCCGTTTTCCATGAACTTAATACACTAGATGCATGCTGGATAGCGGTCGATGTGTGGAGTAATAGTAGTAGATGCATGCAGGAGTCGGCCTACTAATCTTGGACGTGATGCCTATGTAATGATCATTGCCTGCATATCGTCATAATTTTTTGAAGTTCTATCAATTGCCCAACAGTAATTTGTTTACCCACCGTTTCCTATTTTTCTCGAGAGAAGCCACTAGTGAAACCTACGGCCCCCAGGTCTTCTTTCTCATATATTTGCCTTGCGATCTACTTTTCCTTTGCATTTTTATTCAAATCTATTAAACCAAAAAAATACAAAAATACTTTGCTGCACTTTATTTTATTTGCGATCTATTATTTCAATCTATTACAACTTTCTCCCGTCAATTTGCCAATTTCTAGCGTCGTTACCCGAAAGGGATTGACAACCCCTTTAACACGTCGGGTTGCAAGGTGTTGTTATTTGTGTGTAGGTTTTGTTTACGTTGTGTTGCTTGGTTCTCCTACTGGTTCGATACCTTGGTTTCATAACTGAGGGAAATACTCTACCGTCGCTGTGCTACATCATCCCTCCCTCTCCGGGGAAATACCGACATAGTTTCAGCTACCATCAAGGAGAATTTCTTGCGCCGTTGCCGGGGAAGATCTTCATCATAACCAGGTTCCTAATCACAAATCGCATCTCCTCCCAATTTACATTATTTTCCATTTGCTTCTCGTTTTCCTCTTCCCCACTTCACAAACAATTTTCCATTTTATTCGCCCTCTTTTTCGTTCGCCTTTTTCTCATCAAATCTCATGTTTGCTTGTGTTTCCATGTGTCTTCTATTTGCTTGCATCTTCACTTGCTAAAAATTTATTGATATGGATCCTCATCCACTTGCAAATCTTTTTAAGAGATCCAATTATCATGAACCAATTGCCAGTGATTTGAGTGCAGTAGATTATCTCTATGAAGTTTTGCTTGAGATTCGTGAATCTAAAAATTGTGATGAAGAAATTTGTAAAGTGATTCATTATATCTCCTTGACTGAAAAGCATGATTGCAATGATTTTACTATAAATTCTATTTAATGTCAATTGTGCTAATAATATGCAAAACCCCAAGCTTGGGGATGCTAGTTTTGCTATGTCCACTACTTATTGTATTGATCATGATAGTGGTGATTCTTATTATGATCTTGAAAATTTATTTAAGCCTCATGATGACTATGTTATTTGCAATAATTTTGAAAGTGGGTTTGGAGAGGTCATGACTTTAGTTGATGTTAACCCCACTATCTTTGAAGATCATAAAACTTTTATGCATGTGGATCGTGAAGAGAAAATTTTATATGATAGCGATATTATTGAATTTGATAATGATCCTACATATAATTATTATGAGAGAGGAAAATATGGTTGTAGAAATTTTCATGTTATTAAATTTCCTCTCATTATGTTGAGATTGTCAATGTTTTATTCCTCTCCTTTGCATATGCTAGATATTTCTTGTCTTGACAATTTGTTTTCCTATAAAATTCCTACGCATAGGAAGCATGTTAGACTTAAATGTGTTTGTCACTTCTTTCATGATGCTCTCTTTGTGTTTCAATTATTATCTTTCGTTTGAGAATCGTTGAAATCTTATGCCTAGCTGGGGGCATAAAACGATAGCACTTGTTGCGAGGCAACCCAATGAATAAAATTTATTTTTGCTTTTTTCTTTCTGTTCTTGAGTGTTAGCACAATTATCCTACTGTTATTATTGTGTCTTTTATGTTTTAATTACTGTTTGTGCCAAGTAGAACCGATAGGATCTTCTTGGGTGATAGTTGTTTGATCTTGCTGAAAAAGACAGAAATTTTGTGCTCACGAAATTAATTCTCATTTTTATTCAGAAAAAGCTTTTGCCCTGATTCTTTTTCATAAGATTAATATACAAATTACCTTGGTTGTCCTATTTGGTAGAATTTTTGGAGTTCCAGAAGTATCCGTTTAAATCAGATTGCTACAGACTATTCTGTTTTGACAGATTCTGTTTTCTTTGTGTTGTGTGCTTATTTTGATGGCTCTATGGTTTCCTTTGATGAGTTTTTGCCATAGAAAAGTTGGAATACATTAGATATAATACAAAAACAAAATATGAATTGGTTTGATACAACACTTATAGTAGTGGTTTATTTTTCTTACACTAACGGATCTCACGAAGGTTTTGTTGAGTTCTGTGTGATTGAAGTTTTCATGTTTTGGGTTATCTTACGATGGATGAAGGAAGGATGTAAGAGCCTAAGCTTGTGGATGCCTCGGCATCCCAAGCTATTATCCAAGAATGAGAAACCAACTAAGCTTGGGGATGCCCCCGAGTGGCATCCCCGCTTTCTTCCAACAACTATCACTATTTTACTCGAGGCTATATTTTTATTCGTCACATGATATGTGTTTTGCTTGGAGCGTCTTGTATGATATATGTATTTTCTTGTTTTATTTTGTGTTTTAAGTCATCAATCCTTGCTGTACACACCTATTTGAGAGAGCCAAAATTATATCATGACTTGTTAGAATTGCTCTCTATGCTTCACTTAAATCTTTTATGAGCTAGGGCTTGCTCTAGTGCTACACTTATATCTTTTTGAGCATGGTGTGCTGATAACCCACAAGGATAGGGGATCAGTTGTAGCCTCTTTCGATAAGTAAGAGTGTCGAACCCAATGAGGAGCTAAAGGTAGAACAAATATTCCCTCAAGTTCTATCGACCACCGATACAACTCTACGCACGCTTGACGTTCACTTTACCTAGAACAAGTATGAAACTAGAAGTACTTTGTAGGTGTTGTGGGATAGGTTCGCAAAAATATAATGATCACGTAAATAAAAACTAGGGGCTGTTTTAAGTAAAGAAGCAATGAAGTTAGTATAGCGAGTGTATAAAAGAGGTGGCAGGAGTTGCAAAATTGTCCCTAAGCAATTGACTACTTTACTAGACCGATAGCAAGTTTTATGTGGGAGAGGCCAATGCTAGCATGTCATCCCTGACTTGGAATTCTATGCACTTATGATTGGAACTATTAGCAAGCATCCGCAACTACTAACAATCATTAAGGTAAAACCCAACCATAGCATTAAGATATATTGGTCCCCCTTCAATCCAGTATGCATCAATTTCTATGCTAGGTTGAAGCTTCTGTCACTCTTGCCCTCCAATACATTGTCCTATCAACATACAACTAACCCTATGGTGTGATCCATGCGCGCGCTCATATGGCAGGCACCAAAGGACAGCAACATAACCACAAGCAAATTAAACCAATCATAGCAATTCACCAATTACCGATAGGACAACGAAAATCTACTCAGACATCATAGGATGGCAACACATCATTGGATAATAATATGAAGCATAAAGCACCATGTTCAAGTAGAGGGTACAACGGGTTGCGGGAGAGTGGACCACTGTAGATAGATGGGGGAAGGTGATGAAGATGTTGGTGAAGATGACGGAGGTGTTGGTGTAGATCGTTTTCGCGATCATGGCCCCGACGGCGTTCCGGCGCCACCGGGAGAGAGGGGGAGAGGGCCCCCCTCCTTCTTCTTCTTCCTTGACCTTCCCCCTAGATGGGAGAAGGGTTTTCCCTCTGGTCCTTGGCTTCCGTGGTGGTGGAGGGGCGAGATCCCCTCCGAGATTGGATCTGTCTCTCTGTCTCTCTCTTTCTGCACTTCCTGATTCTGGCCTTTCACCGTTTCTTATATTCCCGTAGATTCGTAACTCCGATTGGGCTGAAATTTGGACACGATTTTTATCCAGATATTGGCTTTCTTGCGGCGAAAAAAGGGCACCAACCGCCTTACGGGGTGGCCACGAGGGTCAGGGGCACGCCCCCTGCCTCGTGGCCCCTCGGGCATCGTCTCGCGTTGATTCTTCTTCCGAAAAATCACATATATTAAAAAAAATCTCCGTCAGTTTTTATCCCGTTTGGTCTCCGTTTGATATGGATTTTCTGCGAAACAAAAAACATGCAACAAACAGGAACTAGCACTGGGCTCTAGATCAATATGCTAGTCCCAAAAATAGTATTAAAAGTTGCCAAAAGTATATGAAAGTTGTATAATATTGGCATGGAACAATAAAAAATTATAGATACGACGGAGACGTATCAGCATCCCCAAGCTTAATTCCTGCTCGTCCTCAAGTAGGTAAATGATAATTTTTTTTGATGTGGAATGCTACCTAGCATAATCTTGATCATGTAATCTAATCATTGCATGAATATTAAGACACGAGTGATTCAAAGCAATAGTTTATCATTTGACATTAAGACAATAATACTTCAAGCATACCAACCAAGCAACTATGTCTTCTCAAAATAACATAGCCAAAGAAAGCTCATCCCTACAAAATCATATAGTTTGTCTATGCTTCATCTTCGTCACACAAAATGCTCCCATCATGCACAACCCCGATGACAAGCCAAGCAATTATTTCATACTTTAGTATTTTCAAACTTTTTCAACCTTCACGCAATATATGAGCACGAGCCATGGACATAGCACTATAGGTGGAATAGAATATGATGGTGGAGGTGGTGTGGAGAAGACAAAAAGGGAGGAAGTCTCACATCAACGCGGCTAATCAATGGGCTATAGAGATGCCCATCAATTGATGTCAATGCGAGGAGTAGGGATTTCCAAGCAACAGATGCACTAGAGCTATAAGTGTATGAAAGCTCAAACTGAAACTATGTGGGTGTGCATCCAACTTGCTTGCTCATGAAGACATAGGGCATTTGAGGAAGCCCATCGTTGGAATATACAAGCCAAGTTCTATAATGAAAATTCCCACTAGTATATGAAAGTGATAACTCAAGAGACTCTCTATATGAAGAACATGGTGCTACTCTGAAGCACAAGTGTGGTAAAAGGATATTAACATTGCCCCTTCTCTCTTTTTGTCTTATTTTTTTGTTTTTTATTGTTTTGGTGGGCTTCTTTGGCATTTTTTTATTTGGGCTTCTTTGGCCTCTTTATTTTGATAACCTCACATGGGACAATGTTCTAATAATGATCATCACACATTTATTTACTTACAACTCAATATTACAACTCGATACTAGAACAAAGATATGACTCTATATGAATGCCTTCGGCGGTGTACCGGGATGTGCAATGATCTAGCGTAGCAATGACATCAAAAAACGGACAAGCCATGAAAACACCATGCTAGATATCTTGAGATCATGCAAAGCAATATGACAATGAATGCTCAAGTCATGTATATGATGATGATGGAAGTTGCATGGCAATATATCTCAGAATGGCTATGGAAATTCCATAATAGGTAGATATGGTGGCTGTTTTGAGGAAGATATAAGGAGGCTTATGTGTGATAGAGCGTATTGTATCACGCGGTTTGGATGCACCGGCGAAGTTTCACCAACTCTCGAGGTGAGAAAGGGCAATGCACGGTACCGAAGAGGCTAGCAATGATGGAAGGGTGAGAGTGCGTATAATCAATGGACTCAACATTAGTCATAAAGAACTCACATACTTATTGCAAAAATCTACAAGTCATCAAAACCAAGCACTGCGCAAGATGCTCCTAGGGGATAGATTGGTAGGAAAAGACCATCGCTCGTCACGATCGCCACTCATAAGGAAGACAATCAAAGAAACACCTCATGCTTCAAATTTGTTACACAACGGTTACCATACGTGCATGCTATGGGACTTGCAAACCTCAACACAAGTATTTCTGAAATTCACAATTACCCACTAGCATGACTCTAATATCACCATCTTTATATTGCAAAACTATTGCAAGAAATCAAACATATCATATTCAGTGATCTACAAGTTTTATGTAGGATTTTATGACTAACCATGTGAATGACCAATTCCTGTCATCTCTCTAAATAGATATAAGTGAAGCAAGAGAGTTTAATTCTTTCTACAAAAGATATGCCCATGCTCTAACAAATATAAGTGAAGCAAAAGGGCATTCTACAAATGGCGGTTTTCTATGTGAAGAGTAACAGGCAATCCAAACTTCAAATGATATAAGTGAAGCACATGAAGCATTCTATAAAGCCATACTCAAAAAATATAAGTGAAGTGCAAAGAGCAAAGAGCATTCTACAAATCAACCATCGACTATCTCATACCAGCATGGTGCATCAAAGAAAAGTGAAAACTAAATGCAAAAGACGCTCCAAGATTTGCACATATCACATGAACGAAACGAAACCGAAAACATACCGGTACTTATTGAAGAAAGATGGGATGCCTTCCGGGGCATCCCCAAGCTTAGACGCTTGAGTCTCCTTGAATATTTACTTGGGGTGCCTTGGGCATCCCCAAGCTTGAGCTCTTGACTCTCCTCCTTCTCCTCATATTGATACATCCTCGATCTTCGAGCACTTCATCCACACAAAACTCAACAGAAAGTTCGGTAAGATCCGTTAGTATAATAAAGCAAATTACTACTCTAAGTACTGTTGCAAACCAATTCATATTTTGTTTTTGCATTTTAGCTACTGGAATATAAATTTTCCATGGCTTAATCCACTGATAGAAATTGATAGTTTCGTCAAAACAAGCAAACAATGCATCAAAAACAGAATCTGTCTTGAACAGGACAGTCTGTAGTAATCTGAACATTAACCGTACCTCTGGTACTCCAAAAATTCTGAAACAATTAGAAAAAAATAAAAAATTTGTATAGAAAGACAGTGCAAAAAGTTTCAGAACCGTTTGACGTTTCAGTAAAAAATGTAAAATCGCGCACTACTGCCAAAGTTTCTGTTTTGCACCGCACAAACCAACAAGCAATGTAAACATCCTAAAGGCAAATCTTGGCACATTATTTTTGTTTTTAAACTTTATAAAAGCACATAACAGAAATAAATGACTCTCTAAAACTTCCGGGTTGTCTCCCTGGCAGCGCTTTCTTTAAAGCCATTAAGCTAGGCATATAGTGCTCAAGTAATGGATCCACTCCCCGCGACACCACCTGGGCCGCGGCTCCCGGATTCAAGTCCGGGGCTCCAATGCCGCTTACCTCCTGGCTAGAAAAGGGCCTGGACTGGGCGTCGTCGGACGAGGTGTCCGTGCTGCGGACGCGCATCAGGAGCATGGTGGACAAGAACATCAAGCTTGTCAATGTGATCCAATGTGACAAGAACATCAAGCTTGCCAAAGCCGGACTTGCCATTTGTGGGAGTTCGATCCGTCCAAGCACCAGACCCTGCAGCAGTTCTTCTGTGATACACACGAAGGCATCTGGAAGGTGCTTTTTAAGGCTAATGAGACGTGCCCGAAGACGACCGAGGACCATGTGTACGACCTGATCCATCCAACCAGTCAGGTAAGTTTTTCATATTTCAAGGTGTATCCTTCACCTGTACATTCAAGGAAGATGATTAAGCTTCTCTATTTGTCCTTTCAGGGCTAGATTAAGAAGGCGGAGCAGATTCAGTGTCCAGCTCCACTACCTGAAAACCTAGAAATCCCACTTCTGACGAAGACGCTGGTCCCGGCGACCTACCAGGCGCCGGAGAATAAGGCCAAGGAGACCAGAAGTGGCCTCCACCGTAAAGGCACTTCGGACGTGATGTCCGAAGACGCTGAAACCCACTCCCCCCCCCACCGAGGACGAGGAGGAGGAGGAAAGCAACTCTCCCCCTGAGGGGGGAAGGAAGAAAAGGGCGGCCTCCACACATCTGGAGGCAGAGGCGTACAAGAAGGGGAAGGTCTCCCTCTCGGACGACTCCGCGTTGGACACCGATAGCAGCTCCGAGTGGCGCCCCAGGGATAAGCCCCTGACCGAATCGTAAGTACTCAAAGGCACTGACGCACACATGTATCCGGCTCCTTTACTTCATGGTTTTAACATGTTGAATCATGCATTGCAGTCCGGCCCACTCCCACCTCCAGTGATCCTCATCTTCAGGATATTTGCTGGATCCCAAGGTGATGGACAGCGAGTCGCCTCCGCCGGCCTTCTCCCCCAAGACTACGAACGTGCTGAAGTGTTGTCTTGAAGGACCCTCCCAGGCTATGGAGAGGTGCCGGAGGGCGTCCAGCTGGCACTAGAGGGTGATGCCTCAGCTGCCGGACACATGGGGGAGCAGATCCCCATGGAAACTGGCGATGGGGGCCGTACCCAATCCGGCCCCCAGCCAAATACTATCCCGGAGGCCCATACGGCTCTGAAATCAGGCAAGAAGCCTCCTTCGAAAGAAGGAGGTGCACCTATTCCGCCGGTGACCTCTGTCCATCCAGAGGCACCGGATACTCTACTAGAAGCGCTGCAAAGCGCTTCCATTGTTGAGGAACACCGTATCCTCATGGGTACGGTGGTTGAAAGGGTTCAGTCGATTATAAGCGGACTGGCCGAAGCCTGCACTAGCCTTCTAACAGGCTTTGAGGTATGAGGTGTATTTATGCAAAAATAATGTCATAGTATATACAGTTGTCGGCGTTATGGGAACAGGGGTCCCCAGACTTGCCTGCCTGCGGCCTGCGACGTGGCTTGAAGGAGGCCCAGCACGGCCCATCTTCATCAACGCAAGCTCAAGACCCTCGCGAGGGGCCAAGCCTCGTGGGGCGGACGACAAGGAGCTTCCTCAGGCACGGCCTCGTCAGGCTGGCTCATGAGGAGGCGGAGAGTTCAAGGCAGGGTATCTCGCGAGGTGCCCATGACGCAAGCCATGACGACCAAGGGCGCCAGTGGGGCGCCAGCCCGCGTAGCGTCCTCCTTTCCTCTTGGGTGCAAAGGGAGCAATCGCAGGCGAGAGCATCAAGCAACGGCATCTGTTTCGATGCAACAAGACCAAGACCAACCCAACGGCTGGAAGGGAGTCATTGTGGAGCCCAAGCAGGCGTCATCACCAGAGACTTTGGCAGGCGAGGACCAACTTTAGTCAGGATAAGTGTACCCGCTATTCCCCTTCAAAATGGCCAATTGTTGGCGCCCTTCCCGCTCGATATTTGGGAAGAGGCCCAGGGCCTTCGCCTATAAATAGGAGTAGCCGCCCCCAGGGAGGGGAGATCGGAGTCCTCATCAAGGAACCAGTAGCTATAGCAACTGAACACCACCTAGCAGTTCATCACACGCGCCAAGAACAGACCCTCGCGAGGCTGTTCTTCCTTGTATTGTTCCTCATCAGCCCAAGAGGCAATCCACCACACCACAAACTAGAGTAGGGTATTACACCACAACGGTGGCCCGAACTAGTATAAATCTTGTGTCTCTTATGCTGTTCCGTTAGTAGTTTAGGTCCCTGCGATTCGGCGAAGCGCGAGACGGTGGAGGGTTGGATCTCCGCGCGCACCCCAGTGTTCGAAACTCAAGGGTCTGCCGGAACCCGAAATCCGACGTTTGGCGCGCCAGGTAGGGGTGCGCCGGAATTTGCCTTCCGTCGCCTCGTTCTTCCCTGACCACCGCACCCATGTCTGACGCTCGTCGGGCACGCGCCGAGCGCCGAGCCACCCTCGCCTCCCATGTCGCCTGGACGGCTTCCGACGGCGGGCGCCCTCGTCGTTCCTCACCGCCCGCCTTCAACACCGCCACCGGCCGGCGGGGGACGAGCAGCAAGCATCGTCCCTGCGCTCCTCGGCGACCTCAGGGGAGGGGCCGCGTAGCTTCCTCGTCACCCGCCCCGTCGCACTGGTTCCTCCGGTCGTCGCGGCCCTCTTTGGCGGCTCGCAGGCGCCGCCTTCCAGCCGCCATGTCAAGACATTCGTCCGCCGAGTCGGCACCGCCTCCACGCAGCAGGGGGCTCCCTCAGGCCGGACAGAGTCGTCGGCCGGGCTGACCTTCGACTCTCAAGACCACCCACCAACTCGGCCGGCTCGGGTGCGCTCCCCATGCTCTGCACATCCACCATCTGCAAGGTTGCCATCACCAGGACCCTCATCGACGGCGGCGCCGGCCTCAACATACTCTCAGTCGAGGCCTTCAACCTCCTCTGCATACCCAGGGAGCGGCTGCAGCCCAGCCGGCCTTTTTCGGGCGTAGGAGGAGGGTCATCCAGCTCCTTGGGGAAAATCCGGCTTCCGTTGACCTTCGGCACCTCCGACAACTTCCGCACGGAACTGGTCGACTTCGACATCGCCCCCATCGGCCTCCCCTACAATGCCATCCTTGGCTATCCAGCATTGGCCAAATTCATGGCCGCAACCCACCCGGGGTACAACCTCATGAAGATGCCCGGGAGCAGCGGCGTCCTCACCGTGCCCGGGGACACTGAAGGTGCGCTGCGAGCGCTCAGGCTCACCCTCAAGATGGCGGCCGCAGCGCAGCCCGCCAATGCGGAAGCCCCCAAGCCCAAGGTGGCTGCGCCGACCAAGAAGAAGCAGTTGTTCACTCAAGACAAGGCGGAGACCAAGCAGATACCTGTCGACGAGGACGGGTCCACAAACGCCACCTTCACCATAGGCGCCAGCCTCGAACCCGAACAGGAGGAAGCCCTTGTCAAATTCCTGCGTGCGAACAAGAAGGTGTTCGCCTGGGAGCCCGATCAGCTGGCGGGGATTCCACGGGGCGTAATCGAGCACCATCTCAACGTGTGCCCCAACATGCGCCCAAAGGAAGCGAAGCGAGAAGGCAGTCCACTGAAAAGCAGGCCTTCATCGTCCAAGAGACCCGCAAGCTAGAAGCCGCAGGGGTTATTCGCGAGGTCCGATACCCAGATTGGCTGGCCAACCCCGTGGTGGTGCCAAAGAAGGGAGGAAAGGAGCGCATGTGTGTCGACTTCACCAACCTCAACAAAGCATGCCCGCAGGATCCGTTCCCGCTCCCTCACATCGACCAGATCGTTGATTCAACCGCCGAGTGTGACCTGTTATGCTTCTTGGACGCCTTTCCGGGTATCACCAAATCAAGATGGCGGTGGAAGACGTGGAAAAGACGGCCTTCCTAACCCCGTGTGGAGTGTACTGCTATACATCCATGCCATTCGGGCGCAACGCGGGGCAACCTTCCAATGCTCATGCACATCACCTTGGGCCCACAGCTCGGGAAGAATGTGGAGGCATCGTCGGCGACATCGTGGTGAAGTCTCATGAGGCCAAGACCTTGATACAAGACCTGAAGAAACCTTCGCCACCTCAACACAAGTGAGCCTGCGACTCAACCCGGAGAAGTGTGTGTTTGGAGTTCCCTCGGGCAAGCTCTGGGTTTCCTCGTGTCCCACCGAGGCATCGAGGCCAACCAGTAAAAGGTCAAGGTAGTTGAGGACATGAGCCCACCAAAGACCCTCGTGGAAATGCAGAAGCTCACAGGCAGAAACAGCGCTGGGCCGTTTCATCTCCCGATTAAAAGGCGCTGCCTTTCTTCCGGTGATGAAGAAAAAGGGCCCTTCAATGGATGAAGAGGTCAAAAGCGTTCCAAGACCTCAAGAGGTACCGACCAGCCCTCCAAAGGATGGTGGCCCCAGCGCCCTCAGAGCCCTTGGTACTCTACCGCCGCCGTTCCCTACTCGCTAGCGCAGCTACGGTGGTAGTTAGGGAGGAACGTCGAGCCAAGACCACGGCGGCCACCGAGCTAAGGCAAGACCGAATCGGAAGGAACTCGCAGGCCAAGACCACCGAATGGAAGAAGATCATTTGTCACTGCAGAGCACACCAAGGGCGGAGAGGCCCCCATCCAAGCACCCAGCTTCTAGAGGCGCGATCGCCTCGGGAGGCACCACAGCCCGGAGGGCGCCACCAGCCGACGCCCTAGCCTCGTCGAGCACCGGTGTACTTCATCAAGACAAGTGTTACGGATGCGAGGGCACGGTACCCCATGCCGCAGAAGCTCCTCCTCGCGCTGTTGGTGGCTTCGCGCAAGCTGCGGCACTACATCCAGGGTCATCCAATCAAGGTTGTCTCGGCATAACCCCTGGAGAGGGTGCTCAGGAGCCCCATCTCGGCCGGAAGGGTCGCTGAGTGGAACATTGAGCTGCAAGCATTCCAGCTCGAGTTCAGCACCACCAGAGTCATCAAGGGGGCCGCGCTGGCAGATTTCGTGGCCGAATGGACAGAAGCACCGGGCCTCGGGGCCGGCGAGGATCGATCCCTCTCCCCAGGAAGCGAAGCGCCAGAAGGTTGGGTCATGTACTTCGACGGAGCGTTCTCCAGACAGGGCGTTGGGGCTTGGGCAGTGCTCATATCTCCCGCCGGGACAAGCTCTACTATGCCGTAGCTCGCTTTCAGCAGGCGAGAAGGTCTCCAACAATATAGCAGAATCTGAGGGCTCTGGCTGGTCGCAAGGCTGCCGCTGCCACAGGGGTGAAGCGCCTTACCATCAAGGGAGATTCGCAGCTCCTCGTCAATTTCTCCAACAATGTGTACGAGCCAAGAGATGAACACATGGAGGCCTACCTTGCAGAGGTCCGCAGGATGGAGAAACAGCCTGGGGTTGAGCTGCAAGACGTGCCTGCTGGAACCAATCAAGAGGCCGACGACATCGCCAAACGAGCCTCCAGGAGGTTACCCCAGGAGCCGGGCGTCTTTGAGGAATGGCTCTTCAGGCCCTCAGCCCTGCCGCCGTTATCAAGCACAGCACAGCCTCGGGAGGAGCTCCCTCAGCCACCCGCCTCGGGAGCCCCCGCCTGTGGCCCGGCCTCAGGAGCACGCTTGCTCCTGACGATGGAACCTCAAGAGGAGTGCTGGATCACGGAACTCAAGAGTTACTTAACGCGTGGAACTTTGCCGGAGAAGGAGGAGGAGGCAGAGCGTGTGGCGCGGCAAGCCACGTCATACAACATCATGGGTGGAGAGCTCACCGAAACGATCGAACGACGATCCTGCGCCGCATCACCGAGGAACAGGGAAGGAACTGGCGGCGATATACATGGCGGAGATTGTGGGCACCATTCGTCGTCACGGGCCCTCGTCGGCAAGGCATTCCGCAGCGGTTTCTATTGGCCCACCGCGCTCAATGACTCTATCGAACTCGTGAAGGCTTGCGAGCCCTGCCAATTCCATGCCAAGCAGATCCACCAGCCAGCAGGAGGTCTGCAAACCATCCCCTCACTTGGCCATTCGCGTCAGGGGCTGGACATTCTGGCCCTTTTCCTCGGGCGCCAGGGGCTATCGCTACCTCTACGTCGCCGTGGACAAATTCACCAAGTGGGCCGAAGTCGAGGCCATCCGCGCCATCCCCGCTGGTTCTGCCGTCAAGTTCATCAAGGGCATTGTGAGCCGGTTCGGAGTGCCGAACCGCATCATCACCGACAACGGTTTGCAGTTCACCAGTAACCTTTTTAAAACGTATTGCGCTAACCTTGGGACGCAGATATGCTACGCCGGTGGCGCACTTCGCAGCAATGGACAGGCCGGCGGGTTAACGCAGAGGTCCTGAGAGGCCTCAAGACCAGGACGTTCAAGAAGAAATTTGAGGCCTGCGGCAGAGGCTGGTATGACGAGCTCCTGTCAGTGTTGTGGTCCATCTGCACAACCGCAACCAAGCCAACTGGAGAGACCCCCTTCTTCCTGGTCTACGGAGCCGAAGCGGTCCTCCCTCACGAGGTCAAGCGTCGATCCGCGCGGGTCCTGGCGTTCGATGAAACGCTGCAGGACGCCATGCGGGGGACGACCCTTGTGCTCGGGGAGGAGCACCGTCGAGAAGCTGCGCTGCGAGCGGCAAGGTACCAGCAGGCACTCCGGCGATACCACTGCCGCAACATCCGCCCCAGAGCTCTCGAGGTAGGGGACCTCGTGCTCCGACGGGTCCTCTCCAGGGAGGGACTGCATAAGCTCTCTCCCATGTGGGAGGGCCCGTTCAAGGTTGTTCATGTTTCTAGGCCTGGCTCCGTGTGCTTGGAGACTCAAGAGGGAGTACCTATACAGAACGCATGGAAGATCCAGCACCTCCGGAGGTTTTACCCCTAAAAAGGCCCAGTGCCTGTGAAGAAGGCGAATGCCTGTGAAGCTCATTCTTTTTGGAAAAGGCCCAGAGCCTGTGAAGAAGGCGAATGCCTGTGAAGCTCATTCATTTTGGAAAAGGCCCAGAGCCTGTGAAGAAGGCGAATGCCTATGAAGCTCATTCTTTTTGGAAAAGGCCCAGTGCCTGTGAAGAAGGCGAATGCCTATGAAGCTCATTCTTTTTGGAAAAGGCCCAGTGCCTGTGAAGAAGGCGAATGCCTGTGAAGCTCATTCTTTTTGGAAAAGGCCCAGAGCCTGTGAAGAAGGCGAACGCCTGTGAAGCTGTCGCGCTCTGGAAAGGGCCCGGAGCCCGTGAAGAGGGCCAACGCCCGTGAAGCTTGCTTCCCAGAAGAAAGGCCCGGAGCCTGTGAAGAAGGCCAACGCCTGTGAAGCTCGCCGCCCGTGACACTCTCATGTAATAATGAGTTGGGGCTGTACACGCCATGAGTCTCGGAGTGCCGCCTCAGCCCCGGGCTCCCTCCCACGCCCATGGCAGCACTTAGCTCCGCTACTGGTGAGAAGACGTCGAAGACTAGACTAGGTGCCGGACGCGGCTTTTTCATTTGCTTTCTGCAGTTGACTAGTTATTCCCATTTGCAGTTTTTATCGAAACCATCGCCCCTTTTTTGGTCCGTGGTTCTTCGATCTTTTTCGCTCTCCTGCCTCGATTTCTCTTGCGCGGGGACTCGTGAGGCAGAAGCCTCGGGAGCCCCCACGAGCGTTCCTGCCCCTATCGCTCAAGTTTTCACGGCCCTGGTCCACAGCTGGAGCACCCCTCCTGACCATGCCTCACGGGCAGCACAACGCGAACACGGGGCCTGGATCGGTCGCCCCCGCGGCCACGGCTGGGGTTCACTTACGAATGGGCGCACGGCAGAAGGGAACAGTACCAGGATAACAAAAGCAGTACAATAATTAACGGCGTTAACCTAAACGCGCCCCCACGGGGCCACACATTGTTGCCTTTTTGCGCAGGAGAAAAGAAAGGAAAAGGACAGAAGCGGGTGAAGCACGCCCCGTGCCGGCTCTCTTGGAAGGCTCGAGCCGCCTCCGGAGCTCAGGCAGACTCCCTCTCGCGCTTCACCGGGGCATGGCGGCAAGCGGAACCGCTGCCACCCCCCAAGCAGGCGCGGCGGCGTGGGGGCTGGCCGCGGTCGCTGCTGGAAGAATCACCATCCGAAGAAGAGCTGGTGAAGCATGAGGAGTCGCGGGCATCGCCAGCCGCCCGCGCGCTGCCCTCTCCACCCACGCCGGGGCTGAGTCCTCGGCTGTGGTCATCGTCTTGAGGGCAGCACCCCATGCGGCGACCGTCTTCCCCGAACACCCTCACGCAGAGGGTGGCATCGCCGTCGTACTTGAAGTGCAGGGAGGACCGGCGGCAAAGACCACGCTGTGAAGCGAACGCTCGCCCGTGGGTCGAACAGTTCCTGTAGCAAAGACCTCGAGAGAAGCCCACGGCCCGGCTGCAGCAGCCATCCGCCTGGAGCCAGAGGCCACTCAGGGCGCCATCTGGGAGCTCACCCAGAGGAAGCACGGAGCTGAAGCCGGACGCCGGACGGCTCCTCCGCCTCACCATGAACTCCGCAGCAGCCAAGAAGCATGGAGGCGCGGCCTCGGGGACGCGCGGCGGGCACGCCCTCCGACCATGGCCAGCCGCTCGTCGCCATGCTAAGAGCCTCCCGCACGACCGCGGGGGACAGCCGTGGAGGCCACGGGATGCTTGCGAGGGCAACCTCGACCACGCTTAGGCGGAGGAGAGGAAGACTCGACCTGACGGCCCTTCCCCTTCTCTGCGGCCGAGAACTTCCTTGGTGGAGCCATGGAGAAGAAGGAGAGACAAGAGAGGATAGACCGGAAGGGCGCGCACCGTTCTGTACTTATAGCCTGCGAAGGCCAACCGTCGGCCTCCACGATCACCGGTAATCATGACCAACTCTGCATGCAGGGACTTGTCGAATCCGGGTGGTTACCGAGGCATCGTGGGGAAGCAAAGTCGCACACGCCCAATCAACCGCCACGCTGCCGCCCAAGGCCGCAGGCTGTTAGGGCCCATGACGCTCAGACTTGCCCTTTCGCCTGTCTCGCCGCTGTTCGGGCGCGCCGTGGGCATGGGGCTACTGTCGGCGTTTCGGGAACGGGGTCCCCAGACTTGCTCGCTGCGCCTGCGGCGTGGCTCAAGGAGGCCCAACACGGCCCATCTTCATCAACGAAGCTCAAGACCCTCGCGAGGGGCCAAGCCTCATGGGCGGATGACAAGGAGCTTCCTTTAGGCACGGCCTCGCCAGCTGGCTCATGAGGAGGCGGAGAGTTCAAGGCCGGGTACTCGCGAGGTGCCCATGACGGAAGCCATGGCGACCAAGGCGCGCCATTGGCGCCAGCCAGCATGCAGCGCCCTCCTTTCCTCTTTGGTGCAAAGGGAGCAAGCGCAGAGAGCATCAAGCAAAGGCATCCGTTTCGGTGCAACAAGACCAAGACCAGCCCAACGGCTGGAAGGGAGTCATTGTGGAGCCCAAGCAGGCGTCATCACCAGAGCCTTTGGCAGGCGAGGACCAACTTTAGTCAGGATAAGTGTACCCACTGTTCCCCTTCAAATGGCTAATTGTTGGCGCCTTCCCGCCGATATTCGAAGAGGCCCAGGCCTTCGCCTATAAATAGGAGTAGCCGCCCCGGGGAGGGAGATCGAATCCTCATCAAGGAACCAGTAGCTATAGCAACTGAACACCACCTAGCAGTTCATCACACGCGCCAAGAACAGACCCTCGCGAGGCTGTTCTTCCTTGTATTGTTCCTCATCAGCCCAAGAGGCAATCCACCACACCACAAACTAGAGTAGGGTATTACACCACAACGGTGGCCCGAACTAGTATAAATCTTGTGTCTCTTGTGCTGTTCCGTTAGTAGTTTAGGTCCCTGCGATTCAGCGAAGCGCGAGACGGTGGAGGGTCGGATCTCCGCGCGCACCCCAGTGTTCGAACCTCAAGGGTCTGCCGGAACCCGAAATCCGACAACAGTAGCCCCTGATACTCTGTCCGGTGCTCGAAAAGAAAAGCCGGACAAAGGATCAAATAATATTCGCAGGAGACTAACCATACATGTCTATGTGAATTAGCAGGCGTCGATGCTGGCTGCGACCTCCCATTCTGCCGAAGTCTCCAAACTGAAGCAGAGTCTGGAGCGGGCCTAGGAAGAGCTCGGCCACGTGAAAAAAAGGCTAGAGGACAAGCAAGGTATGCAATGGCCTATTCAGATCTAGAAAAACATGAATTTTTTATGTTGATCATGTTATCATGATATTTCGTAGGAGCGGCGTCCGAGGTGGAGACCCTCAAGAATGCGCTGGCCGAGGCCCAGAAGAGAGCGGCGGAGGAACAAGCCGCCCGCGAAAAACACAAGGCAAGGGTTGGGGAGGTCCAGCAGGAGCTCCAGGACGCCGTGAAGAAATGCGAGTCCTTGGAGCGCAAGTTTGCGGACCAAGAGTCCGACCTTGCGAAGGCCCGCCAAAGCGCACAAGAGGCCCGGGTTGAAGCCTAGGGCGCCCTCCTGGAAATCCAGGAGGCCAAGAAAATCATGGCGGGTAAGGCCTTTATTATGCAGAGAAAGTATGTGAAGAAATGGTACCTCTTACTGACCCGGATTTGGAGTTCTCCAGGAGCGTTTGCGGATCTGCCGTGTAGTTTTGCTGATGCTGCGGAGTTCTTCCGAGCCAAAGAGGGGAGCTCCACGGAGAAGCTGTTCTGGTCGCAATACCTTGCGCCAGAGCATCCGGTGCCCTTTAGCAATCAGTTGAAACAGCTGACCGAACTGCATTGGGTGGCCGAATCGGCCATTAAGGATTTGATAATCCGTCTGTGGCCTGCCGAAGCCATACCCAGCAGCTACTTCGGGTTCGTGAAGCGGCTAGTCGATGCCTGCCCTCGGCTTGATGCCATCAAGCGGTCGGTCTGCATCGAAGGTGCACGGATGGCCTTCGCCCGTGTCAAGGTGCAGTGGGCGAAGATGGACGCCGTCAAGCTCGCGACCGAGGGACCGTCCTTGGGCAAGGAGCACCGCACGCCCGAGCGGTATTTTGATGATGTCCTGAAGGGATCCCGCATTGTAGAGGGCCAGTGTGCCAAAGACATTATTTTTTAATGAAAGCATTCATGTTATCCCGTCCTATATTATAAAACAAAGGCGATATGTAATATAATGCTTGTTTGTTTGTTTAAAATTTTGCCTCCTGTGCAGCCGGTTTACTAAATCTGAGAGTGGGCCAGTCGTTGGCTTCAGCCCCCACGTAGGTAGTATGGGGGTGTTCGGGTTGAAACCTAAACACTCTTGATCCAAGAGTTTGGTCCTTGAAGGAGGTGTTTAGTGCAATGATCCAGGCAATCGGACTATGTGGCTTTATCACCCTCACTTAGCCATAGGAGTTTGACAATATAAATGTAGGCGCAGCCCCTAGTATTTGTTAATCCGGACTAGGGTGCTGTAGATACCTGATCGGGTAGAGGCCGATCCGTCCCATAATGCGGAAAAAACCGCAAGAGATTTTAACCTCCGAATAGCTGACCAGCTCTTGCCACATCATGACAGTCAGTTTTCGGCTTTCTCTACTGAGGTGTTTACCCGGATAAACCAGAAACACAATCGCAGTAGTTCTCCCTTTACTACCCTAGCCGATAGGACGGAACGTAAGGTAGTAAGAAAAGGAGCCGGGCAACCCAACTATTGACCAAAGACATGATTCAGAACCGATGCATATAATGGTCAATTCAGGGTGCCGAACTATACTGTAAAAGTGTTCGGACATTGTTGTCGTAGTATGGAGCGCAATGAAGCCCCTGGCAAATTAAAGCGTACCAAAGTGTACGGGTGTAATCGATAGGAATAGCGAAATAAAATGAAGTAGTAAGCCAGTGCCACATAAGTTGGGCCGCGAACTGTTTCCATTATACTTTGATTAATACGTCAAAGCGTATTTGTACAAATAGTGCGATAAGCAACAGGGCTATTTAACATGCCGAGATCAGGGGGGAGCTGCGAGCGGATCCTGAAAACAGGTAGAGTGATCGTCAAGAAGACCACCTAGAGATTTCCCCACATGTCTATGCTACTTGCCACCTTGGTGTATCAATCCTTCGAAAGGATCGATGACTGGGCCGTCATGAGGGGCATGTGGAAAAGAAAACTGAAAAGGATAAAAAATAAAAGGGAAAGTATGTGTGCCTAGGGAAGGTTGAGCCATATGATGGACCACAATCAAGTTATGGCTCCGTCTATGCCCATGGTATTTTGAGTGCGTAGTTGTGTACGCGCGGTACGTACGCCGCCATTTGGTCGAGGCTGAGACAGAGGCTGAATTGCTAATCAAACTCCTGACGAGCTGGACTGTCAAGCTGCAGAGTAGTCCGGACTCGTTTGACAGTGTCCGGGAGCTTGGCCGCTGAATTAAAGTTCTTCTTGGTAAGGCCGCTCTGTACTTCCGCTGCCAGGGCCGCGGTGTGCTCCTCGGTACGGAGGGAGCGTTCCGTGTTTCCATTGACTGTTATGACACCGCGTGGTCCGGGCATCTTGAGTTTGAGATAATCATAGTGTGGCACCGCATTGAATCGGGCAAATGCAGTTCGTCCGAGCAGTGCGTGATAGCTACTGCGGAAGGGGACGATATCGAAGAACAAGTCTTTGCTTCGGAAGTTGTCCGAGGATCCGGAGACGACTTCCAATGTGATTGAGCCTGTGCAGCGAGCCTCTACACCTAGAAATACTCCTTTAAAGGTAGTTTTTGTGGGCTTGACCCTTGATGGATCGATGCCCATCTTGCGGACTGTATCCTGATAGAGCAGGTTGAGGCCGATGCCACCGTCCATGAGGACTCGTGTGAGGTGGAATCCATCAATGATTGGATCGAGGACCAGTGCAGCTAAACTGCCATGATGGATACTGGTAGGATGGTCCCTATGATCGAAAGTGATTGGGCAGGACGACCATGGGTTGAATTTTAGGGCGACTGGCTCAATCGTGTAGACGTCCCTGAGCGCGCGTTTGCGCTCCCTCTTGGGGATATGAGTAATGTATATCATGTTCACCGTTTTGACCTGGGTGAACTTCTTCTACCCCCCTGTGTTCGGCGGACGGGGCTCCTCGTCGTCGCCCTCTTTTGCGACCCCTTCTTCTTGTTCTCGGTATTTAACTTACCGGCTTGTTTAAAGACCCAACAGCTTCTGTTAGAATGGTTGGCTGGTTTATCGGGGGTGCCATGGGTCTGACATGGACGATCGAGTATACGATCCAAGCTGGATGAGCCCGGATTGTTTCTTTTAAATGGCTTCTTCCGCTGGCCGGACTTGGAGCCACTAAATCCTGCGTTGACCGTTGTATCATCGGTATTGTCACCATTGCTTCGACGCTTGTGCCTGTTGCGTCGGGGCTTGCCGTTGCTATTTCTGGCTTCAGAGGTCCCAGGTTCACTTGCATTATTATTGCTACGGGCTAGCCAGCTATCTTCGCCCATGCAAAAGCGGGTCATAAGTGGCGTGAGGGCTGCCATGGACTTCGGCTTTTCTTGGCCGAGGTGTCGGGCGAGCCATTCGGTGCAGATGCTATGCTTAAAGGCCGCTAGGGCTTCGGCATCCCGACAGTCGATGATTTGGTTCTTTTTAGTTAGGAACCTAGTCCAGAATTTTCTGGCTGACTCTCTGGGTTATTAAACTATGTGACTTAATTCATCGGCATCCAGAGGTCGGACATATGTACCTTGGAAGTTGTCACGGAAGGCGTCTTCCAAGTCCTCCCTGCTGCCAATGGAGTTTTCAGGCAGGCTGTTTAACCAATGTCGAGTCAGTCCCTTGAGATTTAGAGGGAGGTATTTGATGGCATGAAGATCATCACTGCGGGCCATATGAATATGGAGAAGAAAGTCCTCAATCCATACCGCGGGATCTGTTGTTCCATCATATGATTCGATATTCACGGGTTTAAACCCTTCTAGAAATTCGTGCTCCATTATTTCATCAGTGAAGCAGAGGGGGTGTGCGGCGCCTCTATATCTGACCATGTCGCGACGTAGCTCGGATGGAGTCCGTCTACGGTTTCGGCCTGGACGTGGTTGTGCTTGTCACGTTCGGCTAGATAGCCGTCATCACGCGCCGGGGTACGCCCTCGTGATCCGTAGATCGATCTGGTCTGGCCTGCTCTATTTTGCAGGTCCTGCCGCAAGTCATATGTATATCCCCGGGCTGTTGTGTCTCTATCTTTACGGTGAGGTGGTATGGGCTGGTTTTCGGCTTGAGTTGCCGTTTTGTCCCAGCCATGTGGTGGTCAGTCAGCCACGTTACGCGCTGATGGTACGGGGTCCAGTGCCTCGTCGTCGAATTGAGGCAGAAGTTTACGCTTCGGGTGACTTTTGGTTGGGCGCTCGAGGCCGTATTCCTCGGCTGCCAGGACATTACTCCACCCGTCGTTGAGTAGATCTTGATCATCTTGAAGCTGCTGCTGCATCTTTTTCAGGCTCCTTGTGGTGGCTATTAGCCGGCGCTTAAAGCGCTCCTGCTCGAGAGGTTCCTCAGGCACGATAAATTCTTCGTTGCCGAGGCTCACCTCATCCTCGGAGAGTGGAAGATAATTGCTATCCTCCGAGTCTTCGTTTACGACCTGTTCATCAGGGCTAACCTGCCCATCTTCCCGATCGTCCTGTTCAGAGGTTGGCTCGACGGGGTTTTCTTGGTCTTCGGCATCGTGCCGGATTTGCTGCCTCTTTCACGGCGTGATTTAGAGCGGCGCCGTCGGCTCTTTGGTTGTATCTCAGGAGGTTTATCCTCTACTAGATTTTTTCTCGTTATCGTCGTCACCCTCTTTGGGTGTATCCACCATGTAAACGTCATACGAAGAGGTGGCCGTCCATCGTCCGGTGAATGGCGGGTTTTGGGCCAACTCTTCTCCGGCATCGTCGTCCATACCAAGGTTGTTAGAATCGCGATTCTATTATACGATTCTACAACTTTACGATCCAAACTTACCCATTTGATTCTACAATTTTAGTTCATAAAATCTACGTTTCTACGATCCTAGTAGTGAAGATCCTACGATTTACGATTCTACCATCAGAGCTCCGATCTGATTCAAAATCGCGATTCTGACAACCTTGGTCCATACCGTCGATGTCTTCGGAGCCGTAATCGATCATGTTAGTTAGGTCTATGAAGTGGGTGGTGGGTGGGACGTAAAATTCCCCGTCTCAACACCTAGTCTGGGCTGGGCGTAGTTCGTACGTGCTCCTCTGTAATGACGAGGGATCACATCAAGTCCAGAGCCTCGCTTAAAGGCGAGGTTTGGCCAGGGAGAAGGGAGTCCGTGGAGTATGGTGGGAAGGAGATTCTTTGGCCGAGCTCACACGATGCTCACTCCGAGGGTTCGGAGCCAGTGTCCGGAGAAGGGTCCGGCTTCGTGATGGTTGCCAGTGACACTACTTCCTCCGGCTCTCCCGTACTGGGCTTGGTGGACGTAGATAGTCTGGCGGGCTCAGGAATCCCGTCTTCGGACCCGGCGATGCGCTCCGGATCTAAGGCCAGAGCGGAGGTTGGGGTCGTGAATCCTGGGAAGATCAAGTCTCCTCGGATATCAGCACATAGTCGAGATTTCCAAAACTAATCTAGTGACCTGGGGCGTAGCTGCCGATCTGCTCTAGATGGCCAAGCGAGTTGGCCCGCCGTGCGAAGCTGCCGAATACGAAGATCTGGCCAGGGAGAAAAACCTCTCCCAGGGTGACATTGTTGTAGATGACTGACGGAGCCATCAAACCTTCTGATGACGACACATCGGAACTCTCAATGAAAGCACCAATGTCGGTGTCAAAACCGGCAGATCTCAGGTAGGGGGTCCCGAACTGTGCGTCTAAGGTCGATGGTAACAGGAGACGGGGGACACGATGTTTACCCAGGTTTGGGCCCTCTTAATGGAGGTAATACCCTACTTCCTGCTTGATTGATTTTGATGAATATGAGGATTACAAGAGTTGATCTACCACGAGATCATAATGGCTAAACCCTAGATGTCTAGCCTGTATGATTGTGATTGCCTCTACGGACTAAAGCCTCCAGTTTATATAGACACCGGAGGGGCCTAGGGTTGTACAGAGTCAGTTTACAGAGGAAGGAATACTCATATCCGAACGCCAAGCTTTCCATCAACGCAAAGGAGAGTCCCATCTGGACACGGGAGGAAGTCTTCTGTCTTGTATCTTCTCGGCCCATCAGTACGGCCCACGTCACATAGCCCGGACGCCTGAGGACCCCTTAGTCCAGGACTCCCTTAGGTACCACTAATGTTTTTGGTATTTTTTGTTTCCTACCAATAACTAAAGATAGAAAATAAGAGCATAGAATAAAAACTACTTAGTGATAAAGCGAACAAGCACACACAAGATTATTCACCCCACGCTATAACTCCCCGACAACGGCGCCAGAAAAAGGTCTTGATAACCCACAAGTATAGGGGAACAATTGTAGCCTCTTTCGATAAGTAAGAGTTTCAAACCCAACGAGGAGCTAAAGGTAGAAAAAAATATTCCCTCAAGTTCTATCGAGCACCGATACAACTCTACGCATGCTTGACGTTCGCTTTACCTAGAACAAGTATGAAACTAGAAGTACTTTGTAGGTGTTGTGGGATAGGTTTGCAAAAATATAAAGAGCACATAAATAAAAACTAGGGGCTGTTTTAAGGAAAGAAGCAATAAAGTTAGTATAGCGAGTGCGGAAAAGTGGTGGTAGGAGTTGCGAAATTGTCCCTAAGCAATTGACTACTTTACTAGACCGATAGCAAGTTTTATGTGGGAGAGGCCACTGCAAGCATGTCATCCCTGACTTGGAATTCTATGCACTTATGGTTGGAACTGCTAGCAAGCATCCGCAACTACTAACGTTCATTAAGGTAAAACCCAACCATAGCATTAAGATATATTGGTCCCCCTTCAATCCCGTATGCATCAATTTCTATGCTAGGTTGAAGCTTTTGTCACTCTTGCCCTCCAATACATAGTTCTATCAACATACAACTAACCCTATGGTGTGATCCACGCGTGCACTCATATGAACGGAACCAAAGGGCAGCAACATAACCACAAGCAAATTAAACCAATCATAGCAATTCACCAATTACCGATAGGACAACGAAAATCTACTCAAACATCATGGATGGCAACACATCACTGGATAATAATATGAAGAATAAAGCACCATGTTCAAGTAGAGGGTAGAACGGGTTGCGGGAGAGTGGACTGTTGTAGATAGATGGGGGAAGGTGATGAAGATGTTGGTCAAGATGATGGAGGTGTTGGTGTAGATCGTTTTCGCG
The DNA here is from genome assembly GCA_021605205.1 of Aegilops longissima. Classification (NCBI taxonomy): domain Eukaryota; kingdom Viridiplantae; phylum Streptophyta; class Magnoliopsida; order Poales; family Poaceae; genus Aegilops; species Aegilops longissima. Next base: position 337,115,965 of record CM038682.1, read on the forward strand.
ATCATGGCCCCGACGGGTTTCCGGCGTCACCCCTAGATGGGAGAAGGGTTTCCCCTCTGGTCCTTGGCTTCCATTACGGTGGAGGGGTGAGAGCCCCTCTGAGATTGGATCTATCTCTCTATCTCTGTCTGTTTCCGCGTTTTCGGATCCTGGCCTTTCACCGTTTCTTATCTCTCCGGAGATCCTTAACTCCGATTGGGCTGAAATTTGGACACGATTTTTATCCAGATATTGGCTTTCTTGCGGCGAAAGAAGGGCATCAACCGCCTTACGAGGTGTCCACGAGGGTCAGGGGCGCGCCCACCCCCTGGGGCGCGCCCCCTGCCTCGTGCCCCCTCGGGCATCGTCTCCTATTGATTCTTCTTCCCAAAAATCACATATATTCCAAAAAATATCTCCGTCAGGTTTTATCCCGTTTGGACTCCATTTGATATGGATTTTCTGCGGAACAAAAAACATGCAACAAACAGGAACGACACTGGGCTCTGGATCAATATGTTAGTCCCAAAAATTGTATAAAAAGTTGCCAAAAGTATATGAAAGTTGTATAATATTTGCATGGAACAAAAAAAATTATGGATACGACGGAGACGTATCATGTGCATTGTTATTTTTGAAGAAATACTCTCTTGCTTTAGTTAGATTTATTTGAGAGTTTGTAAAATTTTGAGAAATTCTCTCTTGCTTCACTTAAATTATTTTGAGAGAAAGAAAATTTGTTATGCTCATAATCTTCACTTATATTTGTTTGAGCTTATGAAAAGCAACACATGAAAATTAGTCCCAAAGTGGTAGTTATCCAAGTAGGATAAAGTAAAAGAAAATGTCATGAAGACCATTGGACAAAATAAACTTGATTCTTAGTAATAGTTTTGAGATATGATGATGTGATATGTGAGTTATGTTGATGAGTAATTGTGTTCTAGTAAGAATATTGGTGTTAAGGTTTGTGATTCCCTATGCATGCACGAAATTCAATAATCATGCAATGTAAATTATATCCTACTTGTGGTGCATTATTTGGTGTTAATTATGGTTAATGCTTGCTTATGAGATTATTCGTTTCTTGGTTGGTCGCTTCCCAATCTTTTGCTAGCCTTCATTTTGCACTAAGTATGACCTCTACTTGTGCATCCAAAATCCTTTAAACTAGTTTTGCCACATGAGTCCACTATATCTACCTATATGTGGTATTCTTTTGCCGTTCTAATCAAATTTGCATGTGCCATCTCTAATTTTCAAAATAAACTTCTCTTTTGTGAGTTTGTTTCGCTCGCGGAACGGTAACGGGTGGCAAATGTTTTCCATGCTGACTGTGTTATTATCAAGATGAGTGTTTATTCACTTGTCTTTGCACGAGAGTAAGGCAAAGGTCTTAGGGATGCCCAGTCCCGAAATGCAAAAAAAATTGAATTTACTTTATGCTGTCAAATAATAAATTCCTTGGGAAGTGTTGGTATGGAGGGCACCCGTGGATACGGCTAGCCATGGAAAGTGAAAGAATGGTGGAAAAAGGAATAAACTTTATTTTCTGTTTGGGAACCGCCTATGGCATATCCAGCATGGAAAGTGTTTGGAACTCTAAGTCGTTTTCATTGGTGGGATGGATACACCTCCCAAAATGTTTTTATATCTAATTTTTCGCTTTGAGCTTTGGCACATCTACAAATCCCTACTTCCCTCTACGAAGAGCCTTTCTTTACTTTATGCAATTTTTATTTTGAAATTTGAGTCTCCATCTTCTCTCATAAGAAGTACCAACTAGGAGGCAATATGATCGTGCTCAAGTATTGGGTGTAGTTAATATTCGAGTGTGTTTCATGAATGGGTCAATGTTTGAGCATGATGGGCTAGGGATAACTTACTTTAGCGTTGATATTTTGAAAGACATGGTTGCTTGTTGATAAGCTTGAGTATCTAAATTATTATGTCAAAACTAGACTATTGCTTTGAATCACATAAAAGTCCAAATGTCCATGCTATAAAGAAAAGAATATGTTATGACTTGATGAACAGCACTCCACATCAAAAATTCTTTTTTTATCACTTACCTACTCGAGGATGTGTAGGAATTAAGCTTGGGGGTGCTGATACGTCTCCAACATATCTATAATTTTTGATTGTTCCATGTTGTTTTTTATCAATCTTGGATGTTTTATAATCATTTTATAGTCATTGTATATCATTTTTTGGTACTAACCTATTGACATAGTGCCAAGTGCTAGTTGCTATTTTCCCCATGTTTTTACATCACAGGAAATCAATATCAAACGGAGTACAAATGCCACGAAACTGCACGATGATTTTTGATGGGCCAGAAGGAAGACAATGGGTCCTGGTTGCACCTGGGGGGGTGCCCCGAGGGGGGCACAACCCACCAGGGCGCGCCAGGAGGCCCAGGTGCGCCCTGGTGGGTTGTGCCCACGTCGGGTGTCCCTCGGACCGCCTCCTTGCTCTATAAATACCACAATATTCCAGAAACCCTAGAACAAGTGTCGAAATATTAATGCAGCCACTGCAGAGTCCAGAACCACCAGATCCAATATAGACACCATCACGGAGGGGTTCACCACCTCCAGTGGTGCCTCTTCGATGATGCGTGAGTAGTTCTTTGTAGACCTTCGGGTCCGTAGTTAGTAGCTATATGGCTTTCTCTCTCTCTCTCTCTCTCTCTCTCAATGAATTCTCAATACAATGGTCTCTTAGAGATACATATGATGTAACTCTTTTGCGATGTGTTTCTTGGGATTTGATGAACTTCGAGTTTATGATCAGTTATATCTTTTTATATCCATGAAGGTTACTTGAGTTTCTTTGATCTCTTATATGCATGATCTCTTATAGCCTCGTATTTCTTCTCCGATATTTGGGTTTTGTTTGGCCAACTTGATCTATTTATCTTGCAACGGGAAGAGGTGCCCGGTAGTGGGTTCGATCTTACGGTGCTCGATCCTAGTGACAGAAGGGGAAACGACACATATGTATCGTTGCTACTAAGGATAAAAAGACGGGATCTATATCTACCGCCATATAGATAAATGGATCTTGTCTACATCATGTCATCATTCTTATTGCATTACTCCGTTTTCCATGAACTTAGTACACTAGATGCATGCTGGATAGCGGTCGATATGTGGAGTGATAGTAGTAGATGTAGGCAGGAGTCGGTCTACTAATCTTGGACGTGATGCCTACGTAATGAATGTTGCCTGGATATCCTCATAATTTTTTGAAGTTCTATCAATTACCCAACAGTAATTTTTTACCCACCGTTTGCTATTTTTCTCAAGAGAAGCCACTAGTGAAACCTACGGCCCCCGGGTCTTCTTTCTCATATATTTGCCTTGCGATCTACTTTTCCTTTGCATTTTTATTCAGATCTATTAAACCAAAAAATACAAAAATACTTTGCTGCACTTTATTTTATTTGCGATCTATTATTTCAATCTATTACTACTTTCTCCCGTCAACTTGCCAATTTCTGGCGCCGTTACCTGAAAGGGATTGACGACCCCTTTAACACGTCGGGTTGCGAGGTGTTGTTATTTGTGTGCAGGTGCTGTTTACGTTGTGTTGCTTGGTTCTCCTACTGGTTCAATACCTTGGTTTCATAACAGAGGGAGATACTCTACCGTTGCTGTGCTACATCATCCCTCCCTCTCCGGGGAAATACTGGCGTAGTTCCAGCTACCACCAATACTTGAATAAGAATATTTTAATGAAAGATCTTGGTGAAGCAGCTTATATATTAGGCATCAAGATCTATAGGGATAGATCAAGACGCTTGATAGGACTTTCACACAGCACACATACCTTGACAAAGTTTTGAAGAAGTTCAAAATGGACCAGTCAAAGAAAGGGTTCTTGCCTGTGTTACATGGTGTGAAGTTGAGTCAGACTCAAAGCCTGACCACTGCAGAAGATAGAGAGAAAATGGAAGTCATTCCCTATGCCTCAAACATAGGTTCTATCATGTATGCTATGCTGTGTACCAGACCTGATGTGTACCTTTCCATAAGTCTACACTACAAAAAAAAGACACATCCGTGACATTTTGGGCCGAACGAATTTTTTCTCTCTCATACTTATGACACTTCTATGACGATAATTGTGACAAAACCCGGTATCTTCATAGATGTGGTGGGGTCTTACTTCTATAACAAAAAATCATGACAGAAAATGGGCTTTTCGTCCTGGGCAGGCCGGAGACGTAGCTGCATGACATTCTTTGGGACGTCTATGACGGAAAAAACCGTGGTAGAAGCGAGGGCGAGGAAAATATAGGGGTGTTCCCGGTTACGGTGGGTGGTCGGGGCCGAGCGATGCGCGTTTCTCTCGTACACGCACGCAGCGTTAGTGCGGCGTTGGGCTCTAACTGAACCCGAGCAAGGTGTTGGGCTCTAAGCGAACCGGGCGATTGCCTTTGCAGCTACGCGTTCTCGAACCCGGCGATCGATCGATGGTTGTTAATCGAACCCGATCGAGCGATTCTTCGCCATCTGCTGCTAACTGAAGCCGATCGATGCTGCCTCTGGATGAACAATGAGCGTTGCTGGGGGGTTTGGATGAACAGTTCCCGGTGGGGGTGGATGAACATGACCCCGTGGTGTTGCCTCTGGATGAACAGGACCCCGATCGATCGAGCCGGTTGGGGCTAGATGAATAGGACCCCATGGAGGGCTGGATGAACAGGACCACCCCGTGGAGGGCAGGATGAACAGTAGATGGTGGAGGGCTGGATGAACAGTAGCCCGTGGAGGGGTGGTTGAACAGGAGCCCGTGGAGAGGGCTGGTTGAACAGTAGCCAGTGGAGTAGTGCGCGCTGGAGGCTGGATGAACAGGAGCCCATGGATGAACAATCGCAGGTGGAGGCTGGAGGAGGTCGACGGTGGATGAATAGTAGCCCGTGGAGGCTAGAGGGGGTCGACGGTGGAGATGAACAGTATCTCGTGGAGCCCCGTTTGCGGTATGCCACACCCCTCCCGATGAACAGGACCCCCGTTTCGACCGTAGCGCTCCAACACAAGTCCGTTTCTTCCGTTTTGCGGTACGCCACACCCCTCCCGATCAACAGGACCCCCGTTTCGACCGTAGGAGGTCCGTATCCTCCGTTTTGCAGTACGCCAGACCCCTCCCGATGAACAGGATCCCGTTTCGACCGTGGCCGGTCGAACACAAGGCTGTTTCCTCCGTTCTGCGGTATGCCAGTCCTCGTTTGCATTGACTGTTCCATCCAAGCCCTCCAGATGAACACGACGACGCTTTCCGTTCTGACCCAGCCGGTTGGCTCCCCATGCACACGACGACGACGATGTTTCTCCGTTCTGACCCAGCCATGTACACGAGCCCAGGCCGTACGTATGCGCGAGTAGGCGTTCGAGACCCTGCCCGTATGTACGTACGTCGCCATATTTTCTTTCTTGCATGCTGGCCGTTGTACGTACGTGTACATGCTACGTGCGCGCCTCTATGACGACACGTGCGCGCCTATACATCGACCGATATATGCGTACGTTAGCGACCAGAATGACAACGCTTCGTACACCGACCAGGTGGGTCGGTATCGCCGTGCACTTCCTTGCTGCGAAGATGTAGCTCGTAGGTCCCGGCGGTCGGCGAATCGTTTTTTGCGGACGCACTTCCTTGCGTGCAAAGATGTAGCTGCTGGGTCCCAGCAGTTAGGGGAAATGTTTTTTGCGAAATCGGTGGCCCGTCCGGTGGGTCCCATTGTTAGGTGGAGGAATAATTATTTTGCGCGTAATAAGGAGGCACTTCCTTGCTGCGGCCGTGGACCCGGTGTCGGCCTCTCCACGTCAAGATACTACTCTTCCGATGGAAGTCGTTCCTTGACCATGTCGACCACGCCCGGCCGAGAGCACAGGCGATGGGCGACGGTGAGGCCTAGGAAGGGATGGCGGAGCCGGGAAGACAGCAGTGGAAGCCAGCGGAGAGAGTCTGAGGTTCACTGGTTTGGCTACGGTGTGAGGCCGCCATCGCCGCAGGGCCTGGCCAACGGTGGGAATAGTAGGGGGCGGTGAGGCCTCCGCGGCAGCACAACCGGCCACGGGAGGCAGGAGCATGCGGCACGACCGGCGCTGCTTTGGGTGGCTGGAGCAAGAAGACCAGAGGTTGAAGAAGCACTACGGCCGTTGGATGGACATTGTACGGTCACCGGAGCTAGAATCGTTCATATTGACTAAGTTGACAAAGCACTTTGTCCCCGTCAACTTAGTAGGCCCACAAGTCGGCCTCCCACCAAGGTGGGTCCCATCTAGCAGGGGGAGTATTCATTTTTTTGTGCGTAATAAGGAGGCACTTCCAGTGGGTCCGAGCTGACAGCGGGGGAACGTTTTTTTGTGAAATACGATGGCCCGTTTGGTGGGTCCCAGCAGTCAGAGGGGAAACATTTTTTCACCAAATACGGTGGCCCGTCCGGTGGGTCCCTGCTGTCAGGTGGAGGAATAATTATTTTCCACATAATAAGGAGGCACTTCCTTGGGGCTGTCGTGAAAGTCGTTCCTTGACCACGTTGACCACGCCCCACCGAGAGCACCAGGGCGGTGGACAACGTCGAGCGGCAAGGCCTAGGAAGGGGACGACGCGGACCCGAGGAAGGCAGCGGCGGTGGAAGCCTCTTGCGGAGAGAATCTGAGGTTCCTTTGGTTCGGCTGCGGTGTGAGGCTGCCGTCGCCGCAGAATAACATGGGGTGTGGGTGAGTGGAGGGATGGTCTGGCCAGCAGTGGGAGTAGTAGGGGGCAGTGAGGCCTTCGCGGCAGCACAACCGGCCATGGGAGGCCGGAGTAGGCGGCAAGACCGGCGCTGGTTTGGGCGGCTGGAGCAAGAAGACCAGAGGTTGAAGAACCCTACAGCCGTTGGATGAACATCGTACTGTCACTGCAGCTAGAATCGTTCATATTAACTAAGTTGACAAAGCCTTTGGTACGCGTCAACTTAGTAGGCCCACAGGTCAGCTTCCAAAATGGTGCACCCCAGATGTCAGGGGGAGGAATCATTTTTTGGGCGGGTGAAGCTAGAATATCCGAGATTGAAGAAGAAGCACGCCATCCGTTGGAGTCCATCCAACGGCCACTGCTTCTTGAACCGTGTGTTGACTATAATAAGTTGACAAAGCGTTGTCAACTTCTTTTTTTAGGCGACGCGTCAACTTAGTAGGCCCACAAGTGTGTGGCAGAGAACTTATAGCCCATTTGCGATTTGTAAGAACGTACATCCCATATTTGAATTCTAATGGAATTTACTACAGCCCATTTACAGTTTGTTAAAAGTACAGCCCATTTTCTAGCTAGGACAAAGATTAATAATTTCAACCAACCGTTGAAGACAGAATTCAATAAAATTTCCCACATTTTGATGATATCCGATATAATTTTATCCCGAAATTTCTAGTCAGATTAAATATAAATTTGTATTACGTAAAAATCTAACGAAACATTGCGCGCGCAACAATTTAAAATTAAGATTTTCAAAATCCATAAATAATATTTTATAAACTAATTTCGTGCTTGGTGAATTTTTTTATAGTACTGCCTAGTTTTTATAATTACATCCCATTTATTATTTTTTAAAGCCCATTTTCCTGTTAAGCCTAATGCATCCCTCCTAGGAAAAATTTGCAGCCCAGAGGTGCAGAGAATAACAAGTTGACTTTGCCTGGTTATTCCTCAAAAAAACGTATAGCTGGGCTAGCCATTTTCATCTTGAAAATAATTAATATCTGGGCTGGATATCCGTCTTGGGCTAGACGGGCCACAGCCCACCCAGTTAATACCCTGCTCTCCTTTGAACAACAACGAAAACATCACCAAGAAAAACTCTGCAGTGCTCACGCCTCAAAAACACAAATACTGCTCGAGCTGCTTGGTCCCAGCTGTCGGCCGCACCTTGTGCAATTCTCTCGTTTATATTGACTACATAGGTTGACAATGGTGTGGGACCATGATGCCAGGAAACCAGGAGTTAGCAAAAAAAGTATAGTTGTACATAATAAGGAAGAACTTGCGTACGTACGGCTATGGCCCTAGTGGGTCCCTACTGTCAACCAGTCAAAATAAAGTCATCTCCTGAATCCTCATGTTCATTGACCATGTTAAGAATGCTCGGCACCACAGCGAGCGCAACAACTTGAAGGAAGATGGAGAGGGCCTCGCGGGCCCTACGGATGGTCTAATACAGCGCCCGCTGCTCATTCAGGAAGCCAGGATCATCGGACGCCTATGAGCACCTTCGAGAGACTGAGACGACATGAAATGGTAAGGCCGTGCTTGGGAGCTCTGGTTTATTTCACACTTGTATTAAGATACAAGTGTAATTTACTCGTCATCGGAAACAACGCGTAAAATACAGGCGTAATGAAACAGAGGGCCCGAGGTCTATACGTAAAATCGGTGGGTTACGCGTGTAATTTGAGAGACGGGTGTATATTTTACTAGTCGAAATCAACCAACCAAGTGCTTTGCCCGAGACTATCTGCTTTTATTTAAAAGCGTCAGTTTTACAAGCGGTTTTGGTTGGAAAACGACTATCCAATCATGGCCTAAGATGATGAGTTGGTCGGAATCATATGGTTTCACGTCTAACCTACTGACTTGTCATATAGGCTATGAGTGAAACATAAGACGATGAACTTCTTAAGCACGGAAACAACAGAAGAGGATAATCTTCCTAACAAGCAAATCACTAGCATTAGATCGACATGCAAAACAATATGAAGCATTATTCTCAGGAGGCACGGTGAACAGCTCGTGATGCCGCATGCCACAACATTCCAAGCTCAACTTTGCAATCAAACACAAGGCCTGGCATTACATAGACAATATTCAGAACAAACTCTTAAAATATCTTACATAAGTCAACATTCATGTGACTATGCATCTCAGCAGAGTAAATATTTAGTTCTGAACTGAAGGCAGGAATAGGAAAAAATGATCGATGTTGCTCACAGCAAAGGGCGTCCCACTCAAGAATATCAAATGCATGTCTTCTGGCTAACATCAAGGAGCAAAAATTGACAAGGTTTTCCAATTCCAATATATTAAACTATGTCAACTTTGACAAGGTTTTCCCATTCAAAATATGTAATGCCTGTGATTGTGGAATGGGCAGGGTTTGTCATCAGTTTGTCATCTGATAGTCCGGTGGCTCAAGGTGAGGACGAATGATTAGAAAACCATTCGATGTATTGTGCATGATGAAGTATTATTATGGAGGACACGAACCATCTGAACATTTTGTGCAGTTCCACTAAAATCAAGCTGAGCATCCCTGTGGATTTCGTTTTTATATGCTGCCAGAAAACAAAGACAGATCAGCACACACACAAATATTGGCCCCAGTGTCAACCCACCAATCGGTGGACTAACAAACTGAAAGTACGGTAAACAGATTACCATACCCAGATGCCCCATCATTGTTGCTTAGAGTGACATTTACAGACTTGGAGTCCTGTCCTGGCTTCTCGGTACTTGTTTGCCCAGTGTTCCTCTGAACCACAAGTAAAGCAACCATCTCTCTTTTTGTCTTTCTTCTTACCCTTCTTAGTGGCCGACGCTGGTAGCACCATTCAAACATATAGTCCGGTGGCTCAAGGTGACGACAAATGATTAGAGAACCATTCGATGTATTGTGCATGATGAAGTATTATGGAGGACACAAACTGTCGGTGTCAAAACCGGCGGATCTCAGGTAGGGGGTCCCGAACTGTGCGTCTAGGCGGATGGTAACAGGAGACAAGGGACACGATGTTTCTACCCAGGTTCGGGCCCTCTCGATGGAGGTAAAACCCTACTCCTGCTTGATTAATATTTATGATATGGGTAGTACAAGAGTAGATCTACCACGAGATCAGAGAGGCTAAACCCTAGAAGCTAGCCTATGGTATGATTGTTGTTCGTCCTACGGACTAAAACCCTCCGGTTTATATAGGCACCGAATAGGGTTAGGGTTACACAGAGTCGGTTACAATGGTAGGAGATCTACATATCCGTATCGCCAAGCTTGCCTTCCACGCCAAGGAAAGTCCCATCCAGACATGGGACGAAGTCTTCAATCTTGTATCTTCATAGTCCAGGAGGCCGGCCAAAGGTCATAGTCCGGCTATCCGGACACCCCCTAATCCGGGACTCCCTCAGTAGCCCCTGAACCAGGCTTCAATGGCAACGAGTCCGGCGCGTAGATTGTCTTCGACATTGCAAGGCGGGTTCTTCTCCAAATCATGTGTCCCTGTTTGAATAGCGTCCGACTTCTTGTAAACATCGCGCTCCTTGGCTTCCACGCCCAATAATGGCCATCTTCCACATGTTGAATGAATGCGAAAAGCCAGGGTATTTTTACATTTATCCCCCTAGCTGCGCAAATGACCTGCCTATATAAGAGACGAGGATCTAGATCCAAATCACACCACCTTCCCTTCACGAGCTTTCATCGGAGCGCATCTGACAGAAACCCATTCCATCATGGACAGTCGACGCGGCTCCTCCTCTCGCCCGCCTAGTCCTCAGCCTGGAGATTGGGAGAGATGCTCCGTCCCGCACAGCAAGTTAGTGACGCTCCAAACCAAGGGGTTTCTTCCCCCAGCCTTCATGGTTCCGGTTCGAGCCAGATTCGCCACCTATAAGGGTAGAAAACATGCGGAGAGCGTCCCCAGTCCCTCCCGAGGACAGCGGGTATGCCTTGTACCTTATTTGATAAGAGGGCTCGGATTTACAATTCATCCGTTTCTTCGGGGGCTCCTGGAGTTCTATGGCCTCCAGTTGCATAACCTTACGCCTGCCTCCATTCTGCATATTGCGGGCTTCGTGGCCCTTTGCGAGCTGTTTTTGGGCATCGAGGCTCATTTCGCGTTGTGGAAGAGGCTGTTCTGCCTCGTACCCCGTTCTCAGGAGGGGTCGATATATCAAGTGGGCGGAGCCGAACTATGGCGCATCGCCAGGACCGGATATCTATTCGGAACCCCGAAGAAGGCGTCCGAAGACTGGCCTTCGGAATGGTTTTATGTAGAAGAAGTTCCCCAGCCGGAGTTCACTAATGCTCCTCTGAAGAAACGCCTAAGCTGGCGTCCTCGGAGCCCCCAGAGGGAGAACGACAGGGACGTCCTTTACCTGATGAGCCGAATAAAATTGTTGGCTCATTCCGGATTGACCATGGTCGGAGTCATGGCCATATGCATCATGCGGGGGGTGCAACCGCTTCAATACAGAGGCCATCCCATGTGGGATTTCAATCGGGAGGATGACGGCACCCGCTGCGGCCGTAAGGGGCCGGGATCGGTTGCTGTTCTGATGGAGGCCTTGTCCGCATTATGCAAGGGAGAAGAGGAGGATTTCCTGCGCGTCAATCCACAGGGCGGATTTTCTATGTACGATCCTCCAAGCTAGGTAAGCGGATATTTCTTTATGTCCATCCGTTCCATATTCCCATAGTTAAGTACCTTATCTTGTGATTTCGATGCAGGAATTGCGCCGGGCCGTAAAGGATATAAACAGCCCAGCTCTACAACCTGAGGATCCGGAACGATCCCTCGATCCGGCCTCCCAAGAGGATCCGGATATATCTGTGGAGCTGATCGATGGGGTATTTTACCAACTGAGCATCGACAATGCCTTGGTTGCCATTACGGCCGACTACCCCGGAATATTTCCAGCCTCGCAGGTAATCGAGACCGAAGTCCCAATACTTTAGAAATGATCCCTCCATGCTTATCTTTGACCACCGTATATCAATGGTGTTTTGCAGGGGGAGCCCCTGAGGCAGAAGGCCGAACCTGCGGTGGCTAGCCAACAAGGGGCAGCACGGCCCAACAGGCTAAAAAGAAGTGCGGTCCGGACTGAAGTGCCGACGCAATGGTATGGTGCGTCGCCTTATTCCTAGGTTTTATTCTGGAAGGCATACTAACGCTCGCGCTCCTTTCAGGAAAAAGAGCGCTCGCCGGACTATATCCGGAGAGGTTGCCAATCGAGCCTCCGCCAGCCAGGCTTCAAAGCCGGGCCCATAAGCGGAGGCGAACACTAGGCGTGCGTTAGACGCTCCTCTGACAGAGGATGCCGACAGATTGTCCGCCACCAACACCGAGGTGGAGAGTGCCATGAATCACAGGCTCCGCCGGACAATTCTTCGTGACGCATGTTTCTCCCAAGAGGCATTGGATGCCTTCAATTCGGGATATGCGCACCTCCGTGCCGCTCAAAATGGTCTAGCCAGAGCCACGGAGCAGTATGTGAAAGGCATACGGGTGAGAAAATTTGATGGTTATGTATACCAGTAGCCCCCGAGACTTAAAATAGTTAGAATAACTGATTTAAGGATCATTTATTGTGTAGGATCTTGCAGAAAAGAATACCCAATTGTCCCAGGGGCTTGAAGAGTGCAAAGCCCAACTTGAGGCCGCACAAGCCGCGACAAGGGAAGCCGAGGAGACTCCCTCTGGTAACATATGCTTTTAAAAGATAAGTATGTTATGAAGTGCGGCGTGTGTATAGATCTGACAATGACATTGCAGATGGCACCGGGGTAGATCCGGACAAGCAACAGCTCTTGCGCTGGTTAAAGGCCGGCGAGAACGTGCTTACGAGGGTGAGGCAGGAGAAAAATAATCTCCAAGATTCCAACACCCAGCTGGGTGAGGAGCTAAAGTGGATGTTCGTGCCAAGCTGTCTGACTCCGTTAAGGAGAATCTGCGGCTTCGACGCGGCATTTTTTGTAAGTGCTTAAATGAACTTTGAAAAAAGAGTTCGGCGAGGAAGTCGATTAACAGAGTTATGTCGTAGGTATGCTCACAGCAGTCCTGCAGAGGAAATGCCAGTTCTACGGGTGACCTTCTTCGAGCTCTTACAACTGCACGAACGAGTTGGCGGGTGATGAAAAGCGTCGCCCAGGCCCTGTGGCTATCATCTCCCTGCCCGAAGGCCTTAGGGAGCTTGCAGAGAGGATCGAGGCACTACTAGGGAAAAGGCTAGCAGCAGCGCTGGTTTTAGGTGTGTCGATGCACGGGTGAGGCGCTACTAATAAGGCGCCACTAGCTAACACATAGCAATAGCGGCGTGCTCACCGGCGCTCTTGCTACACAAGTGTAGCAGCAGCGGCTTAGTGGAAGCTTCGCTCTGCTAGTAGCTCTAGCGCTATGGTTGGACGCGCTATTGCTATCGGCGCTGCTGCTAACTTTCATACACTCGCCATCTTGCTAATTTTAGTAGTTTTTTGTTTTTTCGGCATATTTGTTTTGTATTTGAACAGGCTTTATAGATGAATCTTTAGCACATACAAATGTCATCATGATACACATACAAATGCCTGCGAGACCACAAATGAAATCATAGCATATGCATACAAATAGTCTCATCATAATCATCATCCAACACAAAGTGGTCTCTCGTCATCATCTCAAAAAATAGCGATACAAGTCTCGATTACTTGCAAATACATCGTCATCCATCTAAACAATGATATACGCGAGAAGAGCTATCACTTTGAGTACATGAGTTCGTATCCCTCTCTCCCATTAGCGTGAACCTAAACTAACTATTGCCCGTCGCTCGGAAACCGGAAACCGGTACACCTGGGCCTGACACTCCGGCCACTTGTCGTATATATACCCCTGGCGTAGCACTTATTCACCATCGATGATTTATGCACCTGCATCGTCACATGAGTCGATGATATGGAACATATATATATAGTTGAGCAACAGAAAGAGACAGACTTGGCAAAAATAGAAACAACATATCATAAGCATAAATAACAAAGTTCATTGTACCCCAAAATGCCCTAACTAGAGTGATTTTCGGTAGTCGAGGAGGAGGACGGTTTAATTACATCACAAATAAAGTTTCACCGTGCATAACTCAAAGTTTTGTCATACAGAAAGTATGGACTAAACGGACACATTGTCATATATCGACAATCACTCCAACATGTCGTTCCATCCATCCATGTCAGGGAGATAGTCCCCGAGCCTAGTGAAAGGCTTCAGGTCGAGACGCTGAGCGGCTACCCATGTTCGGATGTCTTCCCGCGACATTTGTCCTTCTTCGTAGAACATCCCTGTTTTTCCGACGACCTCCTTCATGATGATTTGGGCAAGTTCGCGCTGGATGTGATAGAACTCAGCTCGAAGTCGATGATCCTCGATATCTCCTACGTTCTTTGCCCATTGGAGAATATGGGCATTGCCGGATGTAGGTGACATGCGAAGGTTCTGGTGATCCCGTCTATACTCCAGCATGTGGTGTAGGACATAGAATCCATCATTAAGAGAATCGTTCGGTTGCTGGATGCAGCAGAAGTCGGTCTTATGGCCGAAGGCGAGCCTGCCGCCCTTCTCTTCTTGTCCCTAACCTCTCCACCTTGCTTGGTAGTAAAACATAGCACTGTCGAGAACATCCTTGATGTGGGTGTAATCCTTTTGTGAATGTTCTTGACAAGTCCAAGTAAAGAGCGTGGGAGAATCGGGGTATAGGATGATGAGGACGGCGCGCCCCGCCAAGCAAAAAAAAGTACACCTAAAATTACTTAGCCTCCACCGTGCAAATGAATGATTGAAATCGAAGGAAGGATAGCAGCGCGGATGACTTACACGGGATGATAAGGCACGAGAATCGCCTCCTTGTCCTTATTGGCGAGCATGAAACTGACGATGTAATCCCTCGCGTATTCACGGTGCTCTGCGCAGACTCCCAAGAAGCCCTCGTGCATGTAGTACGGGTCAGTGACACAGATATGAGATATCTGCTCAAACCCGATGATGTAGTTCATGTGCAAGGCATAAAGGCGGACAAACGTAAAATCCAGCTTCTTCACGTGAAACATGTCGAATATGTAATCGAATCGGAGGAAGAACTTATCCGTGGGGAAGCTATCGACGTACGACATTTGCCGCGGAACGTTAACCACGTAGAGTGGGTATCCTGGATCTGTCGAGGCGATGAGGCCTTTCTCTACCCGCAGCACATCGTCATGAAGTCTCCTTAGATCACCGAATCTGGCCCCTAGCGCTCTTGCAGGTATAATTGGTTGACCGGGGATATGCCATTTATCCGCATCGGGGATATCTATACGGTCCTGAAGCGAGGCTGCTTTGGCGGCTGGATCATAGAATCAGCTTTTTGCCTTTCCTCGCTCTCTTCCTAGACTTCTTTACTACGGAAGGTCGTCCATATCGTTGAGGCGGCAATTCAGGCACCGACTCATAGCGCTCAAACCGAGGAGGCGCCGGTATAGAGATATCTTGTTCAGCGCCACCGTCGTCCTCATCCTCATCCATGGCGGCGTCATCAGCGACTAATGGAGCCTCCTCCTTACCCGTCCGCTATCACCCAACCCGACACCCGGCGCTAATTGGGTAGGTGGGGTGTTGATATTCATACCTTGCTGAGGCTGCGTGCTCGTGGGTGTGCTCCCGACCGCCTCGAGGCAAGCGAGACTCTTTAGCCAACAGGACCCACCCATTGCAACAATCACCAAGCCGCCGCGGTGTCTCCTCGTCATCCACCAATAGTATTGGAGGAGGCAAATTCTCGTGGCCCGGTTCAACACTGGCCATGGAAACCTTGAAGACGTTCGGGGGGATCGGCCGACTGTGGAACAATGGTTCCTTCGGCTCCATTATCGTCGCCTTCCCCACGTCCACCTTCTGGTTGCCGATGGTGTACAATATGGTGCACGGGGTTTCGTCGGCCTGCAAAGAAAAGTCTGCAACGTGAGACATCCGAAAACAGCAGCGGGAGATTATACATTTATATTGAAGGGGCGGTGTAGCCGAGATACCGTGAGGCGTCGAGCTCAGCCAAAGGCGAAGCACCGCCGAAGCACGTCCGGTGCGAGAGCAGTCTTGAGGAGCAGGTCGGAGAGCGGTGGGAGCAGGTGCTCCCAAGAAGTCGACAAGGGAAAGTCCTCTGCATATTCTTACGGATTTTGCCTTGTCCAAGTAAGCGCCCGTCACCAAGGAAGTAGACAAATCTGCAACCACCTGTTTTGCGGCAGCTACCGCTATTCGATGTTATGCGAGATGATTTCTTCTTAACCGCACTCTCTACCTTCTTGTCGATGTTTTCTTGATTAACCTCCGTCTTTCCTTTCTCTCCTCCGTGGTCTCACGGTAGTACTTCTTCCACGTGGCACCGTCTCCGACACGTGCGCAGCGTCCATCTGACGGTCGAGTATCCACGGTTGTCGTTTCAATATGTTCAACGCCGGTTGAATGGAGTGTCCCACAGGCCTCGCCAATGCCTCGGGCGGCGAGTAGCGCCGCCGCAATCCGGTGCTGCTCTCTCTACAAAAGGCACAAGGATCGTTTACAAATATGACTAACGTGTGCGGTCGAATTGATCGAAACTAAAATTACCAGCAGTCTCATGAAATCCATAATGACCGGTGTTGTCTCATAAACCTTCTTCACTGGGTCCCAGCGGTGTCGGGCCCTCGGGACATCACGCTCCTGCGGGCGGTGAAATCCGCCAAAGTGCAGGATGCCCAGACTTCATGGCTTCAGCGTCCTCCTGGGCCCATTTGGACCTCTTTCCGCCGTAACCACGGCTTCCGAGGTGGTGGCTCCCAATGTTCCTCTCTTGAAGCCCCTTCATGTACTTAGACTGTTTTGGCAGCTTCAGCCTCGCAAGCCTCCTTGAATATTTGAAACTGCTCTTCCGTGATTGTTGGATTATCCTTTACAATTTCGGATTAGGGTTCCTTCTTGTCGATGATCTTTGCTTTCACTCGAGTTTTCCAGGCGGCCAACGCGTCGCTAAACTTGGTCATGGCGTGTTTGTTTATCTTCTTCATTCCCGGGTCCTTGTCTGGATCTTCATAATCCTTCTCATTCCGGCCTGGGAACAAGAATATCTGGTGAAACTTCTTTAGGAGGGAGCTCCTCATATTTTCTATCTTTTGTAGTTTCTCATCGTTGATGGTGGCGGTTGTCCGTACGATGCAGCCTATTTGATTGTCGTAGCATCGACGCGCTTCCTCAGGCGCCTTTGGCTCAAAATTGCCATCGTCCACCTCCGTGACCACCAGTCTAGTAGTCCTGAGTTTGTTAGGAAGTCGCTGCCTCTTTGCTTTCGGTTCTCTGATGCGGCTCTGCTCCCGAGTAGCGCCGGTCTCGATCTCAGCGCTGGTCTCGGCGCTTGATCTGTGTCTCGGCCGGGTCTCGAGTCTCAAACACCGGTCTGCGTGTCGGTCTCGATCCCGATGCCTTTGGTGGGCCCAGCAACAACATTGGTTGATCGTCGGTAAGGCTAAAAATTAAATCTCGCCGCCCGGTAGGCGTCGTCGCGATCACCGAACCCTGTCCTTCATCGTTGCTAGCCATGTTTCCTATGATTAAGTCTAGTCAATTAATTCTAGACCTAATAAAATGAATAATGACATAAAAAGGCCTATTGTTTTGCAGGAACGTTGACTCCTTCCTGGTGCGGCAAATCCCGGGCACTCGGTATGTCCTAGTTTGTAGCACAAGTCATGCCGAAATTCACGGAAAATTTCGGCATGACCTTTGCTAAAAAGTGGACAAATCGAGAACCTGAAATTTGCCGGAACGGAAATGAATCAACATTCTGGCAAAACATATATAGGCCACTCAGCTTCATTTAAACAACAAATCTACTTGGGCACAATCGAACCACTTCAATGAAAATATATAACATGACCACTTCAATGAAAAGATATAATCAACAATAAAAGTCTTGGAAGGGATCATCTTTAAAATAAAACTTGCCTAAATAACCTAGATAATTAACCTAATTAAAGTAGTTAACCTGACTAGTTCTCTGTCAAAGCCCTAACTAATTTTTTTCCTAAATAACCTAGATAATTAACCTATGCATGATAGAGAGAGAGAGGAGGGGTGGGGGCTTACAGAGGATGACTCCGATGGTGGCGAGGGAGGCAGGGGCGTCTCCGGTGATGGCGAGGGAGGCAGTTGTGGCGAGGGAGGATCTGGTGGCGTCGACGGCGGCTCCGGTGGCGTTGATGAGGCCAGCATGGCTCCGTGGCATTGGGGCGGCTCGGTGGCGTCGGACGCGACGGCTCTGAGTGGCTCGAGGCGTCGGCGTCGGCGAGACGGCAGCGAAGTGGGGCGACGACGAATAGGGAGATGGCGGCGGGGTGGGTCGAGAGATTTGGGGGAAATGGTGGGGGAAGCGGTTTTTGGTTAAGTCAAGCGTGGCGGCTGCGTTTGAAAAAGCGCTTATAGCTAACTTAGCTATAGCGCGTTTTACAAAACGCGCTCTTGCTAAATCTATGTAAATTTCTCCTTTTTATTTCCTTTTCTGCTTTCTCTGTTGGGGTCTAGGAAGCGCGCTGCAGCTATATTAGCTATAAGCGCCTCTTTCGAACACACGCAACAGCTATGCCTTTCTATGTTTTTTTCACTTTTTCATTTATTTTGCTTTACATTTTATTTTTTTCTTTCTCCTTTTCTGTTTCTTTCATTTTCATTTACTTTTCTATTTGTTTTTCATTTTATTTTATTTTCGTTAGCAGTAGCGCTCTTCTTGTGAAACACGCTGCTACTCATGCCCTAGCTGTAGCGCGCTTCCTCCAAGCCCGCTACTGCTATGCGTAGCCTATCGTTCCACCAATGGGAATATTAGTAGTAGCGCTTTTACGATCACACGCGCTACTGCTACAATTGTATCTGCAGCGCGGTTTTTTCTCAACCGCTACTGCTATCTAGCACTAGCGCCCTTTTTTGACCCGCGCTGTTGCTAAATTTCCGTGTATAAGGCTTTCCCTAGTAGTGAGGGAGTGCGGCGGCGCTTCCGGTTATGGAAGATATCGGCCTGCCGTCAAGGCGCCAGGAGGCCTGGGCCATGGTGAAGACGCGGTACACGAAGGCTGACCCAAACCACATGGCCGAGGTCGGACCCGTGGGGCCAGATGGGAAGGAGATCCCTGTGAGCTTAGTGTACGGCCAGGTAGAATTGGCCGCAAAGTATTCCCAGCAGGACTGTAAACTAGACAACCTGTTAGATGGTATTGAAGAGGAATACAATCAGTCAAGTTGACTATGTAATTTATAGTGACATGTAAAATGCCTTCTAGCCGGATTGTAGACCGTTTATCTTAGCGGACCTTTTCGCTTCAACCTCGGGACCCAATAGTCCGGAGTGTGTCCGAATACCCTCGCGGTTATATAAAACCGGGGCATGCGTGGAGACTAGGCGTAGGGGTCATTAGTGCTTTATCAGACAAGTGCCCAACTAGTTATGTTATATTACATGGTTAGTAAGAAACATCTTCCAGGGAGAATAGTTCCGTTAGGGGTTCCTTTCCCTGGGAGGCATGCCCTAAAGTGCATGTCCGGACTGCGAAAAATGCAGAAAAACATCTGGGGGTAGATAAATAAATAGGTAAAAAATCTTCTTTTAGTTCACTGACCGAATATTCTGTTAAGAACGCTAGCTTTCGGCTTCACCCAGTCTGAGGTACACATCCGGCTGACCCGGCAGTAACAATCGCAGAGGTGCTCCCTTCACCACCTAGCCAAACAATCGGGAACATAGGGGTAAGCACAGGAGCCAGGCAACCCAGCTTGGCCAAAACTTAAGTCATATCGATGCATATAATGGCGAATAAAAGGTACATGCGTAAGTGTGACACATGTATTGGGCATGAAGCCCTTATAACTAAGCTTCTGTGAAAGAAGCCCCTAGTACAATGAGCGCGGATAGCGCGTCAAGGGTGTGCGAACAATGCGCTAACGAGCCTTCCAAGGCTTAAATGAAAAAGGAGGGAGAAGGAGAAAAATAGAAGACAGCTAAAATGTAAAATATGGACAGAGGAAGGAGACGAACTCAGAATCCGGCGCTAGGCGTAGAATCTTCGGAGACGTGCTGCGTTCCATGGGTTTGGCTCGAGTCGGTTATCCGATGCATCTCGCAGACGGTACGCTCCGCCGGTCAGGACTTGGTCGATGATAAAGGGACATTCCCATTTGGGCTTTAGTTTGTCCTTTTTCTTGTCCGGAGCAGCGAGAACTAGCTCGCCAACATTGTAAGTTTTGGCCCTTACTTCTCGCTTTGATATCTTGAGCCTCTTTGTTGATAGAATGTGGAACGGGCTTTTGCTACGCCACGCTCCTCCTCCAAGGCGTCAAATTGTCCTGCCGATCGAGCTCGGCTTCTCTTTCTTCGTACATGCGCACGCGAGGTGAGTCATGAATTATGTCGCAGGCAGAATGCCTCTGCGCCGTATACCATAAAGAATGGTGTGAATCCGGTCGTGCGATTCAGAGTGGTCCGCAGCCCGTGAGTACGGAGTCGAGCTCCTCTACCCAAAGGCGTGTTAGATTCCTTGAGGACCGCACTAATCTGGGTTTGATGCCACTCATAATTAGACCATTTGCTCGCTCAACTTGACCATTAGTTTGAGGGTGATAGACTGAGGCGTAGTCGAGCTTAATGCCCATGTTTTTGCACCAGAGTTTGACCTCGTCGGCCGTAAAGTTCGTGCCGTTATCAGTGATGATGTTGTGGGGGACACCGTGACGGTGTACAACCCCTGATATGAAGTCTATCATCGTCCGGATTCGCCGTCTTGACGAAGCTTGGCCTCTATCCATTTGGTAAATTTATCCACCATGACCAGTAGGTATTTTTGCTTGTGGGTTCCCCCTTTAAGGGGTCCGACCATGTCAAGCCCCCAGACCACGAAGGGCCAGGTTACGGGTATAGTTTTGAGGGCGGTGGGTGGCATGTGGCTCTGATTAGCAAAGAGCTGGCATCCGACGCATCGTTGGACTAAGTCCTGAGCATCTGCCCGGGCCGCCGGCCAATAAAATCATGTACGGAAGGCCTTGCCTACAAGGGCCCGGGCTGCAGCGTGGTGCCCGCCGAGTCCGGCATGTATTTCAGCCAGAAGATTCCGCCCTTCTTCTTCGGAGATACACCTTTGAAGGACTCTGGTTGTGCTTTTCTTATAAAGCTCTCCCTCATGGACTTTGTAGGCTTTAGATCACCGCGCTATGGAGCGGGCCTCGTTTTGGTCCTCGGGGAGTTCCTGCCTGGTTAGGTAGGCTAGGAATGGTTCTGTCCACGGGGCAATGACTGCCATTATTACGTAATGAGGATGTTATTTCGGTGGTAGAACCACCAAGCGTGTCGAATGTTCGTGTGGGGCGGTCGGTTGGGTCCGGAATGTTATTTCCGGACTCTCACTCCCATAATACGGATGGCTTGAACAGCCTCTCTCGGAAGATGTTGGGGGGGGGGGGGACAGCATCGCGATTTGTGCCGATGCGTGCCAACACGTCTGCTGCCTGGTTGTTGTCCCGGGCTATATGGTGAAATTCGAGCCCCTCAAACCGAGCTGACATTTTTAGGACTGCATTGCGATAGGCTGCCATTTTCGGATCCTTGGCATCAAAGTCTCCATTTATTTGTGATATCGCGAGGTTCGAATCACCGTGCACCTCTAGGCGTTGAATGCCCATGGAGACTGCCATCCGGAGACCATGTAGAAGGGCCTCGTATTCAGCTGCGTTGTTGGAGTCCGTATACATTATCTGGAGTATGTATTGAACTGTATCTCCGGTTGGGGACGTCAGAACGACGCCAGCCCCCAGGCCAGCCAGCATTTTGGAGCCGTCGAAGTGCATTATCCAGTTGGAATATGCGCCGTACTCTTTAGGGAGTTCGGCTTCGGTCCATTAGGCGACGAAGTCGGCCAAAACTTGCGACTTAATAGTTCTCCATGGCTTATAGGTTATGTCGAACGGGAGGAGCTCAATGGCCCATTTGGCAATCCGGCCCGTCGCGTCGAGGTTGTTTATAATGTCGTTAAGGGGTACTTCGGAGGCTACTGTTATTGAACACTCTTGAAAGTAGTGTCGCAGCTTCCGGGATGCCATAAACACCGCGTACACTATCTTTTAATAATGTGGGTACCGTGACTTGCATGGAGTTAGGACAGTGGACACGTAGTAAACTGGTTTTTGAAGAGGGAACTTGTGTCCGTCCGTTTCTCGTTCGACAATGAGCACCGCGCTTACAACTTGATGGGTTGCCGTGATGTATAATAGCATTGGTTCGCCCATGTTGGGCGCAGCCAGGACCAGGTTTGTTGCCAATATGGCTTTTATTTCTTCGAGTCCGGCCGTGGCGGCATCCGTCCACTCGAAGTGTTCGGTGCGTCGGATGAGTTGATAAAGGGATAATGCCTTTTCTCCCAAACGGGAGATAAAGCGGCTTAGAGCCGCCACGCATCCAGTCAATTTTTGTATTTGTTTGAGGTCTTTTGGGATATCCAATTGTGATAGAGCTCGGATCTTGTCTGGGTTTGCTTCAACTCCTCTACCGGATACAATGAAGCCCAAGAGCTTTCCGGCCGGTACGCCGAAAACGCATTTTTCCGGGTTGAGCTTAATGTCATATGTTCAGAGATTATCGAATATGAGCCTCAAGTCGTCTACTAGAGTTTCGACGTGCTTGCTTTTGACGACCACATCGTCTACGTATGCCTCCACTGTTTTGCCAATCTGTTTTGCCAGACATGTCTGAATCATGTGCTGATATGTTGCGCCGGCTTTTTTGAGCCCGAAGGGCATTGTGTTGAAGCAGAATGGGCCGTATGGAGTGATAAATGCCGTTGCGGCTTGGTCAGGCTCTGCCATCTTAATTTGGTGGTAGCCGGAGTATGCGTCGAGGAAACACAATGAATCGTGTCAGTAGCGTCGATGATTTGATCAATGCGGGGGAGGGGGAAGGGATCCTTTGGGCAAACCTTGTTGAGGTCCTTGAAATCGACGCATAGGCGCCAGGATTTGTCCTTCTTTGGTACCATCACTAGGTTTGCTAGCCAGTCCGGACGTTTTATATCTCTGATGAATCCGGCCTCCAATAGTTTGGCTATCTCCTCTCCCATGGCCTGTCTCTTTGGTTCGGAGAAACGCCGAAGAGCTTGTTTGACTGGCTTGAATCCTTTTAGGATGTTTAGGCTGTGCTCGGCCAACCGGCGTGGGATTCCTGGCATGTCCGAAGGGTGCCAGGCAAAAATGTCCCAATTTTCGCGTAGGAATTCTCTTAGTGCGGCGTTTACATCAGGATTTAATTGTGCCCCGATGGAGGCCATTTTGGTAGGGTCCGTTGGATGGACTTGGAATTTGACTATTTCGTCCGCTGGTTTGAAGGAAGTGGATTTGGATCTCTTATCGAGTATCACATCGTCCCTATTAACCGTGGAGCGCAGCGCAATGAGTTTCTCGACCGCTAGGGCTTCGGATAGTGCCTCAAGGGCCAGTGCGGCTGTCTTATTTTCGGTGCGGAGTGCTATGCCCGGGTCACTAGCAAGAGTAATGATTCCGTTGGGCCCGGGCATTCTGAGCTTCATGTACCCATAATGGGGTATAGCTTGGAAAATTGTGAATGCCTCTCGCCCTAGTAGAGCGTGGTATCCGCTGCTGAACGGGGCCACTTGGAACGTGACTTCCTCGAAGCTGTACTTATCCTACGTGCCGAACACCACATCCAGTGTGATTTTTCCTGTACAGCGTGCTTCCCGACTGGGAATTATTCCTCTAAAGGTTGTGCTGCTTCGCTCAATGCGGCTCCAGTCTATCTCCATTTTTCAGAGGGTTTCCTCGTAAATGAGATTCAATCCGCTGCCACCGTCCATGAGTACCTTGGTAAGGCGAAAGCCATCCACTATCGGACTGAGGACCAGTGCGGCTGGTGCTCGGGCTGTTCGGAATTTAGGTTCATCATTGGCATTAAAGGTAATAGCCGTGTCACTCCATGGGTTTATTGTTGCTACTTGGTAGACTTCGGCGAGGCTACGGAGTGTTCGTTTCCGCATATTATTTGATGTGAAAGTCTCGAAGAATGTTAATACCGTACTGGTATCCTTGGGTTGGTGCCCTAGAGCTAGAAGCTCTTCGCCACTTTTGGCCACCTGCCGTAGTATCCAACATGCTCTAAGGCTATGAGTTGGAGTGGCGCCCTCTGTATTATGAATTTTACAGGGTCCATTGAGCCATCCCTCCAGTACGGTTCCATGCCCTATAGAGGTTTTTTATTTTTTGGTATTTAACCCAGGTGCCTGGCGATGATGCACCCTTTTATTTCGGACTGGGGTTGTATTCAAGGCCGGATTGTCCCAAAATCTTGATTCGGTTTTCCAGGCGCTTTCCATCGCACAATACTTTCGTACTATGGTCGCCAAGTCGGCAAAGCGTGTAATTTCACGGCGACTTATAGCGTTTAGGATCCCGTTGTCCGTGCAATTGTTGCAGAATAACGAGATTGCGTCCTCCTCGCGGCAGTCCTTTATCCTGACCATAACCAGGAGGAATCTGGCCCAGTAATGGTGTACTGTTTCTGCGGGCTCTTGCCGAATTTGAGATAGGTCGCTTATGTTTGGGTGGGC
The DNA here is from genome assembly GCA_021605205.1 of Aegilops longissima. Lineage (NCBI taxonomy): Eukaryota > Viridiplantae > Streptophyta > Magnoliopsida > Poales > Poaceae > Aegilops > Aegilops longissima. Next base: position 337,140,338 of record CM038682.1, read on the forward strand.
GGGTGGAATTAAATCCGGAACCGCTCCCAATCTGAAACTTAGGGGCCAAGGAGCTTCCGAACTTGGAAGCTTGGATTCTTGGATGTTGTCCAATGAATCTAGCCCGTTGCCTGACTTTGGGTTCAGGGCTTGAGTGACGCCCTCTCCTCCGCGGGAATCCGGCATGGAGGGATTGGGAATCCGGACATGGCTAGTCCTTAAGATAGAAGAAGGGTCGCCGTATTGTTCCTCCACCACAGCAACGTGGTGGTTAACCTGGGGAGAGTTAATCTCTCTCAGATCAGGTTTAAGCCCAATCTGATCATAGTCTGTACCGACTCCCAGGGCGGCGATGCGATCCAAGAGCTCGTTTAAGGAAGAGAGCTCCATTGGATCTAACTGCTCGGCGAGCTCCGAGTTAACGTGAAGATTGCTTTCGATGACCCGAGAAGTCATCGCCGGCGCGGCGGCTGAACAGGCGGTCATAAGAAAACCGCCTAGCCGGAGAGTTTGTCTGACAGCCAAAGCTTCTTTAGCAACGGTCCCGTCTTTAAAGACGAGATGAGGCATCCTTCCTGACAGCGACGATACAGAGGAACTCTCAATGAAAGCACCAATGTTGATGTCAAAACCGGCGGATCTTGGGTAGGGGGTCCCGAACTATGCGTCTAGGCGGATGGTAACAGGAGACAAGGGACACGATGTTTTTACCCAGGTTCGGGCCCTCTCGATGGAGGTAAAACCCTACTCCTGCTTGATTAATATTGATGATATGGGTAGTACAAGAGTATATCTACCACGAGATCAGAGAGGCTAAACCCTAGAAGCTAGCCTATGGTATGATTGTTGTTCGTCCTACGGACTAAAACCATCCTGTTTATATAGGCACCGAATAGGGTTAGGGTTACACAGAGTCTGTTACAATGGTAGGAGATCTACATATCTGTATCGCCAAGCTTGCCTTCCACGCCAAGGAAAGTCCCATCCGGACACGGGACAAAGTCTTCAATCTTGTATCTTCATAGTCCAGGAGTCCGGCCAAAGGTCATAGTCTGGCTATCCGGACACCCCCTAATCCGGGACTCCCTCACAAACCATCTGGACATTTTGTGCAGTTCCACTAAAATCAAGCTGAGCATCCTTGTGGATATCGTATTTATATGCTACAAGAAAAGTACGGTAAACAGATTACCATACCCAGATGCCCCATCATTGTTGCTTAGAATGACATTGACAGATTTGGAGTCCTGTCCTGGCTTCCTGTACTTGTTTGGGCACTTTTTGCCAAGTGCACTCCACATGTTGTAGAGTTTCCTATGCTCTCTATAGACTAGTTATGTCACCAGCGTCTACTAATGCTCTGTAAAGCTTCTCGATCATTCCTTGTGTAATGTAGTGCAAACAGTGACTGCTTCTTTCTGCAAAGTGGTAAGACCAACTGGACCCACTAATGCAGCAGTTTGCCTTAAACACATTGGGTCCTTTTATGCAGTTCAACTAAAATCAAAGTCGGAATAAAACCGAGCTTTAATTTTGATATCCCTATAAGCAACAAAAGGTATAAGGGAAACAATTACTGAGAAATAACGGTTGATGACTTGCACTCCCAGAAGAAAAACATCTACTGATCTACCTTATCTTAATGGGAAACAAAGCTGGAGAGTAGCAATTCTCAATCAGTGTGATTCATTCATATTAACTGAGACATTATCTTAACAATGCCTTGTTTCAACATGTATAAAGAACGACAAAGCAGAAAAGTATCATTCCTAAAACAATGCGACTGATTTATTTTAACAGAGACATTATCTTAACAATACCTTGGTTAAACATGTAGAAAGAACTACAAAGCATGATAGTACCATTTGTAAAACACTGTAACTGATATATAATAACATTGACATTATCTGAACAGTACATTTCTTAAACATGTACTCCGGCCGATCCCTAACAGAAATGGTACTCCCACCGATCCCTAACAAGTGTTGCAGTTTTGAACTAAGATTCAGTGGTTAATTCTGAGGAAAGTCGGTACTGACCTTTCAAGACCAAGATTTGAAACAACTCGTGAGGAGGACCTCAGAGAGATCTCAACACATATATGGAAATCCGGTCTCATTTTGTGCAGTTCCACCAAAATTATGCGAAGCAAAATGTCGCATAGCAACAAGTTGAATAGATATCCCTGTTTTAACAGAGGCAAAAAAGGAATCAATTACTGGCCAATAAAGGAGGATGAAACATGCGGCCACAAAAATGGTAATCCCGCCAATCCCTAACAAGTGTTGCAATTTTGAAATAAGATTCAGTAGTTAATTCTGAGAGTGGCATTGCTTAATTTTACCAGCGGCATTAAATTAACAAAAAGCATGAACAGTTCCAGGGGAGAGTGGGCACAACAACAACATGTACTTCCATCTACTTATAAAGGGGGTGATGCAGAGTTTGTTGTAACAAAGCAACAAGCATAATGTCTGGGTTGGTCCCATTTTTGTTCACACTTAATGGGAAAAGACAGCAATACAATAGCTTCAATTCAACATCTATTTAAAACAGTACCAATACAAGTAGCACAACATCTCAAAACACACTTCACGAACATCTGGATGAAGGCAAGTACCAACCTGTCATGACGCACACAAGATCACGTACGAATCTGCCAACATGAATAGGAAATCCAATCTCGTTTTGTGCAGTTACTCTGAAATCAAGTAAAGTCGCTGGTGTGACATTTAAGTTTGCTATAGCAACAAGTTGAATAGATATCCCTGATTTAACAGAGGCAAAAAAGGAAACTATTAATGTCAATAAAGGAGGAGGAAACATGCGGCCACAAAAAGAAGCATTTACCTTATCTTGATGGAAAACAAAGTATAGGACAGTAGCATTTCTAAAACGGATGCATTGATTCATATTAACAGAGAAATTCTCTTTAAATAGTTCAGTAGTTAATTCTGAGAGTGTCATTGCTTAAAATAAAATAGCTTCAATTCAACATTTATTTAAAACAGTACCAATACAAGTAGCACAACATCTCAAAACACACTGCACGATCATGTGGATGGGACATGGGACATGCCAGCACCATGTGCGTCCACATGTATAATTGGGTGATGCAGAGTATGTAGCCAAGCAACATATCTGCGTTGGTCCCATATTTGTTCTCTTTGAAACTTTTTCCCATGTGAGGGCAGCAAATCTAGTCCTGCACAAACTACCCGACCCCCCAGTTTCTTTTCCTTTTCAACAAAGAGTTCGGTTCCTTACAGATGTGTGTACTGGGTTACCCCCTTTTCCCTTTTCGACCAACAAAGCGGATGGATAGCTAGTCTATACTACTTTCTTTCCCTCCTTTCCTCATTGAACCACGTCCTAGATTCATGCTCCACCCCACCGCACCCTTCTTTCCTCTTTGAACCAAGACCTAGATTCGACTACAGAATCGAAAAAGATCAGCATGCAGCTAGACCAATGACGGTTTCAAAGAAACTTATACCTTAGGGTCGTCGGTATGTGGCAAGGCGTGCGGCGGGAGGTCGGATCTGCCCACACTATGTACTGTCGGATTTCGGGTTCCGGCAGACCCTTGAGGTTCGAACACTAGGGTGCGCGCGGAATCTCGTCCTCTACCTACCTGCGCCCCGCCGCCTCGCTAGGATCTAAACTACGAAAGGAACATCACAAGAGACACAGGGTTTATACTAGTTCGGGCCACCATTGTGGTGTAATACCCTACTCTAGTTTGTGGTGTGGTGGATTGCCTCTTGGGTTGATGGTGATGAACAATACAAGGAAGAACAACCTCGCGAGGGTCTGTTCTTGGCTGGTGCGATGAACTGCTAGGGGGAGTTCAGTCGCTTCTCTCTATCTCTCTCTTTTTTTCTCTTGCTACCTTTCTGAATGTCTCTACTCTGTGGGTGGCTAGTCCTATTTATAGACAGAGGCCCTGGGCCTGTTCCCAAATATTGAGCAGGAAGGGCGCCAACAATTGGCCATTTTGGAGGGGAACATCTGGTACACTTATCCTGACTAAAGTTGGTCCTCGCCCGTCAAAGGCTATGGTGATGATGCCGGCTTGGGCTCCACAATGACTTCCTTCCTGCCGTTGGACTGGTCTTGGTCTTGTTGCAGTGAAATGGACGCCTTTGCTTGATGCTCTCGCCTGCGCTCGCTCCCTTTGCACCAAAGAGGAAAGGAGGACACTGCGCGGGCTGGCGCCCGCCTGGCGCCCTTGGTCGTCATGGCTTGCGTCATGGGGACCTCGTGAGGTACCCTGCCTTGATCTCTCCGCCTCATGAGCCACTGACGAGGTTGTGCTCGAGGAAGCTCCTGTCGTCCGCCCTCATGAGGCTTGGCCTCGCGAGGGTCTTGAGCTCGTGTTGATGAAGATGGGCCGTGATGAGCCCCCTTTGAGCCACAATGCAGGCCGCAGCGTGCAAGTCTGGGGACCCTTCCCCTGAACGCCGACAAGAGCCCCGGGCCCAAAGCGCGCCGGGCTTGGCTGAGCAGAGAGGCGAAGGGGAAAGTGCGAAGCGCCACGGGCCCTAACAGCCTGCGGCCTTGGGCGCCGTGTGGCGGTTGATTGGACGTGGGCGGCACTGTTCCCCCACGCCTCCTTATTTTGTGCCGTGCTAGGCGGACTCGTAGCCGCACACAGCCGCTCCCCCTTCCCGTTGCTCGACCGTCCACCACTCTTCCTCCTCTCGAATTCATGCTTCTGCTCCCAATCCAATCTCAAACCTTCCTCCCCCCTTCCGTTGCCATGGCTCCGACGAAGAAGGGAAGAGGGAAGAAACCCATGCCTCCGCCTCGCTTCATTGTCGCCGCCGGCCCCGCCGCCGATCGGTCAATCATACTCAATCGAGAGGGCACTGGGCAAGGTCAGCTCGGCTTTGGCCACCATCTTCAACGAATGCGGCGGACGACGGCTCGCCCACGCCCCACTTCGCCATCGGCGGGATAATCACCGAGGTCCAAGATTTTGCCGACGCCTGCGGGCGGGGCTGGTTCCCCCCTTCTCCGATTTCTTCAATGATCTACTCTCCCATTATCAGATCCATATGATGCACTTGGGTCCGGAATCCATCACTCTTCTTGCGGTCTTTGCCTTTGTTTGCGAGGCGATGATGGGCATCCTTCCCTCAGTTGCCTTGCTGCGCCACTTCTTCTCCCTGCGTCTTATTGACCCCACCCAATGTTCGGGGTGTGTGAGCTTCATTGCTGCATCTGAAACAGCGACTTCACGGATCGACTTCAGCCTTCCTCCGCCCGCGCCTGGGTTCCGCGAGCGGTGGCTGTACGTGGACGTGGAGGTGCCTAGCCCCCTACTGTCGGAGCCAACATCACCCACTGTCCCCAATTCAGGCTGGGGCCAGGAGACGCTCACGAGCCCCAGGCTCGCCTTCGTCTGGCGTCGCTTCACGTTCCTGAGGACGCTCGAGGTGACGGCGCCCAAGGTGGTGAAGGAGTTCATGTTGTGCCGCATTGCCCCTCTCCAGTGTCATTCCCGGCGGATGTGGGCCTTCGGCGGGCGTGAAGACCGCATGAGGCTCCAGGAGGAGGACTTGACGCCTGAAGCACTGAGGAAGGTGCTCTTGGTCTTGACTGGGGATCCGAACCCTGGCAGCATCCGGCAAGGGGGGGCCTTGCTGTACTTTTGCTCGAGCAGGGGTGACTTTGTGAAGCAGATGCCCAGCTTCGACGAATGGGGGCTGCGCCCCGCAGGCCTCATGGGGTCTTGCGAGAACCCGGTGGTGGTGACTGCCCTTCCAGTCGGCCATGGCGGCTCTTCCTCGAGTGGCGGAGCAGGGAGGCACGAGCACTGAGGCCGAGGGGCCTCCGCAGGGTGACGGTACCAGGCGGCGCTCTTGAGGGAGCAGCTCCTGAGGCCCAGGCTGCCGCGGCTAGGGGTGGCGAGCAGCTGCCCGTAGTGCCTGTGGCTGAGGCCCCTAGGGCCCCAGTTACTCTCCTTGGTGAGGCGACCGACGACATGCATCAGGTAGACGCACCCGACACGGGTCGCCCTCGACGCCCTCCTTGTCGAGGTTGACCTCGCGCCAACTCTTGGGTCGATTCGCGTGGACTTTGAGGCTCTTCGAAGAGAAGGAAGCCTGGCGACGACCCTTGTCGCTGTTGAAGCACAGTGTAGTACTTCGCCACCGGCGAGTAAGCTTTCCCCTTTCGCGGCTCCCGATTCTTCGTTGTTTTATCGATCCTGCTCCGCAGGGCCCTTCCTGCCGAGCTCACGGAGATGGCTGAGGAGCCATCCCCCTTGGCTCCGCCCTTTCCACCGTCTTCGAGCACTCCGAGCAGCGGAGTCCTCGTGGTGAGGCCGGTTGGAGAGATGAACCATCTTGAGGCGCACCGCGGCCCCGCGCGCCTCGTGACCCTCCTTAGCGAGCCTTCTCGTGGCGTGGCTAGCTTGCCGTGGGCTTCTCGTCAGGTCGTCGACCGTGATTAGCTGAGGCATTCCCTGCGCTCCTCCTTGGGGGATGGGCTGGCTCCTAGCCGGGCTTCTGGCGAGGCGTGCCCGGCCATGGCGAGGGCGCCAGCCCCCAGCCCCCTGCCCGGAGGGGGAGTGCTGATTCGTGGCCCTCGGCGCTCGCCTGGGGCGGATGATGGTGCGGAGGACGTACTCGAGCGCGCCCGGGAGCGTCGCGCTCTTCGCCAAGGGTTTCTTCGGAGGGCGGCTGATGCGGTGAGCCTGCTTGGTGAAGAGCTTGCCGATGAAGATGCGCGCCTCGAGGCCGAGGGCCTGCGCCTGGCCGCGGAGAGGGGCAAGCTGAAGGCGGCTGTCGCCCTTGTGCGCCATCAGCGTGATCTTGACGAGGAGGAAGCCAAGGCGTCACTGGCGACCTCTCGGGAGGTCCGTTCTCGGGCCGCGGAGAGGCGCGATGCCCTAATGCATGCATGTCCGAGCACACGACGAAACACACACGGTCACGCTCAAGTGCTCAACCTACACGTGCATGCACACACATACTCAGCCAGGGTGAGCTAGTGACCGTATAAACACCGGAAAATGTATATATTGAGCGCAATGAGCGTATTATGAAGTCCACTGACCGTATTTTTACAAATATACAGTGACAGACCGTGTATTTATTTTGTTTGAAATTAAGCCATATTAACCGGAGAGGAGGCAGTATGGACTAGCATTACTTTGATGTGTCTCGTCAACTTGCCGAACGAGGAGAAGCTTGCAGGATGGGAGAAGCTTGCACGCGGTGGCTCGGAGGACAAGGAGAAACTTTTGACTAATGCAAGCTGTCCTTCGCTCAGGCGGTGGACGTGCAACAGTTAATTCAGTGTCAGATTGCGAGAAGCATACACTATACTAGTAGTACTATTATTGTTGCACTTCCCGAAGAGGCGAACAGCCAAGCACAAAGTTTACTAGTACTAGTACTACTACTATAGTCTATAGAGGTATGTACTACTATACTAGTAATAGGAACCAGATGGAGGAGCGTCTACACTCTTATTATATTTTTAAAATGTGATAAAGCAATCTTCAACACATTTGGTTCTCTTCGAGGGTTCTTGCATGTGATAATGGAAGTTGATTGCATGGAACACATGCCACAATACTCGCTTAATTCTGGCACATATCCTGTTACAAATAGGAGCGCTCGGTAATATTTCCTCTTTTTTTTGTTATTCAGCATGTAAACAGGTCAGCAAACCTTGCGGCCCATCTTTGTGCGAACCGTGCTTGCTGCACTTTGAATGTGTCCGAGAGCTGGCTTGATGAAACACCTCGCTTCCTACTTCTTTTTTTGCGGGGTACCTCGCTTCCTACTTCTTCTTTTGTGGGGTACCTCGCTTCCTAGTGACCAGTGTCTTGGCTGATCGTCCTAAGAATGCTTATATATGAATAAAGCTCTCTCATTTACCCGCAAAAAAGATTAAGCCATATTAACCGGAAAGGAGGGAGTATGGACTAGCACTACTTGTTGGTGTGTCCCGTCAACTCGCAGAACAAGGAGAAGCTTGCAGGAAAAGGTGAAGCTCGCTTATGCCTTTTGACTAATGCAACGTACCATCGCCCAGGTGGTGGACATGCATCATTTCATTCAGTGTCAGATTGCCAGAGGCATACACTATAGTACCGAACATGTGGAGTACCATCATTGTTCGACTTCACGAAGAGGCGAAGAGCCAAGTGCAAGGTTTAGTAGTATGAGTAGTACTACAACTAGAACCGCATGGTGGAGCCTCTGTACTCTTATTTTTCTTAATCTCTGATAAAGTACACATTTATTCCGTAGAAGGGCGGAAAACGGCAGCCCAACATGTAATGATGATATCGATCAACCATGCTCGAATATATCTTAGCCTCCATGCGAGCCCGTCTGTGTGTTCTCGCTCCTCGTCTCTCTCAAGGAACGGCGGGTTGGCCATTTTGCCGTAAATTGAGATCGGTTTGCTCACACTCCAGTCCTAGATGTCAGTGATATGCCAAGAGGAGGTGTGTTGACCGACTGGTCGTACGCGTACTTGGTTTTGCACCTTCATACTACTCCTCCCTCCGTTAGGGCGCGCTTCATTATGATCCATTTCTCTCAATGCATTTCCACGACCAGAGAGACTTTAGACACGTTTGGTTTAATGCTCAATTAATTAGGGCGTGGTAACCACAATTTTCTCTCGATGTAGTACTACAGAGTGGAGTAAGTGCATGGATGTGTGTACCCGGGGTGGAAGCACTGCATGCATGTGTGTATGCATTATTTCCTCTAGTAATAGATGCCGTGCTATAACCACCAATGGTATTTTTCAGGCTGATCGCTAGTCGCCTTGGTCCTAGAGATTTTCTCTTTTTCTGAAGCGCGCTCTATAAATAGTGACGGATGGAGTAGTATGAGCAGATTCAAAGAAGAGCGTATTGATGGTTGCTTCTTCCGAGCAACTTATAGTGGGAAAGGTGGGGCTTATGATTTGACTGCTCATTACTCACTATTAATGCGGCGCAACGACCGGTCCGAGTCTCCCACGCGGCTGTCCACTACCCCCTTGGTTCTTAAATATACTCCTGAGTATTTATCTTTCTAGAGATTTCAACGAGTGACTACTCAAATATTTGTCTTTTTAGAGATTCAAATGGACTACTACATACGGATGTATATAGAGATATTTTAGAGTTTAGATTCACTCATTTTGCTCCGTATGTAGTCACTTGTTGAAATCTCTAGAAAGACAAATATTTAGGAACGGAGGGAGTACGCATACGAAGCAAAATGAGTGAATCTACACTGCAAAATATGCCCATTTGAAATTTGTAAAAAGACAAATATTAAGGAACGAAGGAGTATAATTTTGTGCATGGCACATGGACCCGGATGCCGAAGAGGCTTCTGGTAATGCTATCAAGCTTCCAACATTTGTTTACATAATTGACGTACTATATAAATAATTTTCCAGCGACATGAAATTGTACAATGGTGTGAGCTTTTATCTTTTGTTTCGTGTGTCTTGCCATCGATTCTCTTTCAGAAACAATAAAAAACTAACTTCCTTGCTAATCAGAGCTAATATTTACATCACAACTGAAGACAAAGTTGTGAGAAGGTGTTAAATTAAAATTCATCCATGCTTTCATTGGCAGCAACGTCCCCCCAGCTCTGTCTAAATCAACAAGGCATGTTGGGAAAAAAGTAGCTGTCTGGAGCATGCAACATTCCAATCATTTTGTGCAGTTCCACTGAAATAGAGCTGAGCGTCCCTGTTCCAAAGATATTAAGTGTGATTACAATAATAGAGGACTGCTGATGAAACAATAAACACACAAATAGAAGCCGGTCACCTTTGCAGTCTCTCTTAAGACTAACTAGTTGGAGAAGATTAGGCTCGGCGTTGGATGAGGAGGATAGAGCAAAACCAATCTCCCTTTGTGCAGTCGCATTGAAATGTAGAGACGTTGCCCGTGTGACATTTTGGTAGAACTGCACAAAACACTCTTAAAAAAAGTGATTTGTGTAGTTCACCAAAAGGTCGCAATAGCAACGAGGTGAAATGGATAGCTTTGTTTGCAAAAAAAGAGGTAGAAAGGAAACAATTACTGGCCAATAACAGTTGATGACACATGCAACAACAAAAAAGAAGCATATTCCTTGTCCTAAGGGAAGATAACAACACAGTTGTGTTTGTCTAAAACGGTGTGAGGACGAGATTGCAATATGGAAAGTACGCCGGACGAGCTATGTTTTGTGCAAAGAACTATGGAAGATCCACATGCAGCGACATGGGAAGACGGGCAGTGGAGCAAGGCCGGAGGGGATACCTGGAGGTCGTCGGAATGTAACTAGGTGAGCGGCAGCGGGCGGAATCTGCCCATACTGCAGCAGCAAGCAGGTGGCGTAGGCCCTACCGCGCCGGAGCTTGGTCAGAGAGAACGACGTGTACCGCAGATCGGGACGTGCTGCCTAGGCGCCGTCGAATGGAGAAACGATGCATGTCCTCCCTTTCCGCCGGTGGACGGGATGCGGCCGGATCAGTGACCAAAGGTGAGAGAGAGAGAGAGAGAGAGAGAGAGAGAGAGAGAGAGAGAGAGGCCACCACAGCCTTGTGTGAGATACTCTGAAGGGAGACAAACCAGGCAGGGAGGCTCCATTGTATATAGTGGAGCGGACTACCTTTTTCTCCATAAAAATCGTTTTATATTCTGTGTACGTGCGGCGATATAACTTTATTTAAAAATAATGCGCCAATGCATCAAGTCGAACTTTGTTTCGTGCACATGTAGTACACGACCTCCGTAGGTAAACAACCGCTATACGCGTTCAAATTAGCGTGTGGGCTGCCATTTCGTACAAAAATGAGCTCCACCGTGTACCCGCACAGGTGTGGCTGGGAAGCGTGAGTACGTGCACGGTGCACCTATTCTCTTCTTGTATACGTACACCACCTGTGTGGGGTTGTGTGAGAGAGATACAAACATAGAGAGATATAGTGTGTGGTTTCGTGAGAGTTTTTTTGGGGGGGGGGAGGTCAATCAAAAAATGTAACATATGCAATGTGTGTGAAACAGAGTCCAGGATATATCATATATAGAGAGGGGGCGATCCATGAGAGGAGAGTGGAGGTATCATCGACTTGAGGTGTCCATAGAATCGAAGAGAGGGATGATGTGTGTGTGTGTGTGTGCGCGCGCGCGGTCGATAAAGAGTGCCATCGAATTTGTGTGTGCCCACGTCAAAGATATAGAGTGGCTGGCCTACTAGAACGAGAGAGGGGACAGGTGCATTTTGTCTCTATGGCATGGATACCTATCTACAGTGCTCGACTATCGGTGTGTGGTATGGGGGAGGAAGGCCTAATTAACTATAGAGGTACAATGGCTGGTATATGTATGGAGGAGGAGAGAGTCCTACCTCGTGTATTAAGGGAGATCGATCTACCTCATGCATTAAGGGAGATCGATTAGCATCCATGCATATGTGTAGGAGAGGAATAAGGTTGGGAGAGAGACAGAGCTAGAGTGTTGGAGGGGGTGGTAGTGGAGTTGCTTCTAACAAATGGTGGGATAGGCTTGCTAGAAAACCGGAGGGCACGCCTGCAATATCAATAAGAGAGGGATGGCTGGCTGCTGCGTGTGCGTGCGTGTGAGAGACGGGTCAGGAGGCATGCACAAATGATGAGGGGGGGGCGATATGGCTGTGGTAAGCAGACATAACTACATAGGAAGATCAATCGTCCTTTGTCAGAGAAAGGAGAGACATAACTTGTGAGGTACGTCAATCGATGGGGAGGGGGATTGTTAAAGTCGACCTAGGTATATGTTGGGATATCGATCGGTATACATGCGTGTGTGTGTTAGAAGCAAATGAGGCACGGGGAGAAGGATAGAGAGAGAGGGATGCATCTAGGAGGTGGTGCGAGAGTCATACTATATCGAGGGGGGAGGAGTGTGCGAGTACGAGATCGATGAAAAGAGTGGTGGGAATGAGGCATGGACGGTGATAAGAGAAGAGGGGAAGCTTGTGTTTTGTGCTAGGCACACCTGGCTAGAGAGGCATATCGGTCGATGTGTGCCGTAAAGGAGCTGGGTGGCCTGCACACACCGTGGGTGAACGACCTAAAGTGAAAAGACGAATTTGCGCGATGGAGCTAGAGAATGCTGAGGGAGGGTGAGAGGGATGCGGGCGTCTGCATGCACGAGAGAAAGTTAGCGCTAGCTAGCTACAAAGATAAGAGGATTGTGTGGGTGTAAAAGATGAATAGAGATCATACTTCATTATAAAAAGCGAATTTGGATATTTCAATCATAGTGTTCTAAACCGACGCATGTGTGAATATATATAACGGTGATACACATGGTGTGGTTATGAACATGTTATACTACATATAATATATTTTATCTCTACTCTCATAAAAAACGGAGTTGTTGATGATGGTGCCATCCTGCAATATAGGCCATCCGATTTATATCCGACGGATAGGAAGGAAACTATGGCAATTTTGAAAAAAGACACCCATACCCCTCTCCATATTTGCAAATTAGGCCTCCCCTTGATCATGTTGATGTTCTGTGGAACACATGGGCATCTTGCTAGTGCTACGTATAACATATAGAACATTGATCATAATTTGGGCTAATGTGTGGCTTTTGCAGCTCAGGTCTAAATACTTGTCATAATGTAGGGGGCGGGGCACTATACTATGTGTGATAAACATGGTGTACATTTATGGAACATGGTTTAGATTATGAATATATAGTTAGTACATCAAATGTACTATTATTTGGAACCAACATCAAGTGTATTCAAAAAATAGAATTTGAGCTCATGTAGTACACATAGTTCATATCTATCTCTATAGTAATCATGTGGTGTGTTATTAAGGTAATACACGAATGATGGTTGAAGTTGGCAACAATCATGATTATAGATTCTTATTGAAATAGAGAAATGAATTCAAATTCAGTTCGAATTGCAGCGGTAGTATAGACATTTGGAATGCACTAAAATGTTGGTATGAGTAGGTCACATGCATTATACAGTAAGCGAAAAAATTTAATTAGACATAACATGGATTCATACTCCCTCCTTCCATCTAGGGCGTAATGCGTTTTTTAATACCGCCTTTGACTATTGACAAGATTAATAGTACATGACATGTACAATGTGAAAATTATATCATTGAAAGAACCTTCCATAGACGAATTTAACGGTGTGCTTTGTGTAAGTTGCATGTCATATATTATTGGTCTAATATTTGGTCAAAGTTAGCATCGAAAAATGCATTAGGCCCAATATAGATGGAAAGAGGGAGTAGCTTTGAATAGCATTTTTATAGTAAAACGGGGCAAGACTCTCTCTTTGTGTGGTGTGAATAGTTTTATTTTTTTAGTTTTGTTTTTGGTTGAGGGAAGTGTGAATTGATTTGGTACGTACAAGTACAATATTACACGTTAGGCTTGTCCCTAAAATTCAATCGGCGCCATGTTATATCCCGAAAATTCAGATATCATGCTCCCAAAACTGGCGCCTTCACAACCCGCGCCTCGCTATCCCGAAATTACAACACGCGCGAAAACTCCCTCCAGCTGCCAAATCCCAACACGCGAAATCCCCCTTCTAACCCTTAGCCGAAAGGGACTCTAGTTCAAATCTGTGGGGGGTACTTTTGTAACACACACTACATTTTGGACAAGCGCGTCCCTAAGTCATGGTTCACCCCCTCCCATCGCCTCATTTTTGCCATTCGAAATCCCAGGCCGCCATAACCTCTCCGCTCCTGCCGTGAAACCCCACCCTCCTCCATCCGCCACCTCACCACTGCCCAGCCGGAGCCTCTTCCTCGATGATGTCGTCCACCGCAACAGCTCGACGTCCCTCGTCCACCTCCCCTGATGAGGATCCGTCGTCCATCTCGGCGTCCCGCCGGTTCAGCCGCCCTGTACTCCACCTCCAAGGAGCTGCTCTGATGATCGCCTCGTCTATCGTGGCTGCTCCATCCCCACATCGCCGCCTTAACCTGCTCCACCAGAACCACAGCATCCTCACCGACTCCTCGGATGAAGTCGAGGCCTACTCGACGCCACCAAAGAGGTTGTACATTCATCGCATCGCACCTTCTCCTTAGCTCAACCTCCCGGCGCCGACGGTGCTCCATCCCGCACCCCCATGGAGCGGCTACCTTGAAGCGGCGCCGCGGGCGACATCTCCATGGCGGCTCTCCCCCCAGTGCGAGGCCCCTTCGGCGGCGCCATACCAGCCGGATCTGCTGCTGCTGCTTCGGCTCTCGCTTGCTCGCTCGCGCTGCTGCTGCTGCTCCGGCTTTCGCTCGATCGCTCGCTCGCCCAGCTGCTGCTGCTCGGCTCACTCGCTTCGCTTCGCCAAGCAGTTGCTGCTCTCCCGTCGCTCGTGCTGCTGCTCTACTCCGATTTAGCTACACTTGATCGGTGAATCGACTTTTGGGTCGATCAATTTTAGGGATGGGGCCTCGTCGGAGTTAAGGAAGAACCACCCAGCGAGGGGACGGGGCTCACGGAGAGGTACCCCACTATCTATCTTAGGGTTCAGGGTGGGGGCGGGGGGCCTATAGGGTTGGCTAGGGCGGCGGCGGACCAACAGTGGGGAGTTGTTTCGGGGCGGCGAGGCGGCGCTGGGGCCGGCGGTTCGGCCGGTGGTGGCTGGCGGCTCAGTGGGGTGCAGGTTGAAGATGAACTGCAGGCCCTCCCTAAACTACATGTCAAGTGCCTCTCTGCTACCATTGCGTTCAGTTTCGACAGTAGCATTCAGATTCCATAGTAAATTTGAGTTTCGACAGTTAAGTTCAGAGTCAATAGTTTTTACCTCATCTGTTGTTGTCAGGTGGTTTTTGGTGATGTAAATTTTACATCTATTTTACATCATCTACTGGAGATGCTATTAGAATCCCACTTGAGATTGACGATGTCTATCTTGTGCTGCTTCAACCTTGACGTCTTACGACTCACCGAAGCTGCTCCAATGACAGAATGATCCATCACTGTGAGCGAGTGCCCTCGACACCGTCTCTGATTCCTCAGATCTTCCTCCACACCTCCGACAGCCACCTCTGCCTCAATCGCTTGGCGACCAACCCAATGATCTTTGAGGTCGAAACACGGTACTGCAAAGAGGTTGTACACTTGTTGCATCACTTATTACTATACATTCATGTCGATCCATTAGGGCTATTTTGGTTCGACGTAAAAACATAGCAATAGGGAATTTTCCAATGGCACTCTACTATTCGATTATTCATGCATTTTGTTGAAAGGAATGAAGCAAAAAATCCACCTGGACCCACTTTTCAAAATTCTATGCATGAAAACAAGACCAAGTGCGTTAGTGGCAGAATAACATTCTAACTGTACATGCTTTCATATGTTTTCACTTTATTTTGGCCATGTTTCTTTGCATTCCTCTGCTCTTCCAATTCCTTTAAACCAAACACTCAAGTTGACAGAAATCCTGTGTTTACAAATGCTCTGTTTACCATGTGCATTCCTATCCTATTCCGGTATTTTTCCTATCCCCGTGTTTTTAGAATCATGCAAGCCAAATGAGCCCTTACAAAATTACTTCAGTTACATGTAGGTGTCGAAGGGAACTTTGTGTGGTTTGTCCTGCTCCTGCCGCGACATCGTCCACCTCAACTGAGCTGCTCCATAGACAAAAATATCCACCAAACCAGACATCACGACTCCTGACCGTCTTTCGTCGCCTTAGCTCTCCTTCCCTGCCGCCGGCACCCACCGCAACAGCATCACCATCATCGACTCAGCAGATGAACCTGAGGAGTACACGGGTCCACAAGATAGGTCGCACTCTTTTGTTTCTGCTTATGTTATGCATTGCTTAAAATTACCTGCTACTTTATCGTCCTGTTCACCTGTTGGAATCCAAGTCAAGTCCAAATTAATGTTCAAACTTGAGTTCTAAATTAGTTGTGGGGCACATATCAAGGAAGCAATGAATAGTATCTCTGTCTAATACCTGGTTCACCTAGGGTATGCCTATGTTGTTCATCTTGGGTGAGAAACAAATACTAAAGCAATCATCATCTGTCTTTTTATTAAATTAAAGCAATCATCAGTCTACTATCATTATTTTTGGATCCATCCATTGGTTATTACCATCACTCTATTTTTCTGCATGCTCTCCTTACATAATCTCACCATATTTTTTTCGTATGCATGTCAGATATTGTACACAGTCATGCTGAACATGTAGAGAAAAAGACAAGAGTTTTGCGCGGCAATACAATGTCCTGTAGACATCGCTCCATGGTGGTTTCAATGGAAAACCCTCCCCACCCTTCTCCAGATTGTAATCCAGAGGAAGATATCTGTTCTGAGGCGGATTCAGACGCCGCTGACCACTCCTATTTACCCCCCAAGGTGTTTGCTCTACCTTGGCATGATGATGTTAGTCATATCATGCATATGTTGCCTTGCAGTGCCTACTTTTGACATCATATATGCCATCTTCTTAGTTTAGACATGTTCTGCAATGCCACATGTTTAGTTTCTATATCATATATGAGAATTATGCAGTCTCATGTCTTTTAGCCAGCCATAATATACGTGAAATGTGCAATGCCATCCTGTTTAACCAGGCATCATATATTTGAATAATATCCTGCCCATCCTTTTCTTCATTGCATTTCCATTTGTCGACAATGTTTGTACATTAAACTACTCTTCCTGTGAATCAACCATTTGGGTGGGAGATTGAAAATTTTGGAGTGAAAACAAGGCCTTCAGAGCAGACGGTGCTACCTCTCGAAGCAGATCTTTTGTTGGGTCCCGGTAGCTCCTCAGGGATAGATTCAGAGACAGATGACCAGTCCTATTCCCCCACCAAGGTGTATGCTCTAACTTGGCACGGTTATACTGCTCATATCATGCATATGGTGTCTTGCATTGCATAGTTTAGACATCATTGTCGGTGTCAAAACCGACGGATCTCGGGTAGGGGGTCCTGAACTGTGCGTCTAGCCGGATGGTAACAGGAGACAAGGGACACGATGTTTTACCCAGGTTCGGGCCCTCTTGATGGAGGTAAAACCCTACGTCATGCTTGATTAATATTGATGATGTGTGTTACAAGAGTGGATCTACCACGAGATCAAAGAGGCTAAACCCTAGAAGCTAGCCTATGGTATGATTGTTGTTCGTCCTATGGACTACAGCCGTCCGATTTATATAGACACCGGAGAGGGCTAGGGTTACACAAAGTCGGTTACAAAGGTAGGAGATCTACATATCCGTATCGCCAAGCTTGCCTTCCACGCCATGGAAAGTCCCATCCGGACACGCGACGAAGTCTTCAATCTTGTATCTTCATAGTCTTGGAGTCCGGCCGATGATGATAGTTCGCTATCCAGACACCCCTAGTCCGGAACTCCTCGGTAGCCCTCGAACCAGGCTTCAATGACGAAGAGTCCGGCGCGCATGTTGTCTACAGCATTGCAAGGCGGGTTCTTCCTCCGAATAATTTATAGAAGATTGTGAACACCAGGATAGTGTCTGGCTCTGCAAAAATAAATTCCACATACCACCGTAGAGAGAATAATATTACACAAGGTCAATCTGCTGACGTATTCTGTGGCATGACGTCGCACCACTACCAAGCCTTTACTCAAATTGTTTTTATTGTTCCACCTCAGCGCGTTTAGCGAAGCGGTTTCCCTGGCATGTCTTGTCGAAGTAGAGATCGTGTTCCCCTTATTCCGGGATTCTCATCAATACGGATGTGGGTAACCCAACCGCGCCATTGAGTGTGACGCTTGGGAGATAAGCGAGTTTTACCAGGCCGGTGGGGACACATGTTTTTGTCCGCCCATATAAGGGGATAAAGATCCAACCCTTTTACCTGCGCCTTCTTCCTCCTTGGCTTATCCATCTCCGCGAACTCAAGCTCCAGCACCCAAGTCCGCACTTCTCACCTCAACCTTCTCCAACTATCTCCGGAGCGGGAGGCAAGTGGATGGCCTCCTCCGTCACGGAGGGGCAGATCCAGAAGATGCGCGACGACGGATATTTGTCCAGCAACATTGCGCGATCGGCTTCCCGACGAGGAGAGCTCATCCCAACCCAGGCCCCATGAGAGGTAGTATTTCTTCCCCATTTCCTCCATGGACTGGGCTTCCGCTTCATCCCTTTGTCCGGGGCTCATGTTCTACTACGGCCTAGATTTCCATGATCGGCCCCAATTTCATCCTCAACATCTCAGCGTTTATCGTTGTGTGCGAGGCCTTCCTGCATCCAGCCCCACTTCGCTTGGCTCAAGACCTTGATGTCAAGCGAAGGTTGTGAAGGGCAGCAAGCGGAGTGCGGAGGCGCCATGGTGGGCAGGATGTCCCACGTTACGTGGCTGGAGGGCACTTCGTGGAAACCATCAAGGGTGGCAATCGGGTGGTTCTACATCACCGAGCCAGCGTGACCCTAATTGGGCAGCGGCCCCAATTCAGATCTGGCATCCTACACGGCTCACCTCCCGGAAAGAGAGTGGCGGATTTGGGGATTCGGAGGAGCTGACCGGACTCAAGCCTGTATCCGTAAGTGGTGGACAAGAAGCTCAAGCTTGTCAATGAAGTCCAGTCATGCTCATCCGCGGATTCTCCGATGCCGCCGACGGGCTTCAACATGTGGGAGTTTGATCCGGCGCAGCACTGACACTGGCGGGCTCTTCGACACTACGTACGAAGATGTCTGGAAGGTGCTGTTCAAGGGCGCCGAAGCTCCCGCATCCGCTATCGAAGATCGCGGATTCCGCTCGCAGCGTCCAGCTGACGAGGTAAGTGATTTCACCACTTGTTTTCCATAGTTTGGCTCTATGCGGGATCTAAACTCCCTTTACCTTTGACAGGAATGGCTGGCGAAGGCCGAACGGACTATCTATCCGGCCCCATTGCCAGAGGACCCAGCGGACGCCCGCCTAACGGGGCTGCTGGCTCCGGCACCCCACGTGGACTCGGAAGAGTTCCCGTTTTCAGGTGCTATCGGATGATGAATCCAAGGCCGACTCCTCCCACCAAGGTGAGGAGGAGAAGAAGAAATCCTCTCCCCCAGCGGGGGAGGGAAGAAAAGGAAGACCTCCCCAACAAGGGAGGCCGAAGGGTCCAAGAAGGGAAAAATTGTTCCCCCGGACTGCTCCGCCAACGCCAGTGACGACAACGAGGACTGGCCTCCAAGGGCCAAGCCCCTGGCGAGATCTAAGTATCCGGACTCCCGAATAACTTCAAGGTTTTTTTCTTTTTGCCACATAATGTCTTTCTAATGCCGCATACAACCCTGCAGTCCGCCCAAGGATGAGCTTCCCGTTTCGTCGAGCGGGTCCTTGGGTGCGTCGGATATGGATTACCTTCCGACTGCCTCCACCCCCCGTGCCACGGACGACGCCGAGGTGGGATCCTAGGAAGGGACCCACCAGGAGGAGGAGGCCCCGGAGGTGTCAAAGGACACCCTCCCGGACTTTGCACCGGACTCAGCCCCGGAGGCCACAGTGGCTCCGGAGTCCGGCGGGTGACCCCTTCGTAAGAAGGGAAAGACCGCGATGCCGGCTACCTCCGTCCAACCGGAGGTGCAGGATAATTTGCTAGAGGCGCTCAACGGCGCCTCCATTGAAGAGGAACACCGCCCGTTATGAAAAGTGCGGTGATTCAAGGTTCAGCTCGCCAAGAGCGGGCTGACTGAAGCTTCGCAGCAGCCCGCTAACAGGCTTTGAGGTAAGAATTTCAATATATGTAAAATGGTACTGCATAGACAGTAGCCCCTGATGCTCAGTTTGGTGTTCGGAAAGAAAAGTCGGACTGACGATCTTTAGAAAGATAAACGCAGGAGTCATAAAAGATATGTCAATATGGGATTACAGGGTGTGCTCTTGCTTGACCTCCGCCAAGACCGACCACGGAGGTCAATACTTTGAAGGAAAACCTCGGCGGTCCGGGAACGAGCTCGGCCATGTCAAGCAGCTCGAGGAAAAAGAAGGTGAGTAATACCTTATGAAAATTGTACCTTCTGAAAAGGATTTGGTTGCAAGAAAAATGACAAGGATAACGTGGGTATTGTAGGGGCCACTAACGAGGTGGCGACCACTGAAGGAGGCGGTGGCAGCGGCTGAGCATAATCTTGACATGGAGCGCACCGAGTGAGAGAAGCAGGAGGCGCGGGTGGCGGAGGTACTGCAAGAGCTCCAGGATCTCGTGAAAAAACATGAGATCTTGGAGCGTGACTCGAAGACTCGAGAGTCTGAGCTTGCAAAGGCTCTTGAGAGTGCCAAAGCCACTAAGGCCGAAGCCTACAAGGCCCTCCAGGAGATTGAGGCGGTGAAGAAAATAGCAGCGGGTAAGGCATTTTTCATGAAAAGTAAGCATGTGAGTGTTAATTACCTGTTGCTTACCCGAATTCGGAGCTCTCAAGGGCCGTTCGCAGATCTTCCTCGCAGCGTGTCCGATGCTGCCGCATTCTACCGGGACGAGGAGGGAGCTCGGCGGAGAAGGTCTTCTGGTCTCGGATCTTCGAGGCTGGACATCCAGTGCCCTTAGCGACCAGCTGAAGCAGCTGGTCGAGCTCCACAAGGCAGCCGAACAGGCCATGAAGGGCCTCATAGTTGTTTGTGGCCTAAGGAGGCCATGCACAGGAGCTACTTCGCCCTGGTGCGGCGGCTGATGGATGCGTGCCCGTGGGTAGAAGTAATCAAGCATTCCGCTTGTATTGAGGGTGCCGTCGGGCCTTGCCAGCGCAAAGGTGCTTTGGGCAAGATGGATGCCGGAAGCTCGTGGCGGACCCGCCACCGTGAGGGCAAGGAGCATCGCACGCCCGAGATGTATTATAAGAGTGTGTTGAAGGCGCCCGACTATTGCGGTGAGTGCTCCAAAGATGTAATATTTTAGAAGACTCGCATTTTGTTATCCTGTGCGCTGAAAACTTAGTTCATATGCGCTAAGCAACGCTTGTTAATTTAAAATATTAACTAATGTGCGGTTGTTTATCAAATCTGAAAGATGGCAAGTCGTCGGCTTCAGCCCCCATGCCACGAGTGCTGGGGTGTTCGGGATAAACTTGAGCGCTCTTGTTCCCATTTTTGGGTACATCTAGGAGGCGCCAACACAGCGAACAAGGCAACCGGACTTATAATGCTTGAACACTCTCACTTAGCCATAGAATTCTATAATTTTAAATTTCGTGAAGCCCCTAGTCTTCGGAAGGCGAATTTGGGGCGCTATCACGCCTTGGCGGACAGTATCCGGCTCCTCGCTCTAAGCGACATAAGTATTTAAGGACTCGCAAAAAACCTCTCGAACAGCGACCGGCTCTCGCCTCATCATGATGGTCAGTTTTAGCTTTCTCCACTGAGGCGTTAACCCAGCTCAACTGGGGCGGAATCGCAGTTGTTCTCCAGTGCTACCTTAGCCGATATAACGGGCGTAAGGTACCAAAACATGGGAGCAGGCAAACCCAACTATTGACCCAAGACATGATTGGAGCCGATGCATATAGTGCTATAAGTTCGGGGTGCCGCACTTGTGAAAGTGTTCGGACTCATCATACCATAATGCGGGAAACATAAGCCCCTGGTGTATATTAGCCTTACCAAAGTGTACGGATGCAACATGCTGTGAATGAACATACGTATGAAAAAGAAATGCAATTATAAGCAAAAAGGTGCTGCATTGTTTTATTCAATAAGTGTTGCTACTAATGCGAGCGATACAAATAGTGCGATAAGCAAGGTATGGGACTGTTAAACATGTCCCCCTCGTGGGTAGGCTGCAGATTGGTGTATAAAAATGCTCGTAATGGAGACCACCTGTATATTCGTTGTAGCCTTTATCCTTCCCTGGCTGTTGCATCGTGAGTTGGCAGGTCTGCTTTGCGGACAGGCCTCGACAAGCGGAGTCTGTGGGTAAAAAGTAAAAGGTAAAAAGAAAAGAAAAGGAACGACACACTTGAGAGCCCTGGTGTGCTTGAGCCGCATGATCTGGGTTTATCATGGTCGTGCCCTCTCCCCATGCCCACGGTATCTTGAGAGCGTAATGGTGTACGCGAAGGACCTGCTTTGGCGTTCGCAGAGCTGGGGTTGGGGCCGCTTCGCTGGCGATGCTCGAAGCGTGCTGTGGTCTTGTTGTAAGTTACTGCGGCGGCGCTTAGCTGTGTCCGGCCGCTTAACGGCCGGACTCGAGAATTGCCTTAAGAGGCTGCATTGCACTTCGCCGTGAGAGCCGCCGTATGTTCCTCCGCGGAGAGAGCGTTTAGTATTTCCGTTGACCGTGATGACTCCTCGAGGGCTGGCATCTTGAGCTTGAGGTGCGCCGTGGTGCGGCACCGCGTTGAACTTTGCAAGCGATGCGTCCGAGCAAGGCATGATGGCCGCTGCGGAGCGGGACTATGTCGAAGATTAACTCCTCGCCGGAAGTTATCCGGGATCCGAAGACCACTTCGATGTAATTGAGCCTGCATAATTGGCTTTACACTGGTATGACGCCTTTAAAGGTCGTTTTGGTAGGTTTAATCCTTGAGGGTCTATGCCCATTTTGCGCCTTGTATCACGGGTAAAGCAGGTTCAGTTGCTGCCGCCGTCCATCGGGACTCGGTTAGGTGAAATCCATCGGCGATTGGGTCTAAGACTGTGGCGCGAATCCGCCATGGCGGATCTTTGGTGGGTGGTCCTTGGTCAAAAGTGATCGGGCGGGAGGACCATGGATTGAACTTCGGGCAAGCGGCTCCGTCGCGTAGACATCCTCGAGTGCACTTCCGCTCCCTTTTGGGTATGTGCGTTGCGTATATCATGTTCACCGTCCGCTTTGGGGGAAACCCTTACATCCTCTATTGTTCGGGCGGTTGGGTCTCGTCCTCGTCATCGCTATGCAGCCCCTTGTCATTGTTTTCGCAATTAACTTGCCTGCCTGTTGAATACCCAACAGTCCTGTTGGTGTGGTTAACTGGCTTTTGAAGTGCCGTATATCGCACAAGCGGTCGAGTATTCGGTCCAAATTGGACGGACCGGGGTAGTTCTTTTGAATGGCTTTTCCACTAACGGGTTTAGAGCCTCTGAATCCGGCATTGATTGCCGTATCCTCAATATTATCGCCGTTAACGCGGCGTTTGTTTTTGTTACGACGCGGCCTGCCATTTCGGTCCTTGAAGTCCGGACTGCGAATTTTTCTTTGAGGTTGTTGCCGCGTGCTAGCCAGCTGTCCTCACCAGCGAAGCAGGTCATGAGTGATGTGAGGGCTGCCATGGATTCGGCTTTTCTGTCCTAGGTGCCGGGCAAGCCACTCGTCGCGGATGTTATGCTTGAAAGCCGCAAGGGCCTCTGCATCCGACGGTCGACGATTTGGTTTTCTTGGTTAAGAACCGTGTCGAATTGTCGGCCGATTAAATCAGCTGCTGAATTTTGTGGCTTAGGTCATCAACGTCTGGTGGTCGCACATAAGTGCCCTGGAAGTTATCGAGGAATGCAGCTTCCAGGTCCTCCCAGCTCCCACTTGACTCTGTTGGCAAGCTGTTGAGCCAATGCCGGGCTGGTCCTTTAAGCTTGAGGGGGAGGTATTTGATGAAGTGAAGATCGTCACCGCGGGCCATGTGGATGTGAAGGAGATAGTCTTCGATCCAAACTGCGGGGTCTGTTGTGCCATCTTAGGATTCAATATTGATGGGTATAAATCCTTCGGGGATTTGATGATCCATTTCTTCGTCTGTGAAGCATAGTGGGTGTCTTGGCGCCCAGATCGGGCGATGTCACGACGGAGCTCAAAAGAGCTTTGTCTGCATTTTGTTCGCCCGCGGACTTATTGTGTCCGCGCGACGGTTGTCGCCACGCATCGTGGGCGCCCACGCGATCCATAGATCGATCTTGATTCTCTTGCCTTGTCCTCCAATATATCTCGCAAGTCCGGAGCGTTCCCCTGTGGCCGTGTGCTTTTTGAGCGATGCCGGGGTACGTTTCTAGTGAAGGGCCTAGAGGCCTCTCTGTCGCACCACGGGGTGGTCGGTTAGCCGTATTGTCTCCTGGTGATGCGGGTTCGTAAGCCTCCTCGTCTAATCGGGGGAGCATCTTGCGTTTAGGGTAGCTTTTGGAGGGGCGTTCGAGCTCATGCTCTTGACCCGCGAGGACTTCATCCATCGTCGGCTAGCAGATCTGATCAGCTCTAAGCTGTTGCTGCTTTTCTTGAGGCTGTTCGCCGTGGCCATAAGCCTGCGTCTAAAGCGCTCTTGTTCGACGGGATCCTCGAGCACGACGAATTCATCGTCGTCGAGGCTTGCCGTCTCCGAGGGAGGCATATAATCCTCTACCTCTTCTTCTCGCCGCTCTCGTGAGGGCTGGCGTCTCCATCCTCTGCGCTGGATCTTCTTTGGAGTGGATTGTCTTCGCATCGTCCGGTGTATTGTTATCTCGGTGCGGAATCTTCATTCTTGCTGTGGCGGGATTTAGCGGCGCCGCCGACGCCGACACTTGGGCTGTTTCTTGGAGGGTCATCTTCCTCTGTTCCTTCGCCATTCCATCCTTTGGGATATCCACCATGTATATGTCATATGATGAGGTGGCTTTCCGGTGCCAGTGGCGCTGGTTCTTGTTAAATCTCGGCATCGTCGTCCATACCGTCGATGTCTTCGGAGTCATAGTCTAGCATGTCGGTCAGATCGTCGACAGCGGCTACCAAGTAGGTGGTGGGTGGGCTTTGAATTTCTTCGTCGTCTGCATCCCAACCGTCCTGACCGCAGTCCGGCCAGGGCTCTCCTGATAACGAGAGGTACTTTAGCGAACTCAAGATGTCGCCAAAAGGTGAGAGTTGAAAGATGTCCGCTGCGGTGAACTCCATGACCAGCGCCCAATCGGATTCGATCGGAGGGGGCGCGGAAGGTTCGAAGTCCGGCAAGGAGTTCGGCACCTCGGAGTCGCGAGCTTTATGAGGGACAAGATGAGTGTTCGGCTCTATCGCCGTAGAGGTTGCAGCCCCCGAGGCGGTGTCTAGCCATCCGTCCCCGATCTGCGCAGCCGGCTCGAATTGAAGATCGGAGCGGGTCGAAGTCGGCCTGTGGTCTTGTCGGCTGCGAGCTAAATCATGCTCGCCCGTGATAAAGGCGGCACGCTTCGGCTGTGGCTCGACTCCATCGAGGATCAAGTCCCGCGGATGTCGGCCGTGAAGTTCAAACTTCAAATCTGACTGACGACCAAGGGCGTAGCTTCGATCTGCTCCGGATGGCTGCGAATCGGCCCGCGATGCGCGGCCGCCGAATCTGAAGATCTGTTCGGGAAGAAAAGTCTCACCTGGACTGCGTCGTTGATGATGGTCGAAGAAGCCATCGAGCCTATAGGTGACGACACGCAGGAACTCTCAATGAAAGCACCAATGTCGGTGTCAAAACCGGTGGATCTCGGGTAGGGGTCCCAATCTGTGCGTCTAGGCGGATGGTAACAGGAGACAAGGGACACGATGTTTTACCCTGTGTTGGGCCCTCTTGATGGAGGTAAAACCCTACGTCCTGCTTGATTAATATTGATGATGTGTGTTAAAGAGTGGATCTACCACGAGATCAAAGAGGCTAAACCCTAGAAGCTAGCCTATGGTATGATTGTTGTTCGTCCTATGGACTACAGCCGTGTCACGCCCAATATGCGACCCTATCCAAAAGGAACACGACGGTCCCACCAAGGATAGACCCGCATATTGAAACGCTTTTGCAAGGTGGATATCATTACATCAACATTACATAATAGATGGGGATACATACATAAGGCACAAATGCCACAAGAATACATCAACATCATATACAAGAGGTCAACATCCGACTACGGAAGAAACATAAACAGAAACTCCAACAATATCCACCCTGCTAGCCCAGGCTGCCGACCTAGAACCTATCCCCTGATCGAAGAAGAAGCAGAAGAAGAACTCCAAACAAGCAAACATCGCTCTCGCGTCATGATCGTCGCATAACCTGAACCTGCAACTGGTGGTGTAGTAATCTGTGAGCCACGAGGACTCAGCAATCCCATTACCATGGGTATCAAGACTAGCAAAGCTTAATGGGAAAGGAAGGGATAAAGTGGTGAGGTTGCAGCAGCGACTAAGCATATATGGTGGCTAACATACGCAAATGAGGCGAGAAGAGAAACAAAGGGCGGTCGCCAACTAGTAATGATCAAGAAGTGATCCTGAACTCCTACTTACGTCGAGACATAACCCGAAACCGTGTTCTCCTCTCGATCAACCCGAAAAGAGACACTCACAGTTACGCTACGGTTGGTGTATTTTAGAAGAGTTTGCTTCAAGTTTACTACAACGGATATTAACAAATTCCATCGCCACATAACGCGGGCACGGCTCTCGAAAGTTTATACCCTGCAGGGTTGTCCCAACTTAGCCCATGATAAGCTCTTGCGATCAACGAAGGATATTCCTTCTCCCCGGGAAGACCCGATCAGTCTCGGAATCCCGGCTACAAGACATTTCGACAGCAATAAAACAAGACCAGCAAAGCCGCCCGGATGTGCCGACAAATCCCAATAGGATTCGCACGTACCTCATTCTCAGGGCACACCGGATAAGTCAAGCTACGAGTAAAACCAAGCCTCGAGTTTCCCCATGGTGGCCCCGCAGGCTGCTCGGTTCGGACCAACACTCGAAGGAGCACTGGCCCGGGGGGGGGGCTAAAATAAAGATGACCCTCGGGCTCCGGAAACCCAAGGGAAAAAGGGCATAGGTGAGGCAAATGGTAAAACCAGTGTTGGGCCTTCTTTGGAAAAGTCTTATTCAAAGCGAATCGTCAAGGGGTCCCATAAATCACCCGACCGCGTTAGGGACGCAAAATCCGGGAACATAATACCGATATGACGGAAACTAGGGCGGCAAGAGTGGAACAAAACACCAGGCATAAGGCTGAGCCTTCCACCCTTTACCAAGTATATAGATGCATTAATAATATAAGAGATATATTGTGATATCCCAACAAGTAAACATGTTCCAACAAGGAACAACATCTCCATGTTCCAACAAGGAACAAACTTCATCTTCACCTGCAACTAACAACGCTATAAGAGGGGCTGAGCAAAGCGGTAACATAGCCAAACAATGGTTTGCTAGGAAGGGTGACAAAGGTTAGAGGTTCATGGCAATTTGGGAAGCTTGAGCAGCAAGTGATAGGTAGCGCAACATAGCGATAGAACGAAGCAACTAGCATAGCAATGATAGTAGTGAGATCCAGGGTAGCGATCATCTTGCCTGAAATCCCGCAAGGAAGAAGAACGAGTGCATGAAGAAGACGAGTGGATGAAGCCGAACCAAGCGTAGAAGAACGAATCCTCACGATCGCAACGAAACTAACAAGAAGAAGCACACAACATGGAAAACAGACCACACATGAACATGACATGATGCACAACAAGCATGATGCATGACAAAGCTACATGAAGCTACTCATGGCAAGAGATGATGCAAACAAGAGCAACACATCAAAGCAAGTTTAAATGAGGCCGGAAACAACATAGAACAATTCCGGTAAGTCCTCATATGCAAATTTCGAAATTGGTCCAGATCTGAATAAACCTTAAGTTCAAGTTGTTAAACAGCAATTTAAGATGCACCACGATGATCTACACGAAATTCTAGTCAAGTTACATATAAAGTTCATTTAATTCGGAGCTACGGCCTAGAAGATATGAGCAAAACAAGATAAGCATGGCATTGATGCAAAATGCATACAAACATCAAGCAAACACCTCAAAAAAAGGATGCAACATGATAATATGAAACTACATGCAAAATCAAGCAAGTTTCATATTGAGCACACTCAAAACGGAGCAACGGTTCAACACATACACACAATACAAGTCATGACAACAATCTGTCCATAACAGCAAGTAGGCATATTGCAAGCATCAAAATAAAAAGCTACAGCATCTCAACGTAAAAACAAAAGGCATGGGCATGATGTACAGGGAAAGCATGACAAAACATGAACACTGAGCTATCTCCAGAAATCAATAGAACATGCTCAAAATAACATGGCAAGGTTGCAAATACTAACAGTTTCAGACTTAAGCAGAAATAACATCAGGTTGCAATGTTTAGAGCTATCAAACAGCATGTTACAGGAACTTATCAATGCAAACAAGGGCATGGCATGAATCTACTAAATTCATAGAACAAATGTCCTTTACTGACCATGAGCCAAAAAGGATCAGAAGATATGATGGCACCCATGTAAACATAGCAAGTTATATGACAGATTCATACATGGCAGAAACAACAATAAGTAGGCATGTTGGTGAGCTTGAACCACTCACCACAGAGCAATACATGGCATGGCAGGGCAACTCACAGTAAGAAGACATGACATAGAAGCTATACATGGCAAGAACAACATCATAGCATACACGAATCAACTACAACAACCTTGGCAAAATTGAATAACATGTAAACAACCTGCCAGGAAACATTTTATAGCAAAAGTAGAGCTCGATTGACTCAAGCTATGGCACTCCATAGTAGCAAACAAGGGCATGGATGGATAGAGAATAACCATATGTTCAAAACATCCTTACTGAAGTATCTCAAAATAAGCATGGATATCTCGGTAGCATCAAGTGTACATGGCATAAAAATATCAGCAAAACAGGGGCTGAAATCAGCAACATCATGAAGCCTAGTTTGCATGCTTGTGCTAGTCACCACAGAGATCACAAAAATACATGGCATACACCCCTGTAAAGATGGCATGACATATTACAAAACACATGTAGGACTCAAGTTCATAGGGTGCACACATCAATCATGGAAAAAATGACAAAACTGCATGTTCTGATAAGAATCTGAAACTAACATCACATAGCCCTCTTCTAACAGCATTTCGGGCATCAAGATGAGCTCAAACGAAAATGATGCAATGAGATGAAAAGATGTACTCGTTGAGGCGAACAATTTGACATATTACACGCACGAAACGGAGCAGTATGCGACAAGTTATGGCATGTCAAAGTATGCACCAGAATGCAACAATTTCAGGGACTTAGTGGAAAAATCACCTCGCGGAAAAAGTCAACCCGGGACGGGACGGTGCGGGACGGGATCTGATGCACGGGGCGGAGTGTTTGGATCGGGGGACGGGTGGATCTCATCCCACCCGTCCGGATCTGGCCGGGGCGGCTACCGGAGACGAGCGCCGGCGAGGTGGTAGAACTCCGGCGAGGCGGTGGCGAGGCGGGCGCCAGCGGAGGCGGCGGCGCTGGCCTGAAGGAGCTCGGCGAGGTGGCGAAGGGCCGCCAGGGGAGCGGCGCGCACGGGCCGGGAGGAGGCGGAGGCGCGGGCGGCGGCGGCGCCGCTGCGGCGGCGGAGCGCCGGCGAAGCGAGGCGGCGGGACGGGCACGCTGGCAGGAGGTTCGGCGCCGGTGGCGAGGCCGGGCGCGGGAAGGAGGCTTGCGGCGCGGGCGGCAGCGCCCGCGAGGAGGCTCCGGCGAGGCGAAGCACCGGCGGGCGGCGGGGTTCGGCGCTGGCCGGCGGCGGCGCGGATTGGCGGAAGCGGAAGCCGGGCGAGCGGCGGGCGAGGCGAGGGCATGGGCCGGCTATGGCTCCATGAGGCCGGGCGGCGGAGGGTGGCGGAGGACACGTGTCGGCGAGGGATTAGGCCACAGCGGCCTGGCGGACGTGTTGGCGCTGGGGACGCGTCTGGCCGCGCGCGAGAGGGAAAAATTAGGGTTTCGTTGGGATTTGACCGCGAATTTCGGGGAAGAGGGCATATTTGTAGGTAGAGGGAGCTAGGAGAGTCCAAATGAGGAGCGGTTTTCGCCCACACGATCGTGATCGAACGACCGAGAGCATGGAGGGGAGTTAGATGGGTTTTGGGCCACTTTGAAGGGGTGTTGGGCTACAAAGAGAAGGGGGCTTTCACGGTTACCCGGTTAACCGTTGGAGTATCAAACGACCTCCAAATGACCCGAAACTTGACAGGCGGTCTACCGGTGCTATACCAATGCTGCTTGGCAAACCTCGGTCCATTCCGAGACCGTTAAACGCCCGCACGCAAAAGGAGGTAAAAAAGGGGGCCGGGGAACATAGGAGTGCCGGATTGGAAAACGGACAACGGGGAAAATGCTCGGATGCATGAGACGAACACGTATGCAAAAAGAAATGCACATGACGACATGATATGAAAATCAGATGATGACATGGCAAAGTACAACACGCAAGCAAATGACATGGCAATAACGACGAATAACTGGCAGACACCTGGCGCATCGAATCCGGGGCGTTACAAGCCGTCCGGTTTATATAGACACCGGAGAGGGCTAGGGTTACACAAAGTCGGTTACAAAGGTAGGCGATCTACATATCCGTATCGCCAAGCTTGCCTTCCACGCCAAGGAAAGTCCCATCCGGACACGGGACGAAGTCTTCAATCTTGTATCTTCATAGTCTTGGAGTCCGGCCGATGATGATAGTTCGGCTATCCGGGCACCCCCTAGTCCGGAACTCCCTCAATCATATACACAATATTCAACACCATGTTCTTAGTTCAGACATCATATCTAATGCCCTCTGTTTAGCATATAAATCACATATGTGAATTAAATGATGCGATCCTGATTGCTTAGATGACATGTAGGTGAATTATGTCATGCGATCCTGTTTAGTTATTCATCATATCTTTGAATTATGTTATGCTATGCTATCCAGTTTAGATAGACATCATATATGCGAAATTATGTCATGCTATCCGTTTTAATTAAACAATATACATGTCAACTATTCCATGCCCTCTTTTTTCACACTATCTATTGCATCTGTCTCTCATACAATGTCTGTACATTCAACTATGTTTTCTGTTTATCAGCCATTTGAATTATTGCGGGTGATGCCAGCATCTAGCGGACTAAAAACACGGTCTTCAAATAAAACAGTGCTACCTCTTGGTGGAGATAGCACCCCGGTTGTACATGCACGAGAACCAGCCCTACCACACATAACCCAAACTCTCGCAAATTGTACCCCTACTGCGATGGTCAGAGAACCAACTTCACCCAATCTAACCCCAACCCCAGCAGATAATAACCCATTTCCTGTTGACACAGCACCATCTCCACCACAGAGCTCCCAAACAAGAGCAGTTAGTAAGGCAGCTCCAGTGCCCAAAGGGCCAGTACTACCACGGCGAACCCCAACTCCACCAGTTAGTATGCCTATTCTTGTGGAGGAAGCACAACCAGCTAGTCGTAGTTTAGCATCTATCGCATTTGATGTTGTTAAATCGTATGTGCGTATCTTCCCATCTTGGAAATATTATACTGAAGATGAAGGAAAATGCCAGTTGCAGGTGTTTGTCCAGGAGTTATGTGTAAGTTACGTTATTCATGGCAATTACTTTGCTTTGTCCCATATATTCTACCTCCATGATGGTTATAATACAACAAATTTTCCCATTTTTCTCTATAGAGAAGGATCGATTTGGAAACTCAGGATGAGGTAACCTGTGCTAATACCTCTGCTATCTTCAACAATGCTTGGTGGCGATATCGAATTACACAAGAAAGCGTACTTCACCGCAAAGAAACTCATCAAATTCCCTTACGTTCTCCTGAGACACATTTACTGGACGATGACTGGGAACACCTTGTTCTGTACTGGTCCCGAACCAAGAATATGGTAAGGTCTATGAGCTCATTTTCTATTTTTAAGTACTATATTCTTGCATCTTACTATACTCTGTTCATGTGGAACAAGTGCCTAAATCTGAAGAACAATTGTTCTAATTTAAGATTCCATTGCTATCATAGTTCAAAAAAGCGCTAGGCGTTAATTTTGTGTTTTGCCACCGCCTTGCGCTTTACTGACCAAAGCGCATGCTTATGCGCCGTTAGGCACAGATTAAGCGTAGTTATGTGCAATGCATTTCAACAATGCCTAGAGCCTAGGCGCGCTTAAGCACTCGCTTAGGCGCGCCTTTTTTAACTATGATTGCTATCATGCATACTGCTTTGCTCTTGTATCACTGTATTTACTCATACAAACTTATTTTTAAATTGAAGGATCTAATCGAAACTCCAATGGCACAATAGGTATGTTCATGCATGTTTCTTTAACAGGCTTGCTCTTATCAATAGCTCTGTTGATTTCAATTTCAATTGTGTATACAGTTGACTTCTCATATCATGCATATTACTAGAATCACAACAGAGCCAACAGTGTTGTTGTACATGTAGACCCGTGGTACCCATCTGAAATCTTGTTGTGCCGTGTAGTTTCCCACGCTTTGTATTCTTTCACTGCTGCTTCGTCTTGAACTGATATGATTTCAACCGTGTCTCTATTTTGATTTGGCAAGACAATGCAGTGACCATAGGACATAGATATATGTTTGTTTGATGCTTTTATAATGTACTAGTACTTGGCAATAGAAGACTTGGTAGTTTAATCTGGTCCACCTTACTAATGAACTGGTTCACTGAAATGAGTTTCATATACTAGTACATGCTAAACATGTTATGTGTCTGCTTATTTCTTCTTTTAGAATGCTGACAGAATATTGGGGAAGAGTGCCTTAGTAAGCAATGGTAAAGGAAGTAATGAAGATAAAGTTCAGGATAGTGACACATCCTTGTTGGTCTCCAACAAAGCTGATAAAACAGCTAAGGAAGACTATCTCGAAGACAGTGAGACAACCCCAAAGTCCTGTCTTGGTTTAGTGTTGGAGTTACTGGCCACAACAGCTTGCACAAGCTATTCAAACTCACTGTCTGAATCAGTTCGGTTTCTTGAGTCTCAACTACAAGCTGAAAGACATCGATCGGTGTCTTTGCGACAAGAAGCGGAAGTCCCTGGAGCATTCAGATGCATACTTTCTCGTGCAACAAAGACGTTGGAGGATTTTAGGGCCAAACAGGACAAAGCTAATAAGCTTGCTAAGCTTATTGCCAAGACGGTGGATACCACGTTTCTTGAGCTCTTCCGAAGTTGTTTGATTATGCTCTTGTTTTGCTGCGCGTTTATTTGTAATGGTGGCCAATTTTGATGGCGGTGTATGTAATATGCTGCTTTGTTCCCTATATTTGCACTTGGTGGCGAACTTTGATGCCCAATGGATGTAATATGTGTAATAGCGTAATAGGCTAGCGTTAATTGCTTGCTTATTTATTTCCTTATTGTCTTGTTTAGTTGTTTGCTTGTAGTCACTGCAGTTCTTTTTCTGTGTTTTTCTAGTGGCCACAATAACATATTTTTGGAAACTAGGCCAAAATAATCATGGCAACACACGGACTGTTGTAACCATGGGCCTCCTGCGGGCCGTCTGATCCATGGGCCTTCTACGGGCCGTAGGATCCATTGGCCTTCTATACGGGTCGTAGGATCCATGGGCCTTCTATCGGCCGTATGATCCATGGGCCTTTTATGGGCCGTAGGATCCATGGGCCTTCTACGGGGCGTATCATCATTTCGCCAATCATGGGTCGTACTATTTATGGATAATAACGGGCCGTTTATAGGCTATATTTGATAACTCTATGAAAATAGCCCAACGGGTTTTTTCTGACATGAAAACGTCCCAACGTATTAACGGGCCACAAACGGGCCGACTGTAACCAGGGGCTGAATTTGGCCCACAAGCAGAAAATGACAGTAACGGGCCATAAGTAACCGAATGCTGGAAATGAGCCAAGAATAAATGGGCCCTGAGAAGGCCGGAAGATAATATGGGCTGGAAACGGCCCAGCGGAATAATGGGCCGTTAATGGGTATAAAGTGATACACTGTTCATTACGGGCCAGTTTTACCACGGGCCGTTAAGGGGCCGAGGGTTACTAAGGGCCTCATATGGGCCGAAAGACGTCATGGGCCATACATGGGCCGGAAGTTAAAACGGGCTGGAATTATATTGGACGGCCCAGATGACGCTACTGGGCCTAATTTGGATAGGCCGTAAACGAGCCCTAGGGTAGCAGGCTGTAAATGGGCTATATGCGAACATGCCGTTAACAGGCTTGCCGTGGGCCTGCCCGCCACGTTTTGACCATGTCAAACGGGCCGGCCTTTTCACAGGAAAGGGCCTCTGTTGGGCCGTGCCACGTGTCGACATATCATAGGCGCTTTGGGTCCAATGAGTGGATGACATCTGTCCCAACGGTGAGCCGCCACGTGTTTCCTCCAGCCAATGATGATTTTACGCGTGGAAAATCCCCATTGGTCGGGGCTGTTAATGGGTTATCGGATCCAAAATCGGACCTGATAGCCTAACGGCGTTCCGTTACGGTGGATGCCACGTGTCGGTCACCCTTGACGAAAGCACTTCTGTGACACGCGGTTTATCGTCATGGAAGTGGACACTTCCGTGATGATAATTTTGGTAATGTCATGGAACACTTCTATGACAGCACAGGTATGACTATCTTGATTCTGTCATAAATTTTTCATGGATGTACATGCATGACAGAAAACGTGACCTACTGTGACAAACATGTATCATCACGGAAGTGTATTTTTTTGTTGTGCTGGCAGGGAGGTACCAAAGTAATCTAGGAGTGGATCACTGGACAATGGTCAAGAACATCCCGAAGTACATGAAGAGGACCAAGGATATGTTTCCCGTTTATGGAGGCGACGAAGAGCTCGTCGTAAATGGTTACGTCGATGCTAGCTTCGACACTAATCCAGATGACTCTAAGTCACAAACCGGATACGTGTTTATATTGAATGGTGGAGCTGTCAGTTGGTGCAGTTCCAAGCAGAGCGTCATGGCGGGACTACGTGTGAAGTGGAATACATAGTTGCTTCAGAAGCAGCAAATGAAGGAGTTTGGATGAAGGAGTTCATATCCGATCAAGGTGTAATACCTAGTGCATTGGGTCCAATTAAAATCTTTTGTGACAATACTGGAGCGATTGCCTTGGCGACGGAATCCAGATTTCACAAGAGAACCAAACACATCAAGAGACGCTTCAACTCCATTTGTGAACAAGTCAAGGAGGGAGACATAGAAATTTGCAAGATACATATGGATCTGAATGTAGTAGACCCATTGACTGAGCCTCTTCCACGAGCAAATCATGATCAGCACCAAGACTCCATGGGTGTTAGATTCATTACAATGTAATCTAGATTATTGACTCTAGTGCAAGTGGGAGACTGAAGGAAATATTCCCTGGAGGAAATAATAAAGTTGTTATTTTATATTTCCTTATTCATGCTAAAGGTTTATTATTCATGCTAGAATTGTATTGATCAGAAACCTAAATACATGTCTGAATACATAAACAATCATCGTGTCCCTAGTGAGCCTCTAGTTGACTACCTCATTGATTAAAGATGGTTAAGGTTTCCTAACCATGGACATGAGTTGTCATTTGATAATGGGATCACATCATTAGGAGAATGTTTTGATGGACAAGACCAATCCGTTAGCTTAGCATAATGATTGTTCAGTTTTATTGCTATTGCTTTCTTCATGTCAAATACATATTCCTTTGACTATGAGATTACGCAACTCCCGGATACCGGAGGAATGCCTTGTGTGCTATCAAATATCACAATATTTCTATTGCTTTCTTCATGTCAAATACATATTCCTTTCAGTATGAGATTATGCAACTCCCGGATACCGGAGGAATGCCTTTTGTGCTATCAAATGCCACAATATTGCTATTGCTTTCTTCATGTCGAATACATATTCCTTTCACTATGAGATTATGCAACTCCCCAATACCGGAGGAATGCCTTGTGTGCTATCAAATGTCACAAGGTAAATGGTTGATTATAAAGATGCTCTGCAGGTATCTCCAAAGGTGTTTGTTGAGTTGGCATAGATCGAGATTAGGATTTGTCACTCCGAGTATTGAAGAGGTATCTCTAGGCCCTCTCGGTAATACACATCATAAGCTTGCAAGCAAACGACTAAGAAGTCAGTCACGAGGTGATGTACTACGAAATGAGTAAAGAGACTTGGCGGTAAAGATATTTAACTAGGTATGAAGATACTGACGATCGAATCTCGGGCAAGTAACATACCGATGGACAAAGGGAATTACGTACACTGGTACGCGTCGGTCCTAAACAAACGGTTTTTAACCCATTTCCGCGATGCCATTTGGAACCGTCGCCGAGTGAGTGTGGGCGATAGGGGGTCCTTCCCACATGACCCAAAACCGTCGGGGATAGGGCCCCTACAGTACTCCTACTCGTTTCTGCTCGCATTGCCATCATAGTTGG
Organism: Aegilops longissima; assembly: GCA_021605205.1. Lineage (NCBI taxonomy): Eukaryota > Viridiplantae > Streptophyta > Magnoliopsida > Poales > Poaceae > Aegilops > Aegilops longissima. The sequence goes on from CM038682.1 coordinate 337,176,488, forward strand.
TATTCTGTGGTGCTACATTTATGATGCGTGGCCCATCGCAAACGATTCACTATTATAGAACGTGTATGATGCGCGGCCTATCACAAACGGTTCACCGTTAAAAAGATTGGCTAATCGTCGTATGAGTGTCAGACAGGATTACGAAACGTCAGACCGTCGTAACATCGTCGTGCACGACAACTATCGCACACGCTATTCTGTGGTGCAACGTTTATGGTCCATACTTCATCAGAAACAGTTCATGGCTGTGAATCGTGTACGATAAGGCAACTAAGACAAACGTTTAGTTTGCCCGCACCGTTTGTGATATTGTCTAACATCGAACACGCTTTGCAAGCGGCAACTGTGTGCATGCTTGCACACATTTCCTCTATGTGAACCGTCTTCGATTGTGGTGCATATTGCAAACGTTTATGTTTTACCAACCGTGTGTGCCGTAACAACCTGGAGAGCGTAATTTCACCGTAATTTAATTGTTGCTTTTCCAAATTGTACCGGATTTGTATTTGAATTTGAATGTATGCTACATCTTTATTCATATCCATCAGGTTCAAACAACCAATGCATCATTCGATTCATATGTACATATGTTCAAGAATTACACACGAACCAAATAAAGAATGATGAACCACAGTTGTATACTTGTACTATTAAAGACGGTAAAGAAAGAGGCAAAATATATTCTTGTTGCTAAAGAAGGTGAAACGGAATGCCCATATTGTGCCCTCCTCCATGCAGAAGGCACGCACGACTCTAGTCCAACCCCTTGTGATGGCCGACCGCCCATCCTTCACGGTCTTCATGAAAACATCTAGATAATCATCGTGTTCTGGTAGAAATACTTTAACCTTTGCATGCCCACCAATCATGTAGTTTGAGAGGTAATCTTGAGTAAACTGCTTTGGCAACCACTGCAAAGGAAAAAGATTCAGACATTGTCATCTAACACAACTCATTATGGGTAGTAAAAATAAGGTTGCAGAGTTCTTACTTACCATCCCGGAGTTTGCTGTTGTCTTGAATAAAGTGTAAGCAAATAGTTTAATTGCCATCTTTGCACCCATTTTACTAACAATCTTTATCAGCTTCCTCACTTGATGCTGGTTCATTGATATCTCATTGCCCCATAGGCAGAAAGGGTCAAAACGCGGATCTTTACCAATGACATATGTACCTAAAAGCACCAAGTTAATATTAGAAGCTAAACAGCAATTGCACGATGATGTAGTACAACACTCTTTTATAATATGTCTATATCCATCCGTATGTGGTAGTCCATTTGAAATCTCTAAAAAGACAAATATTTAGGAACGGAGGGAGTATCTTATAACATCCAATATACTCGCATATTAGATGAATTAACATCTTATATTATGGGCCAGATGGAGTTTAGTGCATTCTTACAAATGATCGGCTGATTAACTACTACTGTATCCATGGGTTACAGTTAGTTTGAGCTAGTTCGTGCTCAAATAGCCCTAAAGTATATCTAAACATGAGGGCTAGTATGAGCTAGTTGCATCTATAACCCACCCAAAAAAAACTATCCAACCCAAGCGGTGTTAATTGGAGCTAGTTCTCCTAGTGCATTTATTGTCAATCTAACCTGCCATCCAAACAACTCTTTGGATGGAGTTAGTTCAGGGTTAGTAATGAGCTAGAAACTAATTCTAACCTCTAGCTAAATTGAGTATCCAAACAGGGATGTGTTGTTGTTGTTGTTGCTGTTGCTGCTGATCTTCTACGTATATCTAGACATCATTAGAACATTAATGTAACACTCTTCCTTGTTGCTATGTAGCCTAGGATTGCATATTTAGACATTAAGTACAGCGCATGTTGCTATGTAGCCTCAGATATATTACATATGGCCCTAGTTAACCTAACGAAAAATGGGTTGCAGATATATTCAGTTAAAAGTCTGATTCACCAATTACTCCCTTATCAGCCGCCGACCCATATGGTACCAGCTACCGATATCCTAAACAGTGAGCAGATATAAGCCATGGGATGAAACTAACCTCGATGGAAAACATCGGTCGTTCCCAAAATTGTCCTGTGTAGGTACATCGAGAAGCATGTTAAGCACAACAGGCTAAACATCAACCAAAATTATACATGGCAGACAAAATAATCTCCAAAAGATAGCTTCAGTGTGTAGGTTTAAGCACGCTAGTAAATCAAAACAAGTGGAAAGGTATGCTAACTGCAACTGGCCTAACATTTAGCAATGAGCAAACATAGTCATTCAAACTGGTATTGTGCCGGTCTAAGTACACTGGTTATGGTTAAGTCAAAATGGAAAGGCGTGTTAACTGCAAGATGCAGCTACCAAATGTAGTCATTCGTAGTGGTATTGTTGAAACTGGTGCTGATGAAATTGAACTGCACAGTTCATACTTGCACATATAGAACATCACGTTGTGAATAACTGGAATAAACAAGGCACTACGAACAACCAAAGATAGCATTTGAAACCGGACATATGCTAACTACAAATAACCGAACAATCAAAAAACTTTAAAAGAAGCATATGCTAGCTAGAACAGGATTAACAACAAGCAAATATATGCATTCCTATCGGTATGCTTAAAACTGGATTGATGAAATGTACTACACAGTAAATAATTGCACATATAGAGCATCGCATTGTGAACAACTGAAATAAACAAGGCATACTGCAAACAACCAGATATCGCAATTAAAACTGGACATATTGTCACTACACTACAAAAGGGACTCGACAAAACAAATCATGGGTTTCCCCCTGTGAAGAGGCACGGCAAAACAAATCATGGGTTTCCTCACTTGTCATAGATGGGCTCATTCTCGTGGGAAGAGCATGGACCCTGGATGCGCTCCATGTTGTCGCAGATGGGCTCCTTCCCCTCAGAAGAGCATGGCTGTAGGGTGCCCTACCAGATGTCGCAGACGGGCGCTTTCCCCTTGGAAGAGCAGATGGGATCTTTCCCCTTGGAAGAGCCGGAGAGGGTGCCCTCCTCGTGGTCGCCGTCGATGAGGTCTGACTTGGAAGCTGCGGATCCCAAGCCAGCGTCGCAGAACGTGTCCTTCAGAAATGACAAAATGGGCTCGATGGCGATGTAGAATGGCAAATTGTGGACAGCGAGCTAGAGGAGATCAGCGATGGGGCCATGGATGAGATCGACGGCGGTTGAACCCGAGGGGTTGGGGGTGGGCCACTTAACCCGTGACACAGCCCGCCTCAGGCCGTCACTGTCGATGACCTCGATGTCGTAGCCGGCGACCGAGACATGCCCAGATACTCTAGCGCGCTGCTTGAGTGCATGCCGCCAGTAGTGGTCGTCAGCTTCGTCGGTGACGTCGGGCAAAGAGACCGCTATACACCTCTTTTGGGCCAGTCGCTCCTCAACCTCCACGAGAAGCGTAGCTGGGCTTAGGCTGCGATGCTCTGGAGTGGTGGATGGGGATGGGGATCTATGGGAAAGGGGGCGTTTTGCAGGCGTCATCTAAGAAACTCAGGGCGGCCAGGGTATGGAGATCGGTGGGTAAGCTGCACGGGCAAACCGGCGGATGTTGACAATGGAGGCCTTGCGGTGGCAGCGGCGGCAGCAGCGGTGGGGACATTGCTAGGGTTTCGAACGAGGGAGGGTTTGTGTGTGTGCGTGCGCGCGCGCACGCCCGAGGAGGTTTTGGTGTGTGTGTGTTTGTGTGTGTGTGTGTGTGTGTGTGTGGAGGGGGGGTGAGGGAGTCCTGGATTATGGGGTAATCGGGTGTCCGGGCTATGTGACGTAGGCCATACTGATGGGCCGTGAAGATACAAGACGGAAGACTTTCCCCCGTGTCCGGATGGGAATCTCCTTGGCGTGGAAGGAAAGCTTGCGTGCGGATATGAAGATTCCTTTCTCTGTAAACCGACTCTGTACAACCCTAGCCCCCTCCGGTGCCTGTATAAATCAGAGGATTTATTCCGTAGAGGCAATCATAATCATACAGGCTAGACATCTAGGGTTTGGCCATTACGATCTTGAGGTAGATCAACTCTTGTAACCCCTATACTCTTCAAAGTCAATCAAGCAAGAAGTAGTGTATTACCTCCGCCGAGAGGGCCCAAATCTGGGTAAACATTGTGTCCCCTGCCTCCTGTTTCCCTCGATCCTTAGACGCACAGTTCGGGACCCCCTACCGGAGATCTGCCGGTTCTGACAATGACATTGCTGCTTTTGTTGGGAGTTCCTTTGTGGCATCGACAGAAGGATCGATGGCTCGCCTTGTCGTCAAGGACAATATCACTTCCGGAGGAGCCCTAGTTTCACCGTGGGTGCCCGTTTGGCCTTTAAGCCAAAAGCAACCCCCCAAGTCGTTGAAAACCCTTTCCGTATCAGCCCTGAATACTCCGACAAGATTGATCTAGAAGCTCTATCGTCTTTGAACGAGCTGCTAGATCACATCGCTGCCCTAGGGGTCTCAACTGACTATGATCAGATCGGGCTTAAACCCGATCAGAGAGAAATTAAATCTCCACCGATCACCCATCAGGTAGCGGTTGTGGAGGAACATGCTGGCAATGACTCTTCTCCTACATTGAGAACAAACTATGTTCGGATATCCGAGCCCGGAGAGCTGGATAACCATCCTCGAGAGGACACTCCATGTCCTCCGAACACAAAATCAAACATTAAGCGTGAGAATTTGCCGGACACTCCGGAGCCAGGGTTGGTGACGGTGTCCTGGACTAGGGGGTACTCACCACGTCGTCTCCCGATTAGTTAGATTGGGCCGAGGACCCCATGACCGCATATTCATGGGCCAGTTCGGACAACCCCTGCCGCATACAAGGAAGACTCCACAAGACTTGGCGCCCAAGATAAGGACTCTCCTAAACCCTAGGCCTCCGGTGTCTTATATAAACCGAGGCCAGGCTAGTCAATAGACAATCTCATATTCATTACTACGATCTCGTGGTAGATACATGTACTCTGTACTACACCCATATGAAAACAATCAAAAGCAGCATGTAGGGTATTATTTCATCAAGATAGCCCGAAGCTGGGTAAAATCCCGTGTCCATGTTACCATCGCTCCAAGACGCCTAGCTTAGGACCCCTACTACGAGATACGCCGGATATTGAACCGACATTGGTGCTTTCATTGAGAGCCTGCTAGGTGTTCGGCGCGGTTCGATGGGATCAAAATCAACGATCAGGTTCTATCTTTTCAATCTGGATCTGTTTTGTACAAATTAAATATCTCTTGTCGATTGGTACCGCCGGTTCCTGTAATTTTGTTTACAGATCAGAATTGGGACCAGCCGTCCTTGTACGGCAAAATTTCGTCAACCATCGCCATCATATACGTATTTTCTAGGTCAAGCAGATTCTTCAAGTCGGCGCATTGGAACTGGTTGAGCCCGGCCATCCGACCACAGCGGATCCTAGAGCAGGGCACCTGCTCGCTGATGGCCGCACGTGCCTCCACACAGCTGCTGGCCTGATCAATGACTAGGGCCAATGGTTTATGCTTCAGGGAGATTCCCTCCTTCTCTTTTTTGCTTTCTATTTTTTAAGTGGCAAGGTTGTTGCTAGCCGGGCCATCAGTTCCAATTAAAGCATACGGTGTCCTTCCACCGCGGCAGCAGGCGCGAGACAAAAATCATCCGAATACTAGCACACTTGTGTCGGGGGTTGGGTGCGACATATGCCAAAGGGTGGCTTATCATGGTGGGGGCGAGTAGAACGTCGCCTGTGCCTGGAAAATGGATGAGGCGAAGGCATGCACGCCGGCGAATCTTACCCAGCTTCAGGGCTCTCCGTGGAGATAACACCCCTACTGCTGCTCTGCGGTGTTGGTGTTACAGGAACGGGGTCCCAGACTTGCACTGCAGCTGCTGGGCGTGGCTCAAAGGAGGCCAGGACAGCCCATCTTCATCAACACAAGCTCAAGACCCTCGCGAGGCCAAGCCTCATGAGGCGGATGACCAGGAGCTTCCTCAGAAGCGACCTCGTCAGGTTGGCTCATGAGGAGGCGGAGAGTTCAAGGAAGGGTACCTCATGAGGTGCCCATGACACAAGCCATGGCGACCAAGGGCGCCGGTCAGGCGCCCACCCAGTAGCGTCCTCCTTTCCTCTTTGGTGCAAAGGGAGCAAGCACAGGCAAGAGCATCAAGCAAAGGCATCCGTTTCGGTGCAACAAGACCAAGACCAGCCCCAACGGCTAGAAGGAGTCATCGTGGAGCCCAAGCAAAAGGTCATCACCAGGCGTTTGGCGTGCGAGGACCAACTTTAGTCGAGGATAAGTGTACCCGCTGTTCCCCTTCAAAATGGCCAATTGTTGGCGCCTTTCCCGCTCAATATTTGGGAAGAGGCCCAGGGCCTTCGTCTATATAAGTAGAGCTAGCCATCATAGTAGAGAAGGTGGGCATTTGGAATCCACAGAGAGAGATAGAGACCCGATCCTCAAGCTAGAGCGACGGAACACCACCTAGCAGTTCAGCACACCCACCAAGAATAGACCCTCGCGAGGCTGTTCTTCCCTATACTGTTCCTCATCAGCCTAAGAGGCAATCCACCACACCACAAACTAGAGTAGGGTATTACACCACAACGGTGGCCCGAATTAGTATAAATCTCGTGTCTTCTGTGCTGTTCTGTTTAGTAGTTTAGGTCCCTGCGATTCGGCGAGGTACGAGACGGTGGAGGGTTGGATCTCCGCGCGCACCCAGTAGTTCGAACTTAAGGGTCTCACGGAACCCGAACCGACATTTGGCCCGCCTGTAGGGGTGCGCCGAATCTGCCTTCGCCGTCGCTTTCTTCCTCGACCACCGCGAACCATGTTGCTGCCGCCGGGCTCGCCGAAGCGCCGAGCCGCTTTCGCCCCATGTCGCTCGACAGCCTCCTGCTGGGCGCGCCTCGCTGCTCCTCACCGCCATTAACGCCGCCACCGCCCGCGGGGAACGAAAGCAGCAAGCGCCGCCCCAGCACTGGGCCCATGAGGCGGGACGCCGCACCGCCACGCCTTTCGCCACCTCGCTGGTTCGTTACGCTACGCCTGCAAGGCCATGGAGGCCCGAGCTGCACTCATCGCGCTAACGAGCTCCGCGCATCGCCTGGCCGACGACGTTTATGAAGAATGGCTCGACCGAAGTCGCCGAAGCTCGTCGCAAGATCAGGAGGCGCACTCCCGCCGTCTGCCTGCCAGACCGCAGACGCGCTTCTCTGCTGGGCGATGAAGATCCGGGCGCCCGCCGCCTCCTCCTCAAGACGGGCGCCGCCTAAGGCGCGGTCCCTCGGGCGGAACCTGCTCACAAAGGCCGGCGCTGCAAGAGCAGAGCTGCCAAGAAGTTCGCCCGCGAAGAAGCCGCCTGAAGCGCCTCGCCCAAAGACGTCAAGATTCCCTGCGCTGCCCCCACCCATGCACAGGGAGGCCCACAAGACCAAGCCTTCTGCTGTCCGGAGTCCCCCGCCACGGCAGGCTGCCGCGCTTTCACCTCCGAAGGCGCAGAAGGTCAGCAGGGCCCGCCAAGTTCAAGCCAAACCTGCCCACGCCACGACGGCATGGCTGACCCACGGAGTTCCTCCAGTTTCTACGAAGCTGGGCATCGAGGCTGCCAACGGGATGAAAAGGTCATGGCGAACTGGTTTCCCATGGCGCCAAGGACAAGGGCCCGCACCTGCTCCTCGAACTGGCCCTGTGCACGATCTCTTCCTGGGCCGAGATGCGCACTGCTTCATCGCCAACTTCCGTGGTACTCCCGACCGCCACTACCGTGAGCGACATGCGCCAATCAAGCAAAGCAGCCTGTGGAAACCCTGCAGAAGTACATCCAGCGCTTCAACAACGCGCGCCTCAAGATCCCTGTGGTAACGGAGGAGGCCATCATCTCCGCTTTTCTCCGACGGGCGCGCGCGACGTCAAGATGAAGGAGGAGCTGGTGATGCATGAAGATCTCTGCACCTCCCTCGAGTTGTTCAACTTGGCGATTGGCGCGCCAGGCTGAGGAGGGCGCCTCTCCTCGAGCTGCCTGCCGCGATCCCAAGAGAAGAAGTCCAAGGCCAAGGACGTGAAGCGCAAGGCTGCTGTGCTCGCAGCCAAGCCGCATACACCAAGCGCAGGCAGTAGATCAGCCCGAGTCCTCCAAGGGCAGCCGGCATCGCGGTACCACGACCTCCACACCCACAACACCAATGAATGTCAAGAGCTCCGGCCGTGCATGAAGGAAGTCGGCAGACGCCCGAGCGCAGCGACCGGGCTACGGACGAGGAGGAGGAAGGAATGCAGGACGCTGGAAGACCGCGGCGTTCGCTTAAGGGTGGCGCGACCAACCTCGCGAGACCGCCGGCAAGACCCACTCGCGAGGATCGCCTCGCAGGGGAACGCAGGTCTCTCCCTGCCGCCGCCGCCAAGGAGAATTGAAGACCGCCATCGACGAGGGGCTAGGGGCTTCCAGAAGCGCGGCGATCGCTCAGATCCCTGGCGGAGCCTGCCCCAGCCTCTCAAAGGCATCTTCAAGCAGTTCGCCCGCTGGCGAATGCAGTCCTCCCTAAGCTCGAGGCCACACGCTCTCAGTGGTCGCCGTGCGCCATCACGCTCATTTCAAGGATCAGCCTCGCGCGCAGCACATCCGGAGTTCTCCCGATGCTTTGCTCCCCAATCATCAAGAACGTGTTGGTCACCAAGACCTCATCGACGGGCGGAGCAGGGCTCAACGCCCCTGTCCGTGGAGACATTCAACGATGTTCAAGTGCCTTACAGTCAGCCTTCAGCCAACCAAGCCTTTCTCCGAGTCACCGACGGCTCCACGGTCCCGATCGGGCAGGTCCGCCTTCCGCCGCTTTCGGGCCCGCCGCGATAACTACCACACCAAGCTCATCGACTTCGACGTCGCCCCACATTCGCCGGTTGCATAACGCCATCCTCGGGCACCCAGCGGTGGCTAAATTCATGGTCAGAACCCACCATGGCTACAACGCCCTCAAGATGCTGTGGAAGCGGCGGGTCATCACGGGCCTCAGAAGGAAGAGATGCAGCAGGCTCCCCGGAGCGAGCCTTTCAGCCGCATCACTGGAAGACCTGCACCACGGCAGCAGGAGGCCTCCCGGCCGCACCCAAGAATAAGAAGACATCGACCGCCCGACTCTCAAGAGACAGCCCTCTCGGCCCGTGATCGGGCTAGGGAGCCTTCCATCACATAGAAAGTGCGCCTGCACCTCCTCAGTGGGCTGGGCTCTCCTCGAGGGCCACCTCGCAAGGTCTTAGGGAGGCGCTTGGGCACCACGTGGAGGCGTGTTTCAAGCACGCTTCCGCAAGCAGTGAGCAAAACCAGAAGGGCAGAACCCTCAAGAGTTCGGCCAACAAGGCCATTCAAGAGCCACAGGAGCCAAGGGTCACGAGGGGCAGCCGCCGCACCCACCGTGGCCCCCATCCAGCGAGGATGGTGGGCTGCTGCCTGCATCGACATACCAGGGCTCAACCGAGCCGCATCTCAAGAGCGCCTGCCCTCGCGAGTGGGACGCTATGCAGGTCCGCCCACAGCTACACGCACGCATGCCTTACGGCCTGCCAAACGCTGCTGCCGCGCACCAGCCGCCTCATGAGGACCTTCCTGGAGGCTTAAGAGGTCAAGCACGCCGCAGCCCTGGCGGAGATGGAGATGGCCCCCGAGGAGCCGCCAACGCCTCCAGAGCCTCCCGAGGCCCCCGGGCCTGGGGGCTCGTGAGGATCGGCTCCCGCAGCCCACCGAGTCTACTACACCAACACCCCTTCATCCCCAACATCACCAGGTGACATCTTTAAGTTTTATTTCCGGCTGGGAGCGCCTGTGGCTGCATTATTCCTGTGCCGCTGTGGGTCCGTCTCATGCATGTATCCATTTTACTTCATGTCATTAGCTTATCCTCTGTGGGGCGCCTGGCTGCATCATCCCCTGCCGCCGGGCCAGCCCAGCTGCATGTATCCTTCCCGCTTCTTCCTTAGGATTATGCTCTCGCCCACCATGCTTGTTATTTGCGCCTTTTCCCGGGTGGCGAATCTTGCGCTAAATGGGGGTGCTCGAGCATCGTGACTGGTGGCTCCTATCGCTCTCCGCCCTCACCTCTGGTCTTGTCCATGGCATCACGACTGGCTTGCCAGCCGACGGCCGAGACCAGCCCGAGAGCCGGGACCCGAGGACGAGAGTTTCACCATCCAACCCAGCTTGCGCTAAAGGGGGGTGCCTGAGCATCGCGACCAGTGGCTCCTACCAGCTCTCCGCCCTCACCTGGTCTTGTCCATGGCATCGCGACCTGGCTTGCCGACGGCCGAGACCAGCCCCAGAGCCGGACCCTAGGGACGAGAGTTGCGCTATCTAATCCAGCTATGCTAAGCTGCGGGGGGTGCCCGAGCATCGCGACTGTGGCTCCTATCGGCCTCCGCCCTCACCTCCGGGTCTTGTCCATGGCATCGCGAGCTGGCTTGCCAACGACGGCCGAGACCAGCCCGAGAGCGGACCAAGACGAGAGCACCGGCATCCGCCAAATTTGCAGGAACACACTCAAGACAAGGCCCAGAGCCAGCGCAACCCGCCTTGAGGTAGGGCCTCGTGAGTCCGCTACTGGCTCATGGGTGCCCCAACACACCTCGCGAGGCCTCTCGTGCCCTCCCAAGCAACTAACGATTGTGATTAACGATCGCCACGGGCGAGCTCTCTTGTTCCTTTTGTGGTGAACTGCAGGTCTCTCCAAGGAGCACGAGACGACTCGACACGCGAATCTCTCGCGGCCAAGGCACGACCTGCACCGCCCGTGAAGCATTGTCCCTAACCTCGAGATAAGTCACCCTCCGACACACTAGTTATCACAACACCACCCCACACTCAATGCAACCCCGCCTTAGCAACGCCGCTTCCTTTCTCACCGAATGATGCCCGCTGAGCGCTTAAGGGGACCCCCAGCATCACTTACGACTCGAGGCTTTATCGACTCTCGGCCGCCACCTCCGGCCTTGACCACGGCATCGCGACCAGATACCAGCACGGCTGAAGCCGCCTTGGGACAGGGACGCTGGCAAGAGAGCACCAAGCCTCACGAGGTCCGGAAGGAAGAAACTGAGCTAGAACGGAATGAGCATCTCGTGACTGCCTCATGAAAAGGGTTATATTGACAAACGGTTACAAACATCTTACAAGCCTCGCTGGGTACACTTGGCCTCGCAGAACAAAAGACGCGAATCCTAAGGGAGTCCTATTTATGGGACCACCACGGCAGACGCCATCATCAATCGTGGGCCACCCGTCCGAGCCAACCCCATCCAGATCGGGGGCGGCGACGGGTTCGACGAGTCCGCCTTGCTCCGGAGCGGCGCAGGCTCGGCGGCTCAGAGCGTCGCCGCTTGTCTCCGGCGCTGGCTAAGAGCCTCGGCGGAGTCGCTGATCCTCCGGCCTCTGTCGCTCGAGAAGCAAGCCAAGGAGTGGTCGGTCGGCCTGCCTCACCAGAGCAGGGCCCCACCGCCTCCCGGCAGCACTTCCAGCCACCCACCCTCCGCCGAAGAGCTTGAAGGACATCACCAAGCACCATCGCACCTGTGGATCATGAGGGCGCCCGTCTCAAGAAACCCGGTGACTCGCCCAGCCTCGTGGTCACGTAAGACTCGCCTGGGCACCATCGCGACCTTCTCGCCTGTCGCGAGGGTGCTGTGAGCCGGGCGGCTGCAGCCAGAGTCCTCGGGCCTCTTCACGGACGACGGAGGCGAAGAAAGAAGGAAGACGAATCCAAGACTTGGGAGGCGCGGGCGACGCTGGAGCACGAACTCCCCGACAGAGCTCCTCGGGTGGACCTGTGGGGAAGACGCGACACTTCGCGGACTCCGGCGGGCGTTGCCGGGCGGCGCCCATGGCGCCTGCTGCCGCTTCCTTCAGGCTACCACCAATGCACGCATAAGGGAAGAGGAAACTCGGTGGCGGCCGCACGCATCAGGGCATGCAGCAGCGCTGCCGCTCGCCTGACATCAGAGAGCAAGCCGCTTTGGGGGAGCGGGTCAGATCCTCTTGAGGAGCCTTTCCTTCTTCCCTGGAGAACCGGCGGATCGGAGCCATGGCAACCAGACGAGACGAGGAATAGGAGAAGTAGAAGGATAGACTGGAAGGGAGCACGCCGTTCCGTACTTATAGCCGGCGAAGGCCAATCGCCGACCTCCACGATCACCAGTAATCATGACTGACCATGCATGCAGGGACTAGTCGAGTCCGGGCGGTTACCGAGGCATCGTGGGGATGCAATGCGCACGCATCCAATCAACCGCCACGTGGCGCCCAAGGCCGCAGGATGTTAGGGCACGCGACGCTTCGCACTTGCCCTTTCGCCTCCGCCGCTGTTCGGGCGCTGCAAAGGGCCGTGGGCTACTGTCACCGCTTCCGGGAACGTGGTCCCTGACTTGCTCGCCCGCGCCCTGCGCGTGGCTCAAAGGAGGCCCAGACAGCCCATCTTCATCAACACAAGCTCAAGACCTCGCGAGGGGGCCACATTATGGGCGGATTTACCAGGAGCTTCCTCGTGCATGGCCTCACAAAGTTGGCTCATGAGGAGGCGGAGAGTTCAAGCGTGGTACTCGCATGAGGTTACCATGACGCAAGCCATGATTTACCAAGGGCGCTGGCGCCAGCGCCACCACAGAGCTGGCCCTCCTTTCTCTTTGGTGCAAAGGGAGCAAGCGCAGTAAGAGCATCAAGCAAAGGCATCCGCTTGGTGCAACAAGACCAAGACCAGCCCCAACGGCTAGAAGGAGTCATCGTAGAGCCCAAGCAAAGGCCATCACTGTGAGCCTTTGGCAAGCGAGGACCAACTTTAGTCAGGATAAGTGTACCCGCTGCTCCCCTTCAAAATGGCTACAATTGTTGGCGCCTCTTCCCGCTAATATTTGGGAAGAGGCCCGTGGCCTTCTATATAAGTAGAGCTAGCCACCATAGAGAGAAGGTGGGCATTTGGAATCCAGAGAGAGATAGAGACCCGACCATCAAGCTAGAGCGACGAACACCACCTAGCAGTTCATCACACCCACCAAGAACAGACTCCGCGAGGCTGTTCTTCCCGTGACTGCTTCTCATCAGCCCAAGAGGCAATCCACCACACCACAAACAAGAGTAGGGTATTACACCACAACGGTGGCCTTAACTAGTATAAATCTGGTCTTCTGGCTGCTCTGCTTAGTAGTTTAGGTCCTCGCGCTCATGCGAGGTGCGAGACGGTGGAGGGTTGGATCTCCGCCAGCACTCCTGTAGTTCAACTTAAGGGTCTGCCGAACCTGAACCGGCATACGGGGTCTCCGCATGATCATCATGGCAAATTGGGTACAAGGTTGCTCCTTGAGTTGTTCGGGGTGAGGAAGGAGAAGGACACGGCTAGCTCTTTTCTCTTCCCCTATGTGTGTCTCAAACTATTAGGGTCCAACCCTTCATGGGTGCCCTGGGTCGAGAGGCTCACCTGCCGGGTACATGAACCGGGTCGGGCAAGTCCCAGGCTGGCCTCAGTCACCGCCTTCTCCGCCTGACTGGGCCCGGCGACGGGTCCAAAGATGGGGCCGACAGCCCTTGTCCGCCACTTGGTGGGTCTTGTCAAGGGCGGATTACTATAGCCGTGCTTCTATGACACGAAGCTTGGTCATGGGGTCATGGCAACAGCTTGCGCTGCCGACGGGCGCATCACCGCGCTATCCCCTCGTCTTTGTCTGGTTAGAACGGCGCGCTGAGCTCCGCATGAGGGGTCGGCCGACTTTGGAGGCCGATCCCAGCGCTGGTCCGCTTAGGCGCTTGCCGTTTTCGCATTCCGCCAACAAGCGGGTCCCACTGCCTTTCGGCCAGACATGTGCCGCCGTCAGTACAGTGGATCTGCCCACGGGTTGATGTCAGGCCGCGTAGGCAACAGTGCTGGCTGCCGACCGAGATCTCCGCCAAGACGATGCCTGTGGCTATGCTCGTCCTTTGTGAATGGGGGCGGTGGATGTGGCCAGAGGCGGCCTCATCCCATCCGCTCGCCAGTAGTCGCAGGCTAGCGTGAGGCGGTTGACAAGCGGCCGACTCCCCATAGTCGGCCCGAAGTCGCTGGGCGGGTAGTCGGCTTATCTCGAGGCCTTTCTCGACTCTACTGAGGAGGGCGCTGGCGGCTTCACCGCCGACCTCGGCGGCTCTGCCTTGGGGTTTTGAGGGCGCATTCCGCCTGATGTTTTGAAAGGTCCAGGCTCGCTGCCTACCTGGGTGGCCCACATCCGGCTGAAGAAGTCCCCTGAGCCGGTGAGGCGCCGAGGGCAACATGTCGAGGAGCCTCAACAGTTTCATCCCTCTAATGGAAGAATTCGGGCTTGGCTCATTGCCTTCTCTTGAGCCGATTTAGGCGGAGTCGGCCTTGCGTGAGGGCGTCTTGCTCAAAGGTTTTGAAGGTCGGGCGGGATCAGGAAGCGTCCTCGAGAAAGTTTCCCACGCAGCTGCCCGTTGCAGGGCTCGGCCGCCGCGACGCCACGCCGGTCAAAGGCTGGGCCCGCTTTCTACCCACGAGTGTGTGACGAGACAAGCTTCGTCAGCGCGGGTTCGCCATCATCAAGGCTTTTGGCGCGACGGGCGGATCTGCTATGTCGCTGGCGGAAAGGTTCCCACGCCATTATCGCGCGAAAGTAACGCTGGGTTAAATCGCGGGGGCGTGGGGTACTAGGCGCATTAATCCCATCGCTGCCCCATCGGCTTCAGCCTAGGCGCCATAAGTAGGCGGGAGGAGGCGGGGTGCGCGACGCACGCGCCCCATCTCCCTGCTCCCCACTTCTCTGTTCTCCTCCTTGCTTCAGAGCCTCTTGCCTCCGGCTACGGACCACGCTTGCCGCGAGATGAGTTCTCCGCGCTGCGCCTCATACACCCGCAGGGATGGTTCAAGTGGACGACTACATCATCGAAGCTTCACAGACGCTACCGCATCCTGCACAAACTTGGTGCGACCACATATGGGGCAAGGGCATAATAACGCCAAGCGCCGAGGAGGGCGAAGGGTTATATTCGCCGCACTCATGTGCGGTCCGGGCTGCCGGCCAGCCGCTTCTTCCGCCTTCCCGGAGTTCCACGGCTCCAAACTCGCACCACTCACTCCAAACACGGTGTTAGGCCATTCGCCCCAGCGAAGGCTTTTCGCGCTTCTCCCCACCATTGAGCTGGGGAGTTCTTCCGTGAAAGCTCGGCACATTAATGCCGCCGGGCGGTCGGCTCAGGCGCACCTTCATCGAATGAGGAGGCCGGTGGCCGACAACCCTTCCCTGCCATCCCACCGATCAAGTCGGTGAAGATGTACGAGTTTCACGCGAAGAATATCGCCTGTATATGATCGTCAACTGCCGCTTTATGAAGCCGGGCGAGTTGGCGGGCGACCGCTGGTCCCATCGGCCAGACGCTGACTCGCGGGCGCCATTGCCGCAGCGATTCGAAAGGGCCGACGCGAGGCCCGATCAGGGGCCGACTTTCTGGCCGCCATGGCGCCGAGTCCTTCCTCTCAAGGCTGACCTTATCCGATCTGGCCGATGAGCGCCACCGACCCCAAATCGGCTATGCCCAAAGACATGCCCCACGCGGAGGTGGCGAACACGGTGAACTTCGCGAACTGCGGTCTCATGGAGGAATGGCAGTTCGGCAAGGAGCCGCATCAAGCACCAACTCGCCGTAAGTCATCTCTTCGCTTCTGTTTCTTCAAATTAATCCGACTCTGATTTTCTTTTGATTTTTTCGAGTCAACCCCTCATGCAGCCTCAGCCGCACCACGGGCCGCCTGTGAGTTCGCCCCCGACCGGGCGGAGAGCACGCCGCATTTCCCCGACTTGGGGGTAGCGGCGGAGGCGACGCCAAGGAGGATGAGGAGGAGGGGGCATGACTTCAGACTTTAACCTTCGCCGATCGGGCCCGACGACGACGGTGAGAGGGAAGTCGCCCCGCCACCAATCGGGCGGTCGGCCATCCAGGCGCGAGTTCCTCCGCCGCCTTGGTGGTCGAGGCGCTAAGAAGCGCTGGTCGGCTGCTTGCCAGGCGGCTGCGGCGAAGTTTGTGGGGACGGCCGCCACACTCCGGCCGAGAGGAGGCGGTCGCGAAGGCTAACCGTCAGCAAGGAAGTGAAGAAACCTGCTGGTCTCTGCAGTAAGTGCTTCTTATTTTGTCTTGTTTTCTTTTTGGTTCTTCGCCCAAGTCTTTTATATATCTTTTGTCACCGTGGCTCCTCTCACTTTGAGAGGCCGCCGCTGGGCGGGGTCTCAGATTGACCTCGCGCCGACCTCCTCGGGAGGCGAGGAGCTGAACACGCAGGAGAAGCGCGACGAGAGGAGGCCGCCTGTCTGGAGAAGGCGGAGGTTGAAGGCGGCAGCTTCCGCCTGTAAGAAACTGGAGGAGGCCAAGCCGCTGCTTGCAGCCAAGAGGCGAGCCGGAGGCCTGCCTGGGCCGGCGCTGCTCGCCACCCCGCTGAGCTCCGCACACTGGAGTTCACGGGCAGACAGAGGGAGCCGGCGGCAAGTTCCCTGTCGCGGAGAGGGAAGGCGGCGAGGCCTTCCCTATCGGCACGGCTGCAGCCAGCTTCGCCGCCCACCGCTAGTCCGAGAGCCATGAGAGGCATTAGCCGCATGGACTACCAGTCACCGGGATCGACGACGAGGTTGGCGAGGATGCCCTTCTGTCGCCACAGCCACGCCATTGCCTTTTGAGAAAGCGATTTTGGCGCTGGGCTTTGGAGACCGGCGCCACGGCCATTCTGCATAATCCGAGGCGATAAGCCGCAACCCATTGTGGGTGCGAGGAGGCGTACATGCCCGCTGAACACGCGCCCCGGACGCCCGTGGGTTACGGGCTGAGGGCGACGCCATCCGTAACTGCCGCTACAAGGCGCACCAGGTCACGAGCTGCATGGGTATGTTTCCTTTTGAGTTTTTTTCTTCTCTCGTAGCGCCAACAAGACCCACCGGTGTAGTCCTCGAAGCTCGGCCGGCTATCGGCGCGGTGCAGCTCTAACTCTATCTCGCTGATTTCAAATTTTTAACTTTGTCTCAAATTTTATCGCAGAGGAGTATCACAACCTCCGCGCTTAACGCTTTCAACCGCAACGCTGAGGAGTTGGGCGTTTAACCGCCGCCACTTGTCGAGGAGCCGAGGTGAGTCTTCTTTTTCTTTCACGGGCGCTACTGGCGCACACGCTGGCTGTAGTCCCCGAGATTCAGTCGATCGCCGAGCGCCGGGCCGGATCTTCCCGGGCGACCTTCTTAGCTGACGGCCTACGCCCTTCTTTTTATTTCGTGAGGCCAACGCCATTTTCAAGGTAGCTGGGTACAGCCAACACCGCCTTTGCGTACAAGGGGAGGAATGCGCGAAGCTGGCAAGAAAGCGACTACCGTTACGAGACCGGGCGGAGCGTATGCTTTTAATGTGGCGCAGACGAGGCGAGAAGAGAGAGGCTGCTCTCCTGGCCGAAGTTCGAGAGCGAAAGCCCTCGAGACCGGACAGCGAAGCACCGCCGACTCCGGCTGTGGAATCGAGGACATCACGACGTGAGTTTGTTTTACTTTTCCTTTTGGGTCACCGACTATAGGTCGGGCCGACTCGGTTTTTTGACTTGCTTTTCTTCGCCTTGGCAGCACTTCTTCGCCACACGCAAGCGCCAATCAAGCATCGAGGCTGATCGCGAGGCGCCGACGCAAGCGAGTGGTGCTGAGATCGCTGCTAACGCCTCGACCTTTGACAGAAGCTCTCAGCATTGAGGCTCGCCCGCGGGCCGTCGACGGGAAGCCGCGGCCAGCCAACAGGTCGGCGCCAGCGATCGCTGCCTCGTGGACGGACATGCCGGTTCGGGCGCACTCCCAGCTGGACCGCCACCGGCCGTGGTCGCGGCTGGCTGCCTTGAGGTTCGAAGGGTTCCGCGCCCGGCCGAGTGTGCTGGCCTTGAATTGCCAAGGCATGGTATCCAGGGCTGGATCTCGACGCTGGCCGCTGCTCCGGCCGAGGCTCCGACGGAGCTGCCGGGTCATGAAGACGCCGAAAGGCGCGCGGCGACGCTGACTACACGGACACTGCGCCTTGTCCCCGAGTTGGCCGAGGACGGCAAGGAAGCGCCACCGAGTGGTTCGAGATGAACCCGGACACGACGGTGACTCGGCGAGGTGGATCGGCTCCAGCCCGAGGAGGAAGGCGAAGGCGGAGGAGGGAGAAGAGATGGATACCGTAAGACGGAGCGGGCGCAGCTCAGCCTTTACCGATCACCGCATCAACGCCGCCGCTTCGGCTCCGCCGATCGCCGCCTGAGATGACTGCCGAGATCGCCGAGCCGGCGCCTCGGGCGGCCGACGCCATCCCTCCGCCCCCAAACCCGCTCGCTCCTAGGCTGTTGTCTCACCTTCATTTTATCTGCTTGATAGTCTTTGAAAGAACTTGTTAATTCAAGACATTCCACCCCTAGGGTGTCTTTTTGAACCTCTCGTCAAGATCCGCCAAGGCCTATGCTGTAAATATTATCCTAATTTTATTCTTTCCTTGCTTATTGCTCTTATGGCTTTTTTCTTTGCCTTTCCCTCAGCTCGCTTGCCCATCGGGCACCGCTGGATCGCCGCTTGGGTCATGTGCTTGGCTTTTGAGAAGGGCAAGGCCGCTTTTTTAGAGTCTTTAGACAAGTTGAATAGAAAGCAACCAACGGACTACTTAGGAGTCGGTTTTTGCAAAAGGGCCGGAAGCCGCTTAAACTATGCTATGCTTTGGGTCCTTAGCTATTTTTTTGTGTGGGCTACTGCTCTTCCTTACTCCTGCCCACCAAACAGTACCAGAAGGTGCCGCTTCGACAGAGACGGCTTAGGCAATCCGCACGCTATTTGTCCGATCGCAGAAGCATTTCATAGCCCAGGCGGGCGGTGGTCCGGCCGACCAATGAGCCCGTGCCAAATAGCATAATAAAGAGTAAACATACTCAAGGCATAATTTTATCATGATAACAAAAGAGGGCAGTCCCCGAGCCTGCCTCGGGGGCCAAGTCTGGTACTTTAAACAAAAAAAGGTAGCGGTACATACCGCATCAACTGTGAAAATCTTCTGAGGAGATTCAGATTCCATGGCCGCTCCGCCTCTTTGCCGGAGTCATCCCTTCCTTATGCTCGCTTCGAAGGCCGACGTAGTTGGAGTCGCTGCTCAAAGACTTTGTCGATAATGAATGGGCCTTCCTACTACCGATTTAGTTAGTCGGCTGTTCGGATGGATCAGCCGAGCACAAGGTCGCCTCTTGAATTATCTTGGCCCGACCTTCTTGTTGTAGTAGTGGTGCAGCTCGCTGGTAGATGCTAGACCTGGCTGAGTGCCAACACCGCCCTCTTCCAGAGACGATGCCGCCTTGACGTATTCTTCCGCTTCCTCTTCGTACACATGGTGACCGTGGGGAGTCGAACTTATATCCGCCGATGACGGCTTCGCACCATAGACGCAGGAAGAAGGTGTGAAGCCGCTGACTTGTTTGGAGTCGCATGCACTCCCGAGGACGGTCATAACCTCAGCCAAGCATTACCGAACGCTTCCAGGGTTCGACCAAATGAGGCTTGATGCCGACAGATGAGGCTGCTCGCCGCTCTCCACCTGGTCGTTTTTATCGCGGATGGGCAGGGATGCTAAGTCCGCCGAGGCTGGCGTCAGGCAGAAACGGGCTGTGGCGCTTTTGGCAAAATTGTGCCGTTGTCGTGATGATGCTGTGTGGTACGTCAGATAGAGTCGGATGTCGGCGATAAAAGTCACTGCAGAGGGACCATTCAACTTCTTGATGGGTTTTGCTTTATCTGACTTGGTGAACTTGTCCACCGCGCACAAGTAAGTGAGTTAGGGCCTTGCCATTTTGAATGGTCCCACCATGCAGGCCCCAAACAGAAAGGTCCAGCGATGGGGATAGTCTTGAGCGCAGGTTGCTGAAACGCTTGGAGCGGAACACCGCACCCCTTTTGCATCTGAACTAACCTTGGCCTCTTCTAGGAAGTTGGCCGTAAGAAACTGTGCTCAAGGTTGCTTGGCGAGTGCTCTTGAGGCGCATGATGGCCGACCGCCTTTGATGAATGTCTTCAGAATCGCTGGCCTTGCTCCGTTCGACGCAACGCCGGTAGACACCAGTGACGCTACCGACCAGCTCGCTGACTAGTACGCCGCCGGGCGCTAAACTTGCCGAGCTAAGGTCCCATCGGTTGGTAGCTCTCCGCACATTTAGAATCTGTGATGGGCCGGGCCCATGAGGGTGCTATTTCTTCGATCGCCAAGATCGCTACTTGGACGAGGGGCGGCCGGGAGGCGGCGGGTTGAGTCCAGCAGCTTGCGGGTTGAAGTCTCAAGCCGATCGGGCGCAGTCCCCGGGCCAAGTATTGGAGTCTCGCAATGGTCGTCAGCCCCCGGCCGGTCTCTGAAACCTGGCCGCTTCGACCGCAGATTCTTGGGGCCATCTCGCAAGAATTTTGTGCCGGCTCCGAGGCTTTGAGTCGGATCCGACTTCTTCAGGGGAGCTGCACAAAGATGGAGTCTGATTCCGTGACGGCTTGATGATGGCTTGAGGAGGTGCTGAAGGGCTTATGCCGGATGGTATTGTTCGGCGGGTGGAGCCGATTCTGCCAGGGTATCTGGCTATCGCTTGTCGCTTTCTTGGCACATGGAGGAACTCGCACCTCAAAATATCCACTCAATTGTTGTACCAGAAACGGTAGATCGCCATGTTTGCGCCTTTTGGCGCCCCAAATGGATGACTATTGACCACCTGTCGGAGTCGCCATACGATCCGGCGAATGCCAAGTTTTGGCAAGCCGGAGCCCGGAATGAGCGCCAGATTCGCAACGTTGTTGGAGGCGGCGAATGGATCTGCAGCTGCGACATGAGCTTGTCGCTTTTGGGGAAAGTGAGGACAATACGCCGCTCTCAAGCCGGTGCGCGCATTTGGGGCATCGGCGCATCCGCAATGGTGGAGTCGGGCGCCGCGGCAGGTATCGGTCCTCGCCACGATTTGGTGAAGTCAACTGTGCGCTATGCACTTGATGGTCAAAGGGCTGGTAATAGAGGTCGAGGGGCCAGCTCTATGGCCCATTTGGCCACTCTCGCAGAAGCATCTCCGCCTCCGGCGATCTCGCTAGTGGGCTGTGCAAACCATGTGATTGGATGCTCTGAAAGTAAGGCTCAACTTCTTATGCAAAGTGCACGCCGAACACATCTTCTGTAGTGGGGGTAGTTCTGCTTGGAGGTCGACAAAGATTTCGCCTGTAATATATTGGTTCGGACAGCGCCTTTGCCTTCCTCCTGCGCCAACTACAATGATCGTGGTTGACTACCCCGCCGGTGGCGGTAACATATGGAGCATGGGCCTTGGGAGTCGGGCCGCTAGCACGGGGAGTAGTGATTTTCTTCAACTGGAGAAAAGTCTTCTTGTGGTTCCATTCAAGAAGGTGGTCTTCATGAGCTGGTACAATGGAAGAGCCGCCAGCCAGCTCGATGAATCGGCCGATGGACGCCAAACAGCCGTGAACTTTTGCACATCTAGCAATTTGCTGCGGGTACTTCCATCCTCGATTTCCTTGATCTTCACGGGTTGCACTCTATGCCACGCTTGGGAGACCAGAAACCAAGGATTTGGTCGGTTGGTACTTCAAGACGACTCGTGTTGAGCTTGATCTGAATCAGCGCAGATTCTCAAAGGTCTCCTTGAGGTCTTCCAACAAGTGTTCCTCGCTTCCGCCTTCACCACCACATCGCCCACGTAAACATGGGCATTTTTGCCAAGCTGCTTGAGGAGGCACTTTGCATGCAACGCTGAAAGGTGGCGGCATTCCTAAGAGAAACGCCATGGTCGCAGCGCATAGCTCCAAACTGCGTGATGAAGGCGGTCTTCAATCTGTCGGCCGGTTCAATTTGATCTCGTGATATCCCGAGTATGCATCTAAGAAGCTCAACAGTCGCAGATCCGCCGTGGAGTCTATCTCCTGGTCAATTCTCGGCAGAGCAAACGGATCCTTGGGGCAAGCTTTGTTGAGGCTTGTGTAGTCAATACACATCCGCCAACGCTTGTTCTTCTTCAAGATCAGATGGGTTGCTAACCATTCGGAAAGAACACTCCATAATGAAACCGCCAGGAGCCGCTATCTCTTCTCCAACAATCTCTTCTTCTTCGACAGCGGCGTAAGGCTGCCCGACGGTTTCACATCAGATCCGACATGTAACTTGTGCTCGCCGGTACACCTGCATGTCTTTAGGGGACCATGCGAAATATCCCGATTCTCACGGAGGAAATCGATGAGCTCGCTTCTTCCTATTTACTGTCAAGGTTTGCACCTACAACAGCTGCACCGGTGTTCCGGTCCAAGGGTATCTTCTTTGTTTCTTTGGCCGGCTTGAACGAGCCCTCACCCTCCACTTTGGGTTGGGCGACATCTCCGGCTGCTTGCCGCCATTGCCCCCCACTCCGACAAGAAGCCGCCGCCGCAATTACTGTGACTCGGCCAGCCGACTACTTTCAAGTCGTTAAGCGACGACTCTCTAGTCGCCGGGCTATGGTTAGAATCCTTGGAACTCGCATCTTCATCTTGAGGTAGGCGAGTGGGGATCGCCATGAACTTGGCCAGCAGGTCGGCCAAGGTAGCTGGTACGGCTTTCGAGGTCCACCATCAACTGCAGACCGCTCGGCGAAAATGATCTTTCTCCCAAAGAGGACGCTTCATCAGATCTTGCCAATTGGTGAGCAAGAAAGGCCGTATAAATGCCGTGGAACACACCGATTGCCAAGTTGTCTCGCTGATTCCTAACTTCTCCATCGCGGTCCTTTTGCACAGATGTTGATGCTGCCGCCTCCGCCTATCGCAATCGCGTAGAAGTGCTGCCCGCCTATCCGCAAGGTGGGCTCTAAGACCAGGCATAGGAGCCCGGATTTGGCATCACCTCCGTGATCAGCCCGACTCAACCGATAGGTTTTTTGACCAAAGGTATGAACTCGGGTATCCGACGCCATCGTGATTCACTTTGTTGCTGCAACACGCCGCTTGCTTACACCTGTGAACACTACATAAGCTCCATGCTCTTCCGGTACTGCTTTGTACATACAACATCGCTCGATAAAATTGCCGGGCGGGCGGTGGAGGCGGCGCCAAGAGGTGGGGAGGTAAGGCCGCTCTTGGCGATCCTGGTGAGCCAGCAGTATTGGTGGTGGTTTGACGGCTTCAAGGCCGCTTATGGAACTTGCAGGACCATCCAGAGTCCGCCAGAAGAAAGCCGCAACCAGTTGACTTGCCGCCTTTTCTGTTTTGGCCGAGGCTGCCTTCCGCTGTTGGTTCAACTGCCGCCACCGCCGCTATTGAAGCCAGGCTGCGGGCCTTGCGCTTGTGATCATTCTCTGTTGCTGCCGACCGTGTCGCCAATGGAGTTCTCGGGATCGAGGACCCACCTGCTACCAGACCGACTTCAATCTCCGCCTTCATGGAGGAGTCGGCTGTTCATCGAGGGTTTCCGCCTCGCCGCAAAGGGAGCTTGTGCTTGAGGAGGGTGCCTTCTCGCACCCGCGTGAAGTACTCGATAGCTCTGTGACTGCGCACTCCTCACAGAGTTCTTGAGCCCGCCCAGGTGGAGGTAGCCGCGCGTGGACTCATGCTAGCCTTGCAACGACAAGGAAAGTCGGGCGAGGCTTGGGAGGTCGCTTGTATGTGCTTGTGAAGCGTGACGAAGGCCTCGTGAAGTCGATCAGCTGTTGATGTTGCGGGCTTCGCCGTTCAACCATGTCTGGCCGCGGCTCGAGCATGAGGGGAACATACTTTACGGCAACACGCTTTGTTGCCGCCGCTATGCCGATGGCCGCGGAGAAGTCAACTAGCCAGCCCTTCGCTTCATGGAGCCGGTATTTGGGTATCTCGAGGAACCTCCGTAGGGTTGCCTCGGATGCGAGGTCCAAACAGGGCGACCTAACTCGCTCTCCTTCTTCAGCCGCCAGATCGTGGAGTCGCCGATCCTGGCGGGCGCCGTCTGACTTCTCTCGCGTCAAGGCGGCCGCCGAGTCGATGCTCGACGGGTGGCGGGAGACTCGCTTCAAGGGAGGAGGAGGCAGATAGTCACCCGCCGCCCATCGCTTCTTGGTGGCCGTTTTGGTCGCGCTGGAGAGATGAGTCCGACCGTGGCTGACAGCCAGATTTTTGTTTTTTTCTTCCACGGACACCGCCAAATAAGGCCCGAGAGGCGCTTTGATCTGGCGGGAAGGCAAGTCCGCTGTTGTCAAGGGCGCCTGCGCAGCCGCTTCGCTTTGCGCAGCAGCTGCCGAGGAGCTGCTGGACTCGCCCGCTATCAGCGACTCGCCGGGTTATCCAGCTGCCCTGGGCCGCTGGTGGCGCGATGTTCTCGCCGGTATGGCGCACACAGGGCGATTGGCCTCAACAGGTTGGCGATGGCCACGCCGCTGCTGGACTCGCTCTAGGCGGTTAGGCCCGCCGAGCCGGGCAGCCCACGGCGCGACATCCATCTCACGCTGGTAGGCTTCGGCTGCCGCCTCATGCTTGCCAAATTTCGCCACGAGGAGCTAAGGCGCGGGTTTCCAGCCCCAGCGCCGCTTTTCCGGAATGTGGTGCGTCGTCTTGCAGAACTGCGGTCGAGGGTCATGAGTTCTTCACCGAAGGCTCGCTATGACCGGCGACGGCACTTCCGCGGACGGTGCTTCCGCCGCTTCTCCGCCAGGGAGCGGCTCATCGTGAGACCACCACGCCAGGGGAACGCCGCCGAGCCGCGCGTGTCGGAGTCGACTCGAAGATTGGGTCGGTGGAGCCCACGGACTCAGGTCGGTGGCAGGCTGGCTTACGACGGAGTTGCTCAAGAGGCCCGCCAGGAGGCTCAGGCCGCCTGCGGCTCAAGGCCGGATGCGTGTTTCGCTTGAGGCGTAACTGGGCTACACAGTTCGGCAGTTGCCGGGCTGGCTACGCCGCCAGGGAGGAAGGGTTCCCGCCCGCAGCAAGTCTCCTAGGGGACGACGGTGCACCTAGCTCCACGGCGGGCGCTAAATGCTCTGGGTTAAAAGTATATATGCCAATGGGTGGTTTATCATGGTGGGGGCGGTAGAACGCCGGTGCTCGGAAACGGATGAGGCGGCACGCCGGCGACCTTACCCAGCTTCGTGGCTCCGTGGAGATAACACTCCCATCGCTCAAGGGGTCTCCGCATGATCACTATGGCAATTGGTACAAGGTTGCTCGAGTTGTTCGGGTGAGGAAGGAGAAGGCACGCTTAGCTCTTCTCTTCCCCTATGTGTGTCTAAAACTATTAGGTCCAACCTTCATGGGTGCCCCGGGGTTATATAGGCCTGCCCTGGGGTACAATAGTAATCCGCCGGGTGCCTTCTCCGCCGACTTCGGCCTGGCCGACCAGCGGCCCCGCCGATGGTCCGGAAGGGGCCGAGGCTCTTGTCCGGCCGCGGGTCTTGCCGGCCGCGGATTATCAGAGCAAGTTTAATGACGCGAAGCTTGGTCATAGTCATGGTACGTAGCCGACCGAGGGGCATCATCACATCCCCTGCCTTTGTCTCGGGTTAACGGCGCTGCTGAGTCATGGGAGGGGCCGCCGACTTGGAGGCCGACCTCAAATGGGTCCGCTTTAGGGCGCTTGCCGCCTTCAGACTTCGCCGACAAAGGGTCCCGCTGCCTTTCAGTCAGTACAGACAGGTCATGTGGGTGGCTGTGGATCCCATCGGGTTGATGTCGTGGCCGGCGGGCAACAACGCTGCACCGGCGGAGATCTCCGCCTGCAGAAGGCGCCTGTGGCTGGCCGTTCGGCCTTGTGAACGGGCAGGATGGCAGTGAGGCGGCTCATCCCATCCCGCCTCAGTCGCATGTGGGAGGCGGTTGAGTCAGCGGGCCGACCCCCAATAGCCGGCCCCGAAGTCGCGGCTGGGAGTCGCTTATCTCGAGGCCGCCCTGACTCGGCTGAGGCGGGCTGGTGGCTCATCGCCACTCGGGCGGCTCTTCGTCTTTTGGGTTTTGAGGTGCAGTTGCCCCAATGTTTTGAAAGGTCCAGGCTCGGTTTGCTTACTGTGGCCCATTATCTTGGCTAACTTGGCACCGTAACATTGCAATTGGTGCTTCCACGAAATTATATACTAGTACTAATGATTGGTGTTGGTACCAGATTTAACAATTAGGTGCTTTTTCTCCTTTTAAAGTTGTTCGTATGATTAGCACCGCCGTAAACCTTTGTACTGTAATTTGTACAATTTTACCAGAGGTTATTGATGCTAGCGGTTCACAATCAGATTTTCGAAAGCCGATGACCTCCCGACCCAGCCGACGCCCCCGTCAGTATCTTACTTTTGCCACGAGGTCAGATTGACTTTATTATTTACATAATCTTTGCATGAATTAACTATAAAGGATTTATTATTATTATTATTATTATTATTATTATTATTATTATTATTATTATTATTATTATTATTATTATTATTATTATTATTATTATTATTTGGCTTGCACTACTTTGTGTGTGCAATCTATTTAGGCCGGGCCGCTAACACCTGGCAAGTCGATGTCGTGCCTCGCCGGTCGCTAAGTCATGGCGCCACATCGATGCGCTGCCCTCGTCAGTTGCCACGCCACCGGTCAACCTCGACGCCTGTTATATTTCTGAATTATCAATTTCGCATAAATAAACTATGCAATTTTTTAATTGTTACTATTTTTGGTTTGCACTATTTCCATGTGAGCAGAAATCTACTTTGCCCGCTTTTACTCGCATACCGCTGTCGTTCCAATTTGTCGTGGTGGTCACCTTGTTGGTTGAATTGCCATACTAACATGTTCGGGTTGTTCGTGGACTTCGCATCACGAGAGTACTCTACCTTATCGAGTGTTCGCACACGGGCCATATTTTTCTTATTACTCTTTTTGCATAAATTATTTATTATGCTATGAATTTTTTAATATATTATTATTATTATCTCTGGCTCGCACTATTTTATCTGTGCAGGCTATTGACTTAGACCGGGCCATTGTCACTTCACGTCGACGCTGGCCGCCCACTTTCGTCGACCAAATTGTGTCGCCACTTGTCGACGTGGGGACTCCGCCGTCGTGATTATCGACCTGCCCGTGAACCGGGTCGGACTAGGAGTTTACCATCACTTTGAATGCCGAACTCGCCTTCGGCGTGCTATGTCACCACTTCGAATGCTGAACTCGCTCGGGTCATGCTATGTCACCACTTTGGAATGCCGAGCCTTTCTCTCCACCACCCGGACTGCTTGGGGCCGGACCTTGTCCCGCCATAAGGTCGGCTATGTGATCGACACCGAAAGCACATTAACCAGCTAAGTCGCTTATGCTCAAATACTTTTAGTTTTAAATTTTGTTCGATTCGACCAAGCATTATACCTTTTTGGCAAAAAGTGGCTCGTAAAAAACTTCCTGGTCGAAACTTTGTTTGTGACACACAAATTAAAATACCCCGATTAATTGGGGGCTTCCTTCATGAAGCATTTCTTCTTGCATATGATTATACTTGTACGGCTTCGTTCCTTGTTCATGTATTACGCCACAATATGCACCATATTGACTTAAGCGATTTGCAAGCTGGGTTGCCTCGCCCGTGTTTATCCTACGCCCCGATTGTTCGCTAGGGAGTAAAGGAGCACCTCTGGTTGTCACGACGAAGTCATCCGAGCCGGACCTCGATCGGGTGAAGCTGCTAGCGACTTATTGTTTTCAATTATGGTCGGCATACAACGGAACTCATGAGTACAAAAATATATTGCACAAGTCTCATAGTATAATGAGCACCAAGAAAGGTATCGGTGGGGGTACTATTTTCTTCAAGATGCTTTACACTTCGCCGCAATATAGCATAGGTTCCTGAGCGCTTTGTTTGTTACAGCCTTTATGGCCTTATTGCCGGTTATCGGAAACACCATCGATATTCTCGATGTGGAGTATATAACACTTTTCGCCCTCGACCGAAGAGGGAAGTCGACGGTCGGTTAAGACGCTTAAAGTTCGGTGAACACAGCTATGACATAAGTACTTTGGTACATACAATCATTATACATAAAATTCTTTTTTACCCAAGTCACTTGGGGGCTCTTAAATTTTCATGAGCCGCTTTACAATAAAATTTTCTTCTCGGCCGCTAACAAAGTCTTTTTCTTTCACCCTTTTCAACGCGAGTGTGTCTGTCACAGGGTGCCGAGAGCCGGGCGGCTGCAGCCAGAGTCCTCGGGCCCTTCACGGACGACGGAGGCGAAGAAAGAAGGAAGACGAATCCAAGACTTGGGAGGCGCGGGCGACGCTGGAGCACGAATCTCGACAGAGCTCCTCGGGTGGACCTGTGGGGAAGACGCGACACTCGCGGACCCGCCGGGCGCTGCCGGGCGGCGCGGCCATGGCGCTGCTGCCGCCTCCTTCAGGCCACCACCAATGCACGCATAATGGGAAGAGGAAACTCGTGGCGGCCGCACGCACTCAGGGCATGGGCGCCTGCCAGCGCCTCGCCTGACACCAGAGAGCAAGCCGCTTTGGGGAGCGGTCAGATCCTCTTGAGGAGCTTTTCCTTCTTCCCGAGAACCGGCGGATCGGAGCCATGGCAACGCAGACGAGACGAGGAATAGGAGAAGTAGAAGGATAGACTGAAGGGAGCACGCTGCCTGCACTTATAGCCGGGCGTAGGCCAATCGCCGACCTCCACGATCACCCAAGAATCGCGATCGACCATGCATGCAAGGACTAGTCGAAGTCCGGGGGTTACCGAGGCATCGTGGGGATGCAATGCGCACGCATCCAATCAATCACACGCGGCTACGCCTAAGGCCGCAGGATGTTAGGGCACGCGACGCTCGCACTTGCCCTTTCGCCCTCCGCCGCTGTTCGGGCGCGTTGCGGCCCGGCTACTGGCACCGCTTCCGGGAACGTGGTCCCGTGACTTGCTCGCCCGCGCCCTGGGCGTGGCTCAAAGGAGGCCCAGACAGCCCATCTTCATCAACACAAGCTCAAGACCTCGCGAGGGGGCCACAGATTGCAAGTGACGCACTTCCTTGCATGGCCTCACAAAGTTGGGCCATGAGGAGGCGGAGAGTTCAAGGCAGGGTACTCTCATGAGGTTACCATGACGCAAGCCATGATTTACCAAGGGCGCTGGCGCCAGCCTGCTGGCAGCTGGCCCTCCTTTCCTCTTTGGTGCAAAGGGAGCAAGCGGGCAAGAGCATCAAGAAAGGCATCCGCTTCGTGCAACAAGACCAAGACCAGCCCCAACGGCTAGAAGGAGTCATCGAGAGCCAAGCAAAGGCCATCACCAGAGCCTTTAAGCGAGGACCAACTTTAGTCAGATAAGTGTACCGCTGCTCCCCTTCAAAATGGCTAATTGTTGGCGCCTCTTCCGCTAATATTTGGGAAGAGGCCCGTGGCCTTCATATAAGTAGAGCTAGCCACCATAGTAGAGAGAAGGTGGGCATTTGGAATCCAGAGAGAGAGAGAGACCCGATCATCAAGCTAGAGCGACGAACACCACTCAAGCAGTTCATCACACCCACTCAAGAACAGACTCCGCGAGGCTGTTCTTCCCTGCACTGCTCCTCATCAGCCCAAGAGGCAATCCACCACACAAACAAGAGTAGGGTATTACACCACAACGGTGGTCTTAACTAGTATAAATCTCGTCTTCTGTGCTGCTCTTAGTAGTTTAGGTCCTCAGGCTCGGGCGAGGTGCGAGACGGTGGAGGGTTGGATCTCCGCCAGCACTTTGTAGTTCAACCTTAAGGGTCTGCTGAACCTGAATCCGACATACGGGGTCTCCGTGATGATCATGGCAAATTGGGTACAAGGTTGCTCCTTGAGCTGTTGGGTGAGGGAAGGAGAAGGACACGGCCAGCTCTTTTCTCTTCTATGTGTGTCGAAAACTATTAGGGTCCAACCTTCATGGGTGCCCTGGGTTGCAGGCCTCCTGGGCATGAACCGGGTCATGCAGTCCCAGCCTGGCCTCAGTCACCGCCTGGCTGACTGGGTTCACTGACGTCTGAAGATGGGGCCGACAGCCCTTGTCCGCCACGGGTCTTGGTTGCGGATTACTATAGCCGTGTTTCTATGACACGAAGTTGGTCATGGTCATGGCAACAGTGCCGCCGACGGGCGCATCACCGCGCTATCCCCCGTTTTGTCTGGAAGAACGGCGCGCTGAGCTCCGCTTATGAGGGGTCGGCCGACGGAGGCCGACTCCCAGCGCTGGTCCGCCTAGGGGCGCCTGTTTTCGCATTCCGCCAACAAGCGGGTCCCACCGGCCGCATACATGTGCCGCCGTAGTACAGTGGATCTGCCCACGGTTGATGTCAGGCCGCGTGGCAACAAAGGCTGCCGACCGAGATCTCCGCCAAGACGATGCTCGTGGGCGCTCTGTCCTTTAGAATGGGGGGCAGGATGGGCCAGAGGCGGCTCTCATCCCATCCCGCTAGCCTGTAGTCGCAGGCTACAGAGGCGGTTGACAAGGGCCGACTCCCCCATAGTCGGGCCCGAAGTCGCTGGGCCAGTGGTCGTCGCTTATCTCGAGGCCCTCTCCTCGACCTCTACCGAGGGGGGCGCCGGCGGCTCACCGCCGACCTCGGCGGCTCGTCTTGGGGTTTTGAGGGCGCAGTCCGGCCTGTTTTGAAAGGTCCAGGCTCGCTTGCCTACCCGGCATCCACAAGTAGTCCCCTGAGCCGGAGGCGCCGAGGGCAACATGTCGAGGAGCCTCACAGTTTCATCCCTCTAATGGAAGAACTGGCTTGGCTCGCTGCCTTCTCTTGAGCCGATTTAGGCTGAGTCGGCCTTGCGTGAGGGCGTCTGCTCCTCAAAGGTTTTGAAGGTCGGGCGGGATCAGTGAAGCAGGTTCGAGAAAGTTTCCACGCAGCTGCCCGGGCAGGGCTCGGCCGCGACGCCACGGTCAAACGCAGGGCTGCTCCACCCCACGAGTGTGTGACGAGACAGGCTCCGTCAGGCGGGCTCGCCACTATCAAGGCTTTGGCGCGACGGGCGGATCCGCTATGCCGCTGGCGGAAAGGTTCTCACGCCATTACCGCTGAAAGTAACGCCAGGTTAAATCGCGGGGGCGTGGGGTACTAGGCGCATTAATCCCATCGCTGCCCCATCGCTTCAGCCTAGGCGCCATAAGTAGGCGGGAGGAGGCGGGGTGCGCGACGCACGCGCCCCATCTCCCTGCTCCCCACTTCTCTGTTCTCCTCCTTGCTTCAGAGCCTCTTGCCTCCGGCTACGGACCACGCTTGCCGCGAGATGAGTTCTCCGCGCTGCGCCTCATACACCCGCAGGGATGGTTCAAGTGGACGACTACATCATCGAAGCTTCACAGACGCTACCGCATCCTGCACAAACTTGGTGCGACCACATATGGGGCAAGGGCATAATAACGCCAAGCGCCGAGGAGGGCGAAGGGTTATATTCGCCGCACTCATGTGCGGTCCGGGCTGCCGGCCAGCCGCTTCTTCCGCCTTCCCGGAGTTCCACGGCTCCAAACTCGCACCACTCACTCCAAACACGGTGTTAGGCCATTCGCCCCAGCGAAGGCTTTTCGCGCTTCTCCCCACCATTGAGCTGGGGAGTTCTTCCGTGAAAGCTCGGCACATTAATGCCGCCGGGCGGTCGGCTCAGGCGCACCTTCATCGAATGAGGAGGCCGGTGGCCGACAACCCTTCCCTGCCATCCCACCGATCAAGTCGGTGAAGATGTACGAGTTTCACGCGAAGAATATCGCCTGTATATGATCGTCAACTGCCGCTTTATGAAGCCGGGCGAGTTGGCGGGCGACCGCTGGTCCCATCGGCCAGACGCTGACTCGCGGGCGCCATTGCCGCAGCGATTCGAAAGGGCCGACGCGAGGCCCGATCAGGGGCCGACTTTCTGGCCGCCATGGCGCCGAGTCCTTCCTCTCAAGGCTGACCTTATCCGATCTGGCCGATGAGCGCCACCGACCCCAAATCGGCTATGCCCAAAGACATGCCCCACGCGGAGGTGGCGAACACGGTGAACTTCGCGAACTGCGGTCTCATGGAGGAATGGCAGTTCGGCAAGGAGCCGCATCAAGCACCAACTCGCCGTAAGTCATCTCTTCGCTTCTGTTTCTTCAAATTAATCCGACTCTGATTTTCTTTTGATTTTTTCGAGTCAACCCCTCATGCAGCCTCAGCCGCACCACGGGCCGCCTGTGAGTTCGCCCCCGACCGGGCGGAGAGCACGCCGCATTTCCCCGACTTGGGGGTAGCGGCGGAGGCGACGCCAAGGAGGATGAGGAGGAGGGGGCATGACTTCAGACTTTAACCTTCGCCGATCGGGCCCGACGACGACGGTGAGAGGGAAGTCGCCCCGCCACCAATCGGGCGGTCGGCCATCCAGGCGCGAGTTCCTCCGCCGCCTTGGTGGTCGAGGCGCTAAGAAGCGCTGGTCGGCTGCTTGCCAGGCGGCTGCGGCGAAGTTTGTGGGGACGGCCGCCACACTCCGGCCGAGAGGAGGCGGTCGCGAAGGCTAACCGTCAGCAAGGAAGTGAAGAAACCTGCTGGTCTCTGCAGTAAGTGCTTCTTATTTTGTCTTGTTTTCTTTTTGGTTCTTCGCCCAAGTCTTTTATATATCTTTTGTCACCGTGGCTCCTCTCACTTTGAGAGGCCGCCGCTGGGCGGGGTCTCAGATTGACCTCGCGCCGACCTCCTCGGGAGGCGAGGAGCTGAACACGCAGGAGAAGCGCGACGAGAGGAGGCCGCCTGTCTGGAGAAGGCGGAGGTTGAAGGCGGCAGCTTCCGCCTGTAAGAAACTGGAGGAGGCCAAGCCGCTGCTTGCAGCCAAGAGGCGAGCCGGAGGCCTGCCTGGGCCGGCGCTGCTCGCCACCCCGCTGAGCTCCGCACACTGGAGTTCACGGGCAGACAGAGGGAGCCGGCGGCAAGTTCCCTGTCGCGGAGAGGGAAGGCGGCGAGGCCTTCCCTATCGGCACGGCTGCAGCCAGCTTCGCCGCCCACCGCTAGTCCGAGAGCCATGAGAGGCATTAGCCGCATGGACTACCAGTCACCGGGATCGACGACGAGGTTGGCGAGGATGCCCTTCTGTCGCCACAGCCACGCCATTGCCTTTTGAGAAAGCGATTTTGGCGCTGGGCTTTGGAGACCGGCGCCACGGCCATTCTGCATAATCCGAGGCGATAAGCCGCAACCCATTGTGGGTGCGAGGAGGCGTACATGCCCGCTGAACACGCGCCCCGGACGCCCGTGGGTTACGGGCTGAGGGCGACGCCATCCGTAACTGCCGCTACAAGGCGCACCAGGTCACGAGCTGCATGGGTATGTTTCCTTTTGAGTTTTTTTCTTCTCTCGTAGCGCCAACAAGACCCACCGGTGTAGTCCTCGAAGCTCGGCCGGCTATCGGCGCGGTGCAGCTCTAACTCTATCTCGCTGATTTCAAATTTTTAACTTTGTCTCAAATTTTATCGCAGAGGAGTATCACAACCTCCGCGCTTAACGCTTTCAACCGCAACGCTGAGGAGTTGGGCGTTTAACCGCCGCCACTTGTCGAGGAGCCGAGGTGAGTCTTCTTTTTCTTTCACGGGCGCTACTGGCGCACACGCTGGCTGTAGTCCCCGAGATTCAGTCGATCGCCGAGCGCCGGGCCGGATCTTCCCGGGCGACCTTCTTAGCTGACGGCCTACGCCCTTCTTTTTATTTCGTGAGGCCAACGCCATTTTCAAGGTAGCTGGGTACAGCCAACACCGCCTTTGCGTACAAGGGGAGGAATGCGCGAAGCTGGCAAGAAAGCGACTACCGTTACGAGACCGGGCGGAGCGTATGCTTTTAATGTGGCGCAGACGAGGCGAGAAGAGAGAGGCTGCTCTCCTGGCCGAAGTTCGAGAGCGAAAGCCCTCGAGACCGGACAGCGAAGCACCGCCGACTCCGGCTGTGGAATCGAGGACATCACGACGTGAGTTTGTTTTACTTTTCCTTTTGGGTCACCGACTATAGGTCGGGCCGACTCGGTTTTTTGACTTGCTTTTCTTCGCCTTGGCAGCACTTCTTCGCCACACGCAAGCGCCAATCAAGCATCGAGGCTGATCGCGAGGCGCCGACGCAAGCGAGTGGTGCTGAGATCGCTGCTAACGCCTCGACCTTTGACAGAAGCTCTCAGCATTGAGGCTCGCCCGCGGGCCGTCGACGGGAAGCCGCGGCCAGCCAACAGGTCGGCGCCAGCGATCGCTGCCTCGTGGACGGACATGCCGGTTCGGGCGCACTCCCAGCTGGACCGCCACCGGCCGTGGTCGCGGCTGGCTGCCTTGAGGTTCGAAGGGTTCCGCGCCCGGCCGAGTGTGCTGGCCTTGAATTGCCAAGGCATGGTATCCAGGGCTGGATCTCGACGCTGGCCGCTGCTCCGGCCGAGGCTCCGACGGAGCTGCCGGGTCATGAAGACGCCGAAAGGCGCGCGGCGACGCTGACTACACGGACACTGCGCCTTGTCCCCGAGTTGGCCGAGGACGGCAAGGAAGCGCCACCGAGTGGTTCGAGATGAACCCGGACACGACGGTGACTCGGCGAGGTGGATCGGCTCCAGCCCGAGGAGGAAGGCGAAGGCGGAGGAGGGAGAAGAGATGGATACCGTAAGACGGAGCGGGCGCAGCTCAGCCTTTACCGATCACCGCATCAACGCCGCCGCTTCGGCTCCGCCGATCGCCGCCTGAGATGACTGCCGAGATCGCCGAGCCGGCGCCTCGGGCGGCCGACGCCATCCCTCCGCCCCCAAACCCGCTCGCTCCTAGGCTGTTGTCTCACCTTCATTTTATCTGCTTGATAGTCTTTGAAAGAACTTGTTAATTCAAGACATTCCACCCCTAGGGTGTCTTTTTGAACCTCTCGTCAAGATCCGCCAAGGCCTATGCTGTAAATATTATCCTAATTTTATTCTTTCCTTGCTTATTGCTCTTATGGCTTTTTTCTTTGCCTTTCCCTCAGCTCGCTTGC
Source organism: Aegilops longissima (assembly GCA_021605205.1). Taxonomy (NCBI): domain Eukaryota; kingdom Viridiplantae; phylum Streptophyta; class Magnoliopsida; order Poales; family Poaceae; genus Aegilops; species Aegilops longissima. The sequence continues at coordinate 337,211,416 of CM038682.1, forward strand.
CCATCGGGCACCGCTGGATCGCCGCTTGGGTCATGTGCTTGGCTTTTGAGAAGGGCAAGGCCGCTTTTTTAGAGTCTTTAGACAAGTTGAATAGAAAGCAACCAACGGACTACTTAGGAGTCGGTTTTTGCAAAAGGGCCGGAAGCCGCTTAAACTATGCTATGCTTTGGGTCCTTAGCTATTTTTTTGTGTGGGCTACTGCTCTTCCTTACTCCTGCCCACCAAACAGTACCAGAAGGTGCCGCTTCGACAGAGACGGCTTAGGCAATCCGCACGCTATTTGTCCGATCGCAGAAGCATTTCATAGCCCAGGCGGGCGGTGGTCCGGCCGACCAATGAGCCCGTGCCAAATAGCATAATAAAGAGTAAACATACTCAAGGCATAATTTTATCATGATAACAAAAGAGGGCAGTCCCCGAGCCTGCCTCGGGGGCCAAGTCTGGTACTTTAAACAAAAAAAGGTAGCGGTACATACCGCATCAACTGTGAAAATCTTCTGAGGAGATTCAGATTCCATGGCCGCTCCGCCTCTTTGCCGGAGTCATCCCTTCCTTATGCTCGCTTCGAAGGCCGACGTAGTTGGAGTCGCTGCTCAAAGACTTTGTCGATAATGAATGGGCCTTCCTACTACCGATTTAGTTAGTCGGCTGTTCGGATGGATCAGCCGAGCACAAGGTCGCCTCTTGAATTATCTTGGCCCGACCTTCTTGTTGTAGTAGTGGTGCAGCTCGCTGGTAGATGCTAGACCTGGCTGAGTGCCAACACCGCCCTCTTCCAGAGACGATGCCGCCTTGACGTATTCTTCCGCTTCCTCTTCGTACACCAGATACATGTGTGGGTACATAGACAACACCATGTCCCTAGTAAGCCTCTAGTTGACTAGCTCGTTGATCAACAGATGGTTACGGTTTCCTTACCATGGACATTGAATGTCGTTGATAATGGATCACATCATTAGCGAATGATGTGATGGACAAGACCCAATCCTAAGCCTAGCATAAAGATCGTAGTTCAGATGCTAAAGCTTTTCTAATATCAAGTATCTTTCCTTAGACCATGAGATTGTGTAACTCCGGATACCGTAATGCTTTGGTGTACCAAACGCCACAACGAATCGGGTGGCTATAAAGGTGCACTACATGTATCTCCGAAAGTGTTTGTTGGGTTGGCACGAATCGAGATCGATTTGTCACTCCGTAAACGGAGAGGTATCTCTAGGCCCACTTGTAGGACATCATCATATGTGCACAATGTGACCAAGGGGTTGATCACGGATGATGTGTTACGGAACGAGTAAAGAGACTTGCCGTAACGAGATTGAACAAGGTATCGGATATCGACGATCGAATCTCGGCAAGTACAATACCGCTAGACAAAGGGAATTGTATACGGATTGATTGAGTCCTTGACATCGTGGTTCATCCGATGAGATCATCGTGGAACATGTGGGAGCCAACATGGGTATCCAGATCCCAGAGTTGGTTATTGACCGGAGAACTTCTGGCCATGTCTCAAGATGGTTCCCGAACCCGTAGGGTCTACACACTTAAGGTTCGGGACGCTTAGGGTTATAAAGGAAGTTTGTATGTGGTTACCGAATGTTGTTCGAGTCCCGATGAGATCCCTGACATCACGAGGAGTTCTGAATGGTCCGGAGGTAAATATTTATATATGGAAGTCCTGTTTGGTCACCGGAAAAGTTTCTGGTTTTATTCGTAACATACCGGGACCACCGGGAGGGTCCTGGGGTCCACCAAGTGGGGCCACCAGACCCAGAGGGCTGCATGGGCCAAGTGGGAGGGACCAGCCCTGTGTGGGCTGGTGCGCCCACAAGGGACAAGGCGCCTGGGTTTGGGAGGCGCCCACCTAGCTTGGGGGCAAGTTTCTCTCCTTGGCCGCCACCCCTAGATGGGATTGGGGCAGCCGCAACCCTTGGGGTGGAAACCCCAGAGGAGCGCACCTCCCTCTCCCTATATATAGTTGAGGTCTTGAGGGCTGCCAACAGATGAGTTTGACTTCTCCTTGGCGCAGCCCTACCTCTCTCCTCCTCCTCTCCTCGCAGTGCTTGGCGGCCTCGCAGGATTGCCACGCCTCCACCACCACCACGCCGCTGTGTTGCTGCTGGACGAGTCTTCCTCAACTCTCTCTCTCTCCTTGCTGGATCAAGGCATGGGAGACGCCACAGGGGCTGTACGTGTGTTGAACGCGAGGTGCCGTCTGCTCGCACTAGGATCTCCGTGATTTGAATCACGACGAGCACGACTCCTTCAACCCCTGTTCACTTGAACGCTCAGCTTAGCGATCTACAAGGGTATGTAGATACACTCTCCTTCCCTCATTGCTGGTTTCTCCATAGATAGATCTTGGTGACACGAGGAAAATTTTGAATTTATGCTACGCTCCCCAACAAAGGGTATCATGAGCTAGGTCTATTGCGTAGATTCTTTGCACGAGTAGAACACAAAGTAGTTGTGGGCGTTGATTTTGTTCAATATGCTTACCGTTACTAGTCCAATCTTGTTTCACGGTATTGTGGATGAAGCGCCGGACCGACCTTACACGTACACTTACGTGAGACAGTTCCACCGACCGACATGCACTTGGTGCATAAGGTGGCTAGCGGTGCCGCCTCCCACTTTAGTCGGAACGGATTCGGATGAAAAGGGTCCTTATGAAGGGTAAATAGCAATTGGCATATCACGCTGTGGTTTTATGAGGTAAGAAACGTTTGCTAGAAACCCATAGCAGCCATCAGAAACATGCAAACAACAATTAGAGGACGCCTAACTTGTTTTTGCAGGGTATGCTATGTGATGTGATATGGCCAAGAAGAATGTGATGAATGATATGTGATGTATGAGATTGATCATGTTCTTGTAATAGGAATCACGACTTGCATGTCGATGAGTATGACAACGGCAGGAGCCATAGGAGTTGTCTTAATTTATTGTATGACCTGCGTGTCATTGAACAAACGCCATGTAATTACTTTACTTTATTGCTAACCGTAGCCATAGTAGTAGAAGTAATAAGTTGGCGTAGACAACTTCATGGAGACACGATGATGGAGATCATGGTATCATACCGTGACGATGATGATCATGGAGCCCTCAAGATGGAGATCAAAGGAGCAAAATGATATTGGCCATATCATGTCACTATTTGATTGCATGTGATGTTTATCATGTTTATGCATCTTATTTTCTTAGAACGACGGTAGTAAATAAGATGATCCTCATTAAAATTTCAAGAAAGTGTTCCCCTAATCGTGCACCGCCATAAAGTTCGTCGCTTCAAGCACCACATGATGATCGGTGTGATAGATTCTTACGCTCACATACAACGGTGTAAGCCAGATTTACACACGCCAAACACTTAGGTTAACTTGACGAGCCTAGCATGTATGCAGACAGCCTAGGAACACAAGAGACCGAAGGTCGAGAATGAGTCGATGGAGGATACGATCAACATGAAGATGTTCACCGATGATGACTAGTCCGTCTCACGTGATGATCGGACACGGCCTAGTTGACTCGGATCATGTAATCACTTAGATGACTAGAGGATGTCTATTCGAGGGAGTTCATGAGATGAACTTAATTATCCTGAACATAGTCAAAAGATCTTTGCAAATTATGTCGTATGCTCGCGCTTTAGTTCCACTGTTTAGATATGTTCCTAGAGAAAATATAGTTGAAAGTTGATAGTAGCGATTATGCGGACAGAAGAAAGCTTATGTACTTAATGTACCGCTCAGTGTGCTGAACCCCAAACGTCATCTGTGGATGTTGTGAACATCGGACATATATGTTTTGATAACTACGTGATAGTTCAGTTAAATGGTTTAGAGTTGAGGCACCAAAGATGCTTTTTGAAACATCGCGGAACATATGAGGTGTTTCAAGGGCTGAAATTGGGACTTCAGGCTCGTGCCCACGTCAAGAGGTATAAGACCTCCGACGATTTTCTTAGCCTGCAAACTAAGGGAGAAAAGCTCAATCGTTGAGCTTGTGCTCAGATTGTCTGAGTGCAACAATCACTTGAATCGAGTGGGAGTTGATCTTCCAAAGATAGTCATGTTTCTCCAAAGTCATTGCCACCAAGCTGCTAGAGCTTCGTGATGAACTATAACAAATCAGGGATAGATATGATGATCCTTGAGATATTCACGATGTTTGACATCGCGAAAGTAGAAATCAAGAAGGAGCATCAATTGTTGATGGTTGGTGAAACCACTAGTTTCAAGAAGGGCAAGGGCAAGAAGGATACTTCATGAAACAGCAAATCAGCTGCTGCTCTAATGAAGAAACCCAAGGTTGAACCCAAACCCGAGACTAAGTGCTTCAGTAATAAGGGAACAGCCATCGAGCAGAATTACCCTAGATACTTGGTAGATGAGAAGGCTGGCAAGGTCGATAGAAGTATATTGATATATATTGTTATTGTGTACTTTACTAGTACTCCTAGTAGCAATTGTGGTATTAGATACCGTTCGGTTGCTAAGTGTTAGTAAGTCAAATAAATGGCTACGGAATAAACGGAGACTAGCTAAAGGTGAGTCGACGATATGTGTTGGAAGTGTTTCCAAGTTTGATGTGATCAAACATCGCACGCTCCCTCTACCATCAAGATTAGTATTAAACCAGAATAATTGTCATTTGGTGTTTGCGTTGAGCATATACATGATTGGATTATGTCTATCGCAATACGGTTATTCATTTAAGGAGAATAAGGGTTACTCTATTTATTTGAATAATACCTTCAATGGTCTTGCGCCTAAAAAGAATGGTTTATTGAATCTCGATCGTAGTGATACACATTTTCATGCCAAAAGATATAAGATAGTAATGATAGTACCACTTACTTGTGGCACTTCCATGTAAGTCATATTGGTGTATACGCATGAAGAAACTCCATGCAGATGGATCGTTTGGACTCACTTGATTTTGAATCACTTGAGATATGCAGATCATACCACATGGGCAAGATGACTGAAAAGCCTCGTTTCAAAGAAGATGGAACAAGATAGCAACTTGTTGGAAGTAACACATTTTGATGTGTGCAGTCCAATGAGTGCCGAGGCATGCAAAGGAATATCGTTATGTTCTTACTTCACGGATGATTTAAGTAGATATCGAGTGTATTTACTTGATGAAACACAAGTCTGAATTATTGAATGGTTCAAGTAATTTCAGAGTGAAGTTAAAGATCATCGTGACAAGAGGATAAAATGTCTATGATATGATCATAGAGATGAGTATCTGAGTTACGAGCTTTGGCACGCTATTAAGACATTGTGGAACTTGTTAATACCGCCTGGAACACCATAGTGTGATGGTGTGTCTGAACATCATAGTTGCATCCTATTAGATATGGTGTGTACCATGATGTCTCTTATCGAATTACCACTATCGTTCATGGGTTAGGCATTAGAGACAACCGCACTCACTTTAATAGGGTACCACGTAATTCTGTTGAGACGACACTGTTTGAACCATGGTTTGGAGAAACCTAAGTTGTCGTTTCTTGAAAGTTTGGGGCTGCGACGCTTATGTGAAAAAGTTTCATCGTGATAAGCTCGAACCCAAAACGGATAAAAACATCTTCATAGGACACCCAAAACAGTTGGGTATACCTCCTATCTCAGATCCGAAGCAAAAGTAATTTTTCTAGAAACGGGTCCTTTCTCGAGGAAAAGTTTCTCTCAAAGAATTGAGTGGGAGGATGGTGGAGACTTAATGAGGTTATTGAACCATCACTTCAACCAAGTGTGTAGCAGGGCACAGAAGTTGTTCATGTGGCACCTACACCAATTGAAGTGGAAGCTGATGATAGTGATCATGATGCTTCGGATCAAGTCACTACCTGACCTCAGAGGTCGACAAGGACACGTATTACTTCAGAGTGGTACTAATCCTATCTTAGAGGTCATGTTGCTAGACAATGATGAACCTACGAGCTATGGAGAAGTGATGGTGGCCCGGATTCACGAATGTCTCGAGGCCATAACATCCGAGAGAGGATACATGACTTTGGAAGAAATACTTGATGGTCGAAGGACGTTGGGTAAAGATGGATTTTAAAAGGAAGATGATAATGATGGTAAGTATCACCATTAAGAAAGCTCGACTTGTCGTTAAAGATGTTTTCCGACAAGTTCAAGGAATTGATCATGGTGAGGCTTTCTCACCAGAAGCGATGCTAAGAGTTCATTGAATTGGATTAGCAATTACTGCATTATTTATGAAATCTTGCATATAGGATGTCAAAAAACATTGTTTCCTTGACAGTTTTCTTGAGGAAAGGTTGTATGTGATACAACCAGAAGGTTTTGACAATCCCGAAGACGCTAACAAGTATGCAAAGCTCCAAAGAATCCTTCTAAGGACCGGAGTAAGCATCTCGGAGTTGGAATGTACGCTTTGATGAGATGATCAAAGATTTTGGGTCTATACAAAGTTTTTGAGAAACTTGTATTTCCAAAGAAGTGAGTGGGAGCACTATGGAATTTTCTGATGAGTATATGTTGTTGACATATTGTTGATCAGAAATGATGTGGAATTTCTAGAAAGCATATAGGGTTGTTTGAAAAGTGTTTTTCAATGGAAAACCTGGATTAGGCTACTTGAACAATAGCATCAAGATCTATAAGATAGATCAAAATGTTTAATAATACTTTCAAATGAGCACATACCTTGACATAATGTTGAAGGTGTTCAAGATGGATCAGTCAAAGAAGGAGTTCTTGCCTGAGTTGTAAGGTATGAAGTTAAGACATAAAGCTCGACCACGGCAGAATAGAGAGAAAGGACGAAGGTCGCCCCTATGCTTCAGACGTAGGCTCTATAGTATGATATGTCAGGTACCGCACTGAAGTGTGCCTTGCCATGAGTTAGTTATAAGGTACAAGAATGATCCAGAATGGATCATTGGACAGCGGTCAAAATTGTCCTTGGAGTAAATAAGGACATGCTTCTCAATTATGGAGGTGATAAAGAGTTCGCGTAAAGGGTTACGCCGATGCAAGCTTTAACACCTATCCGAATGACTCGAGTAGCAAATCGGATACATATAGTGGAGCAACCATTTGGAATAGCTCCAAGTGGAACGTGGTAGCACCATCTACGATATGACATAAAGTTTTATGTAAATACAGGGATCTGAATATTGCGCACCGCTGACTACAACCGCCTCACAAGCATAACATGATCAAACCCGTAACCCATTGAGTGTTAATCACATAGTGATGTGTACTAGATTATTGATTCTAGTAAACTTTTGGATGTTGGTCACATGGCGATGTGACCTGTGATGTTAATCACATTGCGATGTGAACTAGATTATTGACTCTAGTGCAAGTGGGAGATTGTTGGAAATATGCCCTAGAGGCAATAATAAATTAGTTATTATTATATTTCCTTGTTCATGATAATCGCTTATTATCCATGCTATAATTGTATTGATAGGAAACTCAGATACATGTGTGGGTACATAGACAACACCATGTCCCTAGTAAGCCTCTAGTTGACTAGCTCGTTGATCAATAGATGGTTACGGTTTCTAACCATAGACATTGGATGTCGTTGATAACGGGATCACATCATTAGCGAATGATGTGATGGACAAGACCCAATCCTAAGCCTAGCACAAAGATCGTAGTTCAGATGCTAAAGCTTTTCTAATGTCAAGTATCTTTCCTTGACCATGAGATTGTGCAACTCCGGATACCGTGAGGAATGCTTTGGGTGTACCAAACGTCAAAACGAATCGGGTGGCTATAAAGGTGCACTACAGTGTATCTCCGAAAGTGTCTGGATTGGCACGAATCAAGATCGGATTTGTCACTCCGTAAACGGAGAGGTATCTCCGGCCCACTCGATAGGACATCATCATAATGTGCACAATGTGACCAAGGGGTTGATCATGGGATGATGTGTTACGGAACGAGTAAAGAGACTTGCCGGTAACGAGATTGAACAAGGTACCGGATACCGACGATCAATCTCGGCAAGTACAATACCGCTAGACAAAGGGAATTGTATACGGATTGATAGAGTCCATGACATCGTGGCTCATCCGACGAGATCATCGTGGAACATGTGGGAGCCAACATGGGTATCCAGATCCCGCTATTGGTTATTGACCGAGAACGCCTCGGTCATGTTCAAGATGGTTCCCGAACCCGTAGGGTCTACACACTTAAGGTTCAAGGACGCTTAGGGTTATAAAGGAAGTTTGTATGTGGTTACCGAATGTTGTTCGGAGTCCCGGATGAGATCCCGGACGTCACGAGGAGTTCCGGAATGGTCCGGAGGTAAAGATTTATATATGGGAAGTCCTGTTTTGGTCACCGGAAAAGTTTCGGGTTTTATCGGTAACATACCGGGACCACCGGGAGGGTCCCGGGGGTCCACCAAGTGGGGCCACCAGCCCCGGAGGGCTGCATGGGCCAAGTGTGGGAGGGGACCAGCCCCAGGTGGGCTGGTGCGCCCACAAGGGCCCAAGGCGCCTAGGGTTTGGGAGGGGCGCCCACCCAGCTTGGGGGCAAGTTTCCCCTCTCCCCCCCTTGGCCGCCACCCTAGATGGGATTGGGGGCAGCCGCACCCCTTGGGGTGGAAACCCTAGAGGGGGCGCACCCCCCTCCCTCTCCCCTATATATAGTTGATGTCTTGAGGGCTGCCAATAGATGAGTTTGACTTCTCCTTGGCGCACCCTACCTCTCTCTCCTCCTCTCTCGCAGTGCTTGGCGGCCTCGCAGATTGCCATGCTCTCCACCACCACCACGCCTGCAGTGTGCTGCTGGACGGAGTCTTCTCAACCTCTCCTCTCTCCTCATCGGATCAAGGCATGGGAGACGCCACCGGCTGTACGCGTGTTGAACGCGGAGGTGCCGTCTGCTCGCACTAGGATCTCCGTGATTTGAATCACGACGCAGTACGACTCTTCAACCCCGCTCACTTGAACGCTTCGCTTAGCGATCTACAAGGGTATGTAGATACACTCTCCTTCCCTCGCTGCTGGTTTCTCCATAGATAGATCTTGGTGACACCTAGGAAAATTTTGAATTTATGTTACGTTCCCCAACAGAAACGTCATTCGGCCGCTTCCTGTATAACTCACCATCCTGGATGCAGTACGCCGTGGCCTGCTGGGCCACGCGCTCCATGTCCTCCTCCTTCTCAGGCAGCGTCCCTTGCGTTAGGTATTCCTTGAACTACTTGGTCCAGCACCCCTCCTGAGGCTCGAGCGCCAAGAGTAGGCGCGCTCTGGAGGTCGGGCCGCAGGCCGGGGCTCCCGAGGCAGGTGGTTCGGGGAGCTCCTCACGAGGAAGCGCCGGCCTTGAAAGTGGTGGTGTTGCCGATGGCTTGAAGAGCCGCTCTTCGAAGATGCAGGCTCTTGGGGTATACGCTTGGATGCTCTCTTGTTAATGTGGTCGGCCTCCTTGTTGGTGCCGCGGGGCACGTGCTACAATTCCAGGCCCAAGAACTGCTTTTCCATTTTGCGTACCTCCGTGAGGTATGCCTCCATGTGCTCGTCCCTCGGCTCGTAAACCTTGTTGTAGAAGTTGACGAGAAGCTGCGAATCGCCCTTGATGGTGAGGCGCTTCACCCCCAGGGCAACCGCAGCCTTAAGGCCAGCTATGAGGCCTTCGTACTCCGCTATGTTGTTGGAGACCTTCTCACCCTCCTGGAAGTAGAGCTGCACGACGTAGTAGAGCTTGTCCTGAGTGGGCGAGATGAGCAATGCTCCAGCTCCCACGCCCTGGCGCACAAATGCGCCATTGAAATACATCACCCAGCCGTCTGGTGCTTTACTTCCTGGCGAGAGGGACCGATCCTCGCCTGCTTCAAGCTCTGGGGTGTCCGTCCATCCTGCCATGTAGCCGGTGAGCGCGACTCCCTTGATGACCCTGGTTGTGCTGAACTCCAGCTGGAACACCTACAGCTCGATATTCCACTTGGCGACTCTTCCAGCAGCGTTAGTGTTGGGGAACGTAGTAATTTCAAAAAAATTCCTACGCACACGCAAGATCATGGTGATGCATAGCAACGAGAGGGGAGAGTGTCCACGCACTGTGAGACCGAAGGGAAGCGTTAGCACAACGCGTTGATGTAGTCGATGTCTTCATGATCCGACCGATCAAGCATGTAACGCACGGCACCTCCGAAGTTCAAAGCACACGCTCAACTCGACGACGCCCCTCGAACTCGATCCAGCCGACCTTTGAGGGAGAGTTCCACAAGACGACGGGCGCAGGACGATGATGTTCTACCAACGCAGGGCTTCGCCTGAGCACCACTACGATATGACCGAGGTGGATTATTGTGGAGGGGGGCACCGCACACGGCTAAGAGATCCAAGGGATCAATTGTTGTGTCTCTACGGGGTGCCTCCCTCCCCATATATAAAGGAGTGGAGGAGGGGGAGGGGGCCGGCCACCCTTGGCGCGCCCCATGAGGAGTCCTACTCTGTCGGCATTCTAGGAACGAGGGTCCCCAGACTTGCCTGCCTGCGGACTGCGGCGTGGCTCAAAAGGGGCGCCCATCACGGCCCATCCTCATCAACACAAGCTCAAGACCCTCGCGAGGGGCCAAGGCTCGCAGGGCGGGCGACATGGAGCTTCCTCAGGCATGACCTCATTAGGCTGGCTCGCGAGGAGGCGGAGAGATCAAGGCGGGGTACCTCACGAGGTGCCCATGACGCAAGCCATGACGATCAAGGGCGCCAGGCGGGCGCCAGCCCACAGCAGTGTCCTCCTTTCCTCTTGGTGCAAGGGAGCAAGCGAAAGTAGAGCATCAAGCAAAGGTGTCCATTTCGTGCAACAAGACCAAGACCAGCCTAACGGCAGGAAGGAAGTCATCAGGAGCCCAAGCCAAGGCCACCACCAGAGCCTTTGACAAAGCGAGGACCAACTTTAGTCAGATAAGTGTACCAGATGTTCCCTTCAAATGGCTAATTGTTGGCGCCCCTTCCCGCTAATATTTGGGAAGAGGCCTGTGGCCTTTGCCTATAATAGGACTAGCCTCCACAGGGTAGAGGCATCTGCATCCAAGGTCCGAATCGAGAGAGAGAGAGAGAGAGAGAGAGAGAGAGAGAGAGAGAGAGAGAGCGATCGAACTCCCCAAGTAGTTCATCAGACTGCCAAGAACAGACTCGCGAGGCTGTTCTTCCTTGTATTGTTCATCACCATCAGCCCAAGAGGCAATCCACCGCGCCACAAACTAGAGTAGGGTATTACACCACAATGGTGGCCCGAACTAGTATAAACCTTGTGTCTCTTGTGTTGTTCCTTTCAGTAGTTTAGATCCTAGCGAGGCGGCGGGTGCAGGTAGGTAGAGGGCGAGATCTCCAGACGCACTCCCAAGTGTTCGAACCTCAAGGGTCTGCTGAACCCGAACCGACATTTGGCGCGCCAGTAGGGGTGCGCTGAATTGCCTTCCGTCGCCTGCTTCTCCGTCGACCACCGCGATCCATGTCCGACGCCGCCGGGCCGCGCTTAAGCGCCGAGCCGCTCGCTTCCCCTGCCGCCAGACGGTTCTGCCGGCGGGCGCTTCGTTGCTCCCCATCGCCGCCGCCAATGCCGCCACTGCCGGGCGGGGAACGAGCAGCAAGCATCGCCCCAAAGATCCTCCATGAGGCAAGACGGCCGCATCTGCTACCCCCTCACTCGCCCGGCTGGTTCTTCGTCTCGCGCTTTTGCGCGCCCATGGAGGCTCGAGTTGCGCCATCGCGCCAAACGAGCTCCTGCGCTACCGCCCCATCGACGACGCTTCACGAAGAGTGGCTCGACCGCCGCCGCCGAGCTCGTCCGCGCGCAGGGGCTCTCAGCGCCGTCTGGCCCTGCTGCAGACAGACCGCCTCGCGGGCGACGAAGTTCGGGTGCTCGCCGCTCCTCAAGAAGGCGCCTGCCCCAAGGCGCTGCGGGTCCTCGGGCGGAACCCTCTTCCGTCCAGCGCCAGCGCTGCAAGAGCAGAGCTGCTGAAGTCCTCGCCCGCAAGAAGCTTCCCGAGTGCTCCCCGCCCAGCTCAGAAGCGACCACGCCCTGCTCCCAAGACGTCAAGACCTCTGCTGCTCCCAGCTGCTGCAGCGCATGGGGACCCGCAAGACCAAGCTTCGTTACCCAAGGCCTCCTGGCTACAGAGGCTGTCGCGCCACCACCGAAGGCGCGTGGCGTCGCGCGGGCCCGCAAGTTCAAGCCGGACCTGCCTCCTCGTTACGACGGGCACGGCCGACCCAAGAGATTTCTCCAGCTCACGAGCTGGGCATTGAAGCCGCCAACGGAGACGAAGGTTATGGCGAATCGTTTCCATGGCGCCAAGGACGGGCCCACACTGCTCCTCGAACCTAGCTCTGCATGATCTCCTCCCGGGACGAGATGCGCACCCGCTTCATCGCCAACTTCCAAGGTACTCGTGGACCGCCACCCACCGTGAGCGACATGCGCCAAGATCAAGCAGCAGCCAGGGGAGACCCTGCAGAAATACATCCAACGCTTCAACAACGCATGCCTCAAGAGTCCCAAGGTGACCGAGGAGGCCATCATCTCTGCCTTCTCCGACGGTGTGTGCGACGTCAAGATGAAGGAGGAGCTGGCGATGCATGAAGACTTGTGAACCTCCTTGGAGCTGTTCAACTTGGCGACCAAGTGCGCCAGGGCCGAGGAAGGGCGTCTCTCCCTTCTCGAGCTGCCTGCCGCAGACCCAGAAGATAAGAAGCCCAAGGCCAAGGATGTTAAGCGCAAGGGGGCTGCCGTGCTCGCGGCAGAACCGGACACCAAGCGGGGCAGAGATCAGCCCGAGCCTTCCAAGGGCAGCCGGTACTGCGTGTACCACGACCTCCTCACCCACAACACCAACGAATGTCAAGAGCTCCGAGCCGTGCGAGAAGGGAGGATTGGCCGATGTCCCGACCGCAGCGACCGGGGCTACGGCCGAGGAGGAGGAAGGAACACAGGACGCTGGGAAGACCGCGGCCCTCGCCAAGGGTGGCGCGACCAACCTCGCGAGGATCGCTGGCGGGACCCGCCTCGCGAGGGAGGCTGGAGGGATCAGCCTCGCGAGGATCACCCGCAAGGCAACGTAGGCCTCCCTCCTCTGCCGCCGCAGCCGAGGAGAAATGAGGACCATCATGAGGACGAGGGGCTGGGGCTTCAGAGCTGCGAGGCGATCGTCAGATCCCGGGCGGAGCTCAAGCCCCAGCCTCTCAACGATCTTCAAGCAGTTCGCCTGCAAGTGAATGCAGTCCTCCCTAAGCTCGGCCACACGCCCCTTAGGTGGTCGGCGGCGCCATCACGCTCAGCTCAGCGGATCAGCTCAAGTGTGCGGCCACACCGAGTCCTCCCGATGCTTTGCTCCCCAATCATCAGCAACGTGCTGGTCACCAAGACCCACATCGATGGCGGGGCAGGGCTCAACGTCCTGTCTGTGGAAATGTTAAAAAACCTCCAAGTGCCTTACAATCAGCTTAAGCCAACCAAGCCTTTTTCTGGGGTCACCGACGGCTCCACTGTCCCGATCGGGCAGGTTCGCCTCCCTGTCACCTTCGGCGCATGCGACAACTACCGCGACCGAGCTCATTGACTTCGACGTCGCCCACATTCGCCGCCATACAACGCCATCCTCGGTACTCAGCGCTGGCCAAGTTCATGGTCAGAACTCCACCACGGCTACAACGTCCTCAAGATACCAGGAAGTGGCGGAGTCATCACGGTGCCCTGCGAAGAGAATGACGCGGTGTGCTCCCTGGAGCTAGCCTTTCAGGCCGCATCACTGGAAGACCCGGATCGCGGGAGCAGGAGGCCTCCCGAGACCGCCCTCAAGAAGAAGAAGACATCGTCCGCCCGCCCTCAGAGGCAGGCCCTCGTGGTCCACACGCTCGGGGGAACCTCCTTCATCGCATAGGAAAGCACGCCCGACGCCTCCTCAAGCAGGCTGGGGGGCCTCGAGGGCCACCGACCTTGCTAAGGTCACGAGGGAGGCGCTTGGGCACAACTTGAGGCGTGCCAAGCATGTTTCCCTCAAGAAGGAACAAGGCAAGGAGGGCCAAACCCTCGGGGAGTTCACAAGAAGATCATTCAGAGCTGCAGGAGCCAAGAGTCATGAGTGGCAGCCGCCGCCACTGTCAGAGCTCCCCATCCAGCGAGGATGGTGGGCTGCGTGTCAGCATCGACATACCAGGCTCAACCGAGCCGCCTCAGAGCGCTTCTGCCCTCTCGCGTGGGCGCCATGAGAGGCCCACCCCACAGCTACGCTCGCATGCCTTACGGCCATCAACGCGGCTGCCACGCACCAGCGCCCATGAGGAGCATCCCGAGGCTCAAGAGGCCAGCGCTCTGCAGCCCCGGCAGAGATGGAGATGGTCCACGAGGAGCCACCAGCTCTCCCGGAGCCTCCCGAGGCCCCTGAGCCTCGGGGCTCGTGAGGATCGGCTCCCGCAGCCCACCAAGTCTGCTGCACCAACACCCTTTCGTCTTCAACACTATCGGGTGACATCTTTCAAGTTTCATTTAATGGAGCGCTTCTGTGGCTGCATTATTCCTGTGCCGCATGGGTCCGCCCTCGCGCGCGTATCCCTTTACTTCATGTTCCTAGCTTATCTTGTTGGGGCGCCTCGGCTGCATCATCCCTGTGTCGCCGGGTCCGCCCGCGATGTTCGCTCTTCTTTGCGCTTATCTAAATGGACTTGCTCCTTCGTGGTTAACATGCTTGACCAAGTTGCCTACCAACTAACACCAACCTGCTGGAGGTGCTCCTCAACGGCACGACGCTATGGATGGGTCCGCCCCGCAACGCCGACAAACTTGAATGGCTGAGCTCGCCGCTGCAGCCCTGCATATCGCCACTCGCTGCTTTTCGTTTCGTCACCCCTCCGGCAACTAACGGCCGATCGTCGGTCGTGATAAATAACTTTCGTTCTTTCTATGATGAGCCCGCAGGATCTCTTCAAGCAGCGCCAGCGAGGCTCCCACGGTGTCTCCTTCACTCATCCGCCAACCGCTTGCACGCTAAAGGGGGTGCTCGAGCATCGCGACTCGTGGCTCCTACCGCTCTCCAGCCCTCACCTCACCGGCCTTGACCACGGCATCGCGACCGCATACCAGCGACGGCCGAGACTCGCTCGAGGGCCGGGACCCGAGGACGTAGAGGAGAAAGGGGAGCAAAGGCGAGAGGGGAGGGACATGTG
This sequence comes from Aegilops longissima, assembly GCA_021605205.1. Taxonomy (NCBI): domain Eukaryota; kingdom Viridiplantae; phylum Streptophyta; class Magnoliopsida; order Poales; family Poaceae; genus Aegilops; species Aegilops longissima. The sequence goes on from CM038682.1 coordinate 337,226,600, forward strand.
AGGACCTCGCCAAGCGACCCCTCGTCTGCCGATGCACGGACCCGGCAACACACCAGGAAGCGACTCCTGATTCTCGAAATAAGTCACCCTCCGGAAGCACTAACTAATATGGCACCGTCCCCTCACCCAACGCAATCCCGTGTTAGCAACGTCGCTCTCCTTTCTCACCAAACGATGGCTGCTTGAGCGCTAAGGGGGACCTCCTGAGCATCGCGACTCAGGGGCTCTTATCGACCCCGGCCGCCACCTCCTGGCCTTGACCACGCATCGCGACTGGCATACCAGCGACGGTCAAGCTTGCCTTGGGACTCGACTCACCGCGCAGAGCGTCAAGCCCTCGCAAGGTTCGAAAGGGGGAACTGAGCTAAGGTGGAATGAGCAACTCACACTGTTTCACAACAAGGATCATATTAACAACCAGGACCACAAGCACCTTACAAGCCCCCATGGGGCGCACTTTTGATTCCTCGCAGGGATCAGATCCTAAAGAACGCTAACTACACGCGCCCTTGCAAAATACGCCATCATCAACAGTGGGCCGACGGGCACCGGCGCCAGCCCCATCCAGATCAGAGGTGGCGGCGGCTCGCCGAGCCCGCCTCGCCCGAGAGCGCGAATGCTCGGGGCTCAGAGCTGTCGCCGCCGCTCACGGAGTCGCCAAGAGCTCGGGCGGAGTCGCTAGATCCTCCGACGCCCACCGCCTCGAGGAGCTGCCGAGGAGGTCGGCGAGCCTAGCCTCGCCAGGAAGGGCCTCGATCACCTCTCCCGGCAGCACTCCAGCCGGGCGCCCTTCCGTGATCAAGACCTTGAAGAGCATGACCAAGCGCCCAGACCTGTGGATCGCGAGGGCGCCTTGTCCTGCAGACCGGGCGATCTCGCCTAGCCTCGACTCATGAATACCTCACCTGGCAACGACTGCAACCTCTGCCCTGGTTGCAAGGGTGTCAGAGCTGCACGCAGCCAGAGCAGTGGGTCCTCCTCATGTAATCGCAGAGGCGAAGAAGGAGGAAGGCGAATCCAAGACCGAGGAGGCATGGCGGTATGGAGTACGAACTCCGGGAGGAGCCTCGGCGTGGACCTGTGGGGAACGACACGCACCTTCAGGACTGGCCGGCGCCGACGGGCAAGGCCGCCTGTGGCGCTCAAGATCAACCCTTCAGAGCCCTCAATCTAGGCGCATAAGGGAAGTGGAACCGGTGGTGGCCGCCGCACTGTGGCCTCGACACCACCTAGTGGGCACCCTCATTCCGATGGCACAGGGTAGCCGTTTCTTTGGCTAGAGCGGGTCAGGACACTCTCGGGGAGCCTTTCCCTTCTTTGCCGCGGAAAACCGGCGGATCGGAGCCATTGCAGCAAGACGGAGCAAGAACCAGGAAGAAGGAGAAGCAAGCAAAAACGGGCCAGAGGAGCGCTCGCTGTTCCGTACTTAAAGCCAGAGGAGGCCAAATGCCGGCCTCCATGATCGCAGGTAATCATGACACGCTCTGCATGCAGGGACTTTTCAATTCGTGCAGTTGCCGAGGCGTCGTGGGGAAGTAGAGATGCCCACGTCCAATCGACTGCCACGCGGCGCCAAAGGCAGCAGGCTGTTAAGGCCCGCAACGCTTCGCACTTGCCCCTTCGCCTCTCTGCTCGGCCAAGCCCGGGCGCCAGACAATATGGGCCATGGGGCATGCGCTCGGGAACGGGGTCCCCTGACTTGTTTACCTGCGCTCGCGGGCGGCCTCAAAGGGGGGGGCCCATCACGGCCCATCCTCATCAACACAAGCTCAAGACCCTCGCGGGGTGGGCGACATGGAGCTTCCTCAGGCACGACCTCATCAGGCTGGCTCGCGAGGAGGCGGAGTGATCAAGGCGGGGTACCTCACGAGGTGCCCATGACGCAAGCCATGACGACCAAGGGCGCCAGGCGGGCGCCAGCCCGCGCAGTGTCCTCCTTTCCTTTTTGGTGCAAAGGGAGCAAGCGCAGGCGAGAGCATCAAGCAAAGGTGTCCATTTCGGTGCAACAAGACCAAGACCAGCCCAACGGCAGGAAGGAAGTCATTGTGGAGCCCAAGCCAAGGCCACCACCAGAGCCTTTGACAAAGCGAGGACCACCTTTAGTCGTGATAAGTGTACCAGATGTTCCCTTCAAATGGCCAATTGTTGGCGCCTTCCCGCTAATATTTGGGAAGAGGCCAGGCCTTTTCCTATAAATAGGACTAGCCTCCCACAGGTAGAGGCATCTGGGATCCAAGGTCCGAATCCAGAGAGAGAGAGAGAGAGAGAGAGAGAGAGAGAGAGAGAGAGAGCGATCGAACTCCCCTAGCAGTTCATCGTGACCAGCCAAGAACACTGCGAGGCTGTTCTTCCTTGTATTGTTCATCACCATCAGCCCAAGAGGCAATCCACCATGCCACAAACTAGAGTAGGGTATTACACCACAATGGTGGCCCGAACTAGTATGAACCTTGTGTTTCTTGTGTTGTTCCTTTCGTAGTTTAGATCCTAGCGAGGCGGCGGGGTGCAGGTAGGTAGAGGGCGAGATCTCCGCGTGCACCCCAGTGTTCGAACCTCAAGGGTCTGCCGGAAACCGAAATCCGACATACTCCCACCGGGAGTAGGACTCCCCCCCTTCCATGTTGTAGTAGGAGAGGAGAGGGAAGGAGAGAGAGGGGGGAAGGAAAGCGGGGGCCGCCCCCCTCCTTGTCCAATTTGGACTTCGGGAGGCGCGGCTGCCCCTGGCCGCCTCTCCTCTTCCACCACTTGGGCCCATGAAGCCCAATAACCTTCGGGGGGGGGGGGGGTTCTGGTAAACCCCTGGTACTCCGGTATATATTCGATAACCTACGGAACCATTTCGGTGTCCGAATATAGTGGTCCAATATATCAATATTCATGTCTCGACCATTTCGAGACTCCTTGTTATGTCCGTGATCACATCCGGGACTCCGAACTAATTTAGGTACATCAAAACACTTAAACTCATAATATAACCATCATCGAACTTTAAGCGTGCGGACCCTACGGGTTCCAGAACTATGTAGACATGACCGAGACACGTCACCGGTCAATAACTAATAGCGAAACCTGGATGCTCATATTGGCTCCCACATATTCTACGAAGATCTTTATTGGTCAAACCGCATAACAACATACATTGTTCCCTTTGTCATCGGTATGTTACTTGCCCGAGTTTCGATCATCGGTATCTCAATACCTAGTTCACTCTCATTACTGGCAAGTCTCTTTACTCATTCCGTAATACATCATCCTGCAACTAACTCATTAGTTGTAATGTTTGCAAGGCTTATAATGATGTGCATTACCGAGTGGGCCCATAGATACCTCTCTGACAATCAGAGTGACAAATCCTAATCTTGAAATAGGCCAACCCAACCAGTACCTTCGGATACACCTGTAGAGCACCTTTATAATTACCGAGTTACGTTGTGACGTTTGGTAGCACACAAAGTGTTCCTCCGGTAAACGGGAGTTGCATAATCTCATAGTCATAGGAACATGTATAAGTCATGAAGAAAGCAATAGCAACATACTAAACGATCAAGTGCTAAGCTAACAGAATGGGTCAAGTCAATCACATCATTCTCCTAATGATGTGATCCTGTTAATCAAATGACAACTCTTTGTTTATGGCTAGGAAACATAATCATCTTTGATCAACGAGCTAGTCAAGTAGAGGCATACTAGTGACACTCTGTTTGTCTATGTATTCACACATGTATTATGTTTCCGGCTAATACAATTCTAGCATGAATAATATACATTTATCATGATATAAGGAAATAAATAATAACTTTATTATTACCTCTAGGGAATATTTCCTTCAGTCTCCCACTTGCACTAGAGTCAATAATCTGGATTACACAGTAATGATTCTAACACCCATGGAGCCTTGGTGCTGATCATGTTTTGCTCCTGGAAGAGGCTTAGTCAATGGTTCTACAACATTCATATCCGTATGTATCTTGCAAATCTCTATGTCTCCCACCTGGACTTGATCCCGGATGGATTCGAAGCGTCTCTTGATGTGCTTGGTTCTCTTGTGAAATCTGGATTCCTTTGCCAAAGCAATTGCACCAGTATTGTCACAAAAGATTTTCATTGGACCCGATGCACTAGGTATGACACCTAGATCGGATATGAACTCCTTCATCCAGACTCCTTCATTTGTTGCTTCCAAAGCAGCTATGTACTCCGCTTCACATGTAGATCCCGCTACGACGCTTTGTTTAGAACTGCACATAAACGAGAAACATATCCTTAGTCCTTTTCAGGTATTTCAGGATGTTCTTGACTGTTGTCCAGTGATCCACTCCTGGATTACTTTGGTACCTCCTTGCTAAACTAATAGCAAGGCACACATCAGGTCTGGTACATAGCATTGCATACTTGATAGAGGCTATGGCTGAAGCATAGGGAACACCTTTCATTTTCTCTCTATCTTCTGCAGTGGTCGGGCATTGAGTCTCACTCAACTTCACACCTTGTAACACAGGCAAGAACCCTTTCTTTGCTTGATCCATTTTGAACTTCTTCAAAACTTTGTCAAGGTATGTGCTTTGTGAAAGTCCTATTAAGCGTCTTGATCTATCTCTATAGATCTTGATGCCCAAAATATAAGAAGCTTCACCGAGGTCCTTCATTGAAAAACTCTTATGCAAATATCCCTATATGCTACCCAGAAATTCTATATCATTTTCGATCAATAATATGTCATCCACATATAATATTAGAAATGCTACAGAGCTCCCACTCACTTTCTTGTAAATACAGGCTTCTCCAAAAGTCTATATAAAACCATATGCTTTGATCACACTATCAAAACGTTTATTCCAACTCTGAGAGGCTTGCACCAGTCCATAAATGGATCGCTGGAGCTTGCACACTTTTTTAGCTCCCTTTGGATCGACAAAACCTTCTGGTTGCATCATATACAACTCTTCTGCCAGAAATCCATTCAGGAATCCGGTTTTCACATCCATTTGCCAAATTTCATAATCATAAATTGCGGCAATTGCTAACATGATTCGGACAGACTTAAGCATCACTACGGGTGAGAAGGTCTCATCGTAGTCAATCCCTTGAACTTGTCGAAAACCTTTTGCAACAAGTCGAGTTTTATAGACAGTAACATTACGTCAGCGTCAGTCTTCTTCTTGAAGATCCATTTATTCTGATGGCTTGCCGATCATCGGGCAAGTCAACCAAAGTCCACACTTTGTTCTCATACATGGATTCCTTCTCAGATTTCATGGCCTCAAGCCATTTTGCGGAATCTGGGCTCACCATCACTTCTTCATAGTTCGTAGGTTCGTCATGGTCTATTAACATAACCTCCAGAACAGGATTACCGTACCACTCTGGTGCGGATCTTACTCCGGTTGACCTACGAGGTTCAGTCACAACTTGATCTGAAATTTCATGATCATCATCATTAATTTCCTCACTAATTGGTGTAGACGTCACAGGAACCGGTTTCTGTGATGAACTACTTTCCAATAAGGGAGCAGGTACTGTTACCTCATCAAGTTCTACTTTCCTCCCACTCACTTCTTTCAAGAGAAACTCCTTCTCTAGAAAGGTTCCATTCTTGGCAACAAATGTTTTGCCTTCGGATCTGTGATAGAAGGTGTACCCACCAGTTTCCTTTGGGTATCCTATGAAGATACATTTCTTCGACTTGGGTTCAAGCTTATCAGGTTGAAGCTTTTTCACATAAGCATCGCAGCCCCAAACTTTAAGAAACGACAACTTTGGTTTCCTGCCAAACCACAGTTCATAAGGCGTCGTCTCAACGGATTTTGATGGTGCCCTATTTAACGTGAATGCGGCAGTCTCAAAAGCATAACCCCAAAACGACAGCGGTAAATCAGTAAGAGACATCATAGATCGCACCATATCTAGTAAAGTACGACATGACGCCGGACACACCATTACTGTGGTGTTCCGGTGGCGGAGTTGCTAAACTATTCCGCATTGTTTCAAATGTAGACCAAAATCGTAACTCAAATATTCTCCTCCACGATCAGATCATAGAAACTTTATTTTCTTGTTATGATGATTTTCAACTTCACTCTGAAATTCTTTGAACTTTTGAAATGTTTCAGACTTATGTTTCATTAAGTAGATATACCCATATCTACTTAAATCATCTGTGAAGGTGAGAAAATAACGATACCCGCCGCGAGCTTCAACATTCATTGGACCACATACATCAGTATGTATGATCTCCAATAAATTAGTTGCTCGCTCCATAGTTCCGGAGAACGGCGTTTTAGTCATCTTGCCCATGAGGCATGGTTCACAAGTACCAAGTGATTCATAATCAAGTGATTCCAAAAGTCCATCAGTATGGAGTTTCTTCATGCGCTTTACACCAATATGACCAAAACGACAGTGCCACAAATAAGTTGCACTATCATTATCAACTCTGCATCTTTTGGCTTCAACATTATGAGTATGTGTATGACTACTATCGAGATTCATCAAGAATAGACCACTCTTCAAGGGTGCATGACCATAAAAGATATTATTCATATAAATAGAACAACCATTATTCTCTGATTTAAATGAATAACCGTCTCGCATCAAACAAGATCCAGATATAGTGTTCTTGCTCAACGCTGGCACCAAATAACAATTATTTGGGTCTAATACTAATCCCGACGGTAGATTTAGAGGTAGCATGCCGACAGCGATCACATCGACTTTGGAACCGTTTCCCACGCGCATCGTCACCTCGTCCTTAGCCAGTGTCCTCTTAATCCTTAGTTCTTATTTCGAGTTGCAAATATTAGCAACAGAACCAGTATCAAATACCCAGGTGCTACTGCGAGCTCTGGTAAGGTACACATCAATAACATGTATATCACATATACCTTTGTTCACCTTGCCATCCTTCTTATCCGCCAAATACTTGGGGCAGTTCCGCTTCCAGTGACCAGTCTTCTTGCAGTAGAAGCACTCAGTCTCAGGCTTTGGTCCAGACATGGTTTTTCTCTTGAGCAGCAACTTGTTTACTGTTCTTCTTGAAGTTCCCCTTCTTCTTCCCTTTGCCCTTTTTCTTGAAACTGGTGGTCTTATTGACCATCAACACTTGATGCTCTTTCTTGATTTCTACCTCCGCAGCCTTTAGCATTGCGTAAGAGCTCGAATCGTCAGATCCATCCCTTTCATGTTATAGTTCATCATGAAGCTCTTGTAGCTTGTGGCAAGTGATTGAAGAATTTGTCAATGACGCTATCATCCGAAGATTAACTCCCATTTGAATCAAGTGATTGTTATACCCAGACATTCTAAGTATATGCTCACTGACAGAACTATTCTCCTCCATCTTGAAGCTGTAGAACTTATTGGAGACTTCATATCTCTTAATCCGGCATTTGCTTGAAATATTAACTTCAACTCTGGAACATCTCATATGCTCCATGACGCTCAAAACGCTGTTGAAGTCCCGGTTCTAAGCCATAAAGCATGGCACATCGAATCGCCGAGTAGTCATCAGCTTTGCTCGCTGCACCTTCATAACATCTCGGTGTTGCTCTGCAGCAGGTTTGGTACCCAGCGGTGCTTCCAGGACGTAATTCTTCCAGGCAGCAATGAGGATAATCCTCAAGTTATGGACCCAGTCCGTAATTGCTACCATCATCTTTCAACTTTGCTTCTCAAGGAACACATTAAAATTCAACGGAACAATAGCACGAGCCATCTATCTACAACAAACGAGACATGCAAAATACTATCAGTACTAAGTTCATGATAAATTTAAGTTCAATTAATCATATTACTTAAGAAATCCCACTTAGATAGACATCCTCTAATCATCTAAGTGATCACGTGATCCAAATCAACTAAACCATAACCGATCATCACGTGAAATGGAGTAGTTTTCAATGGTGAACATCACTATGTTGATCATATCTACTATATGATTCACGCCGACCTTTCGGTCTCAAAGGTTTCGAGACCATATCTGCATATGCTAGGCTCACAAGTTTAACTCGAGTATTCTCGCGATGCAAAACAGGCTTGCACCCGTCGTAGATGGACGTAGAGCTTATCACAAACGATCATCACGTGGTGTCTGGGCACGACGAACTTTGGCAACGGTGCACTCAGGGAGAACACTTTTATCTTGAAATTTAGTGAGAGATCATCTTGTAATGCTACCGTCAATCAAAGCAAGATAAGATGCATAAAAGATAAACATCACATGCAATCAATATAAGTGATATGATATGGCCATCATCATCTTGTGCTTGTGATCTCCATCTCCGAAGCACCGTCATGATCACCATCGTCACCGACGTGACACCTTGATCTCCATCGTAGCATCGTTGTCGTCTCGCCAACTATTGCTTCTACGACTATCGCTACCGCTTAGTGATAAAGTAAAGCAATTACAGGGCGATAGCATTGCATACAATAAAGCGACAACCATATGGCTCCTGCCAGTTGCCGATAACTCGGTTACAAAACATGATCATCTCATACAATACAATATAGCATAATGTCTTGACCATATCACATCACAACATGCCCTGCAAAAACAAGTTAGACGTCCTCTACTTTGTTGTTGCAAATTTTATGTGGCTGCTATGGGTTGAGAAAGAACCGTTCTTACCTACGCATCAAAACCACAACCATAGTTCGTCAAGTTAGTGCTGTTTTAACCTTCTCAAGGACCGGCATAGCCACACTCGGTTCAACTAAAGTTGGAGAAACCGACACCGCCAGCCAATTGTGCAAAGCACGCCAGAGAACCAGTCCTCAGAAGCATATGCGGTAATGTCGGTCCGGGTCGCTTCATCCAACAATACCACTGAACCAAAGTGTGACATGCTGGTAAGAAGTATGAATTGTATCTCCCACAACTCACTTGTGTTCTACTCGTGCATATAACACCAACGCATAAAACCTGGCTCGGATGCCACTGTTGGGGAACGTAGTAATTTCAAAAAAAATTCCTACGCACACGCAAGATCTGGTGATGCATAGCAACGAGAGGGAAGAGTGTCCATGTACCGTGAGATCGCAAGCGAAGCGCTAGCACAACGCTGTTGATGTAGTCGACGCCTTCACGATCCGACCGATCAAGTATCAATGCACGGCACCTCCGAAGTTCAGCACACGCTCAACTCGATGATGTCCTCGAACTCCGATCCAGCCGAGCTTTGAGGGAGAGTTCCATCAGACGACGGCATGGTGATGATGATGATGTTCTCATCGGCGCAGGCTTCGCCTAAGCACCGCCACGATATGACCGAGGTGGATTATGGTGGAGGGGGGCACCGCACACGGCTAAGAGACCCAAGGGATCAATGGTTGTGTCTCTAGGGGGTGCCTCCCTCCCCGTATATAAAGGAGTGGAGGAGGGGGAGGGGGCCACCCACCCTTGGCGCACCCCATGAGGAGTCCTACTCCCACCGGGAGTAGGACTACCCCCCTTCCATGTTGGAGTAGGAGAGGAGAGGGAAGGATAGAGAGGGGGAAAGCAAAGGGGGGCGCCACCCCCCTGCTTGTCCAATTCGGACTTGGGGGGGAGGGACGCGCTGCCCCTTGGCCGCCTCTCTTCCACCACTTGGGCCCATGAGGCCCAATAACCTCCGGGGTTTCTGTAACCCCACCCGGTACTCCGCATATATCTCGATAACCTCCGAACCATTCCGTGTCCGAATATAGTCGTCCAATATATCAATCTTCATGTCTCGACTATTTCGAGACTCCCTGCTATGTCCGTGATCACATCCGGGACTCCAAACTACATTCGCACATCAAAACACATAAACTAATAATATAACCGCTATCAAACTTTGCGCAAGCGGACCTACGGGTTCGAGAACTATGTAGACATGACCGAGACACGTCTCCAGTCAATAACCTATAGCGGAACCTGGATGCTCATATTGGCTCCCACATATTCTACGAAGGTCTTTATCGGTCAAACCGCATAACAACATACGTTGTTCCCTTTGTCATAGGTATGTTAGTTGCCCGAGATTCGATCGTCGGTATCTCAATACCTAGTTCAATCTCGTTGCTCATTCCGTAATACATCATCCCGCAACTAACTCATTAGTTGTAATGCTCGCAAGGCTTATAATGATGTGCATTACCGAGTGGGCCCAAAGATACCTCTCCGACAATCGTACTGACAAATCCTAATCTCGAAATACGCCAACCCAACAAGTACCTTCGAGACACCAGAGAGCACCTTTATAATCACCCAGTTACGCCAGGACGCTTTTGTAGCACACAAAGTGTTCCTCCGTAAACGGGAGTTGCATAATCTCATAGTCATAGGAACATGTATAAGTCATGAAGAAAGCAATAGAAACATACTAAATGATCTAGTGCTAAGCTAACGGAATGGATCAAGTCAATCACATCATTCTCCAAATGATGTGATCACATTAATCAAATGAAAACTCTTTGTCTATGGCTAGGAAACATGACCATCTTTGATCAACGAGCTAGTCAAGTAGAGGCATACTAGTGACACTCTATTTGTCTATGTATTTCCGGTTAATACAATTCTAGCATGAATAATAAACATTTATCATGATATAAGGGAAAAATAATAACTTTATTTTTGCCTCTAGGGCATATTTCCTTCAGTTAGGGCTCCTGAGTACCCTCTCCAGTGGGTAGGCCGAGACAACCTTGATTGGGTGACCTTGAAAGTAGCGTCGTAGATTACGTGAGGCCACCAAGAGCGCGAGCAAGAGCTTCTGAGGCATGGGGTACCGTGCCCTTGCATCCCGCAGTACCGTGCTGACGAAATACTCTGGGTGCTCGATGAGGGCGGGCGCGTCAACGGGACCCGCGTCTGTCGGAGGTTGGGGTGCCCCCTGAGGCGATGGGACCTCCGGAGCCTAGTTACCAATCAGGGCCTCCGCAGGCCCAAGGGCGCCATCTTGCTGAGCCTGGTCATCCGTCGGCGCGGCTACAGCCCCTGCGGTGTCCTTCGGGTCTTGCGTCACCCCGGCTGGGGCACGGTTCGGCGCAACGTGTCCTTGGCCTGGCGCTCTTCCCGAACTGCCACCAGAGCCGCACTGGCTGAGTAAGGGGTGTCGGCGAGGTAGTGCACCAGGGGCTCGAGAGGCCGGGGCGCCACCATCACCGGAGGGCTAGTCAGGTATCTCCTGAGGTCTTGAAACACTTGGTCAGCCTCTGGGGTCCACTCGAACGGGCCCTTCTTCTTCATCAGCTTGAAGAACAGTAGGGCGCGCTCTCCCAGCTTGGAGATGAAGAGTCCCAATGAAGTCACGCAGCCGGCAAGCTTCTACATCTCACTGAGGGTTTGTGGTGGTATCATGTCTTCAATCTCCTTAACCTTCTCTGGGTTGGGCTCGATCCCCCTGTGGGACACGAGGAAGCCCAGCAGCTTGCCGCAGGGGACACCAAATACGCACTTTTCTGGGTTGAGCCGCAAGTCCACCTGGTGCAGGCTCGCGAAGGTTTCCTCCAGGTCTTGAATCAAAGTTCTCGCCTCCCGAGACTTCACCACGATGTCGTCGACGTAGGCTTCGGTGTTCCTCCCGAGCTGCTGGCCCAGGGCGATGTGCATCAGCCGCTGGAAGGTCACGCCCACATTGCGCAGCCCGAACGACATGCAGGTGTAGCAGTAGACCCCGCAAGTGGTTAAGAAAGCCGTGTTCTCCACATCCAATACTGCCATCTTGATCTGGTGATAGCCTGAAAACGCATCCAGGAAGCACAGCAGGTCGCACTCGGCGGTGGAGTCAATGATCTGATCGATGAATGGAAGCGGGAACGGATTTTGAGGATAGGCTTTGTTGAGGTTGGTGAAGTCGACACACATGCGCTCCTTCCTGCCTTTCTTTGGCACAACGACGGGATTCGCCAGCCACTCGGGGTACCGAACCTCGCAAATGACACCTGCCGACTCCAGCTTGCGGGTTTCCTGGACGATGAAGGACCGCTTCTCCATGGACTGTCGCCGCGCCTTCTGCTTCACAGGGCGCACATTGGGGCACACCCTTAAGTGATGCTCGATCACCCCTCTTGGGACCCCTACCAGCTATTTGGGCTCCCAGGCGAATACTTCCTTATTTGCGCGCAGGAACTTTACCAATGCCTCTTCTTGATCTGGGTTGAGGTTGGCACCTGTGGTGAAGGTGGCTCTGGAGGACCCATCTTCCTCGACCGGCACCTGCTTGGTTTCTGCCCGATCTTGAGTGAACAACTGCTTCTTCTTGGCTGGAGCGGCCTCCTTAACTCCAGAGGTGGCCTCGTTGGCCGGTTGCGTCGTCTCAGCGGTCTAGAGGGCAAGCTTGAGCACCACGAGAGCCTCCTTGGTATCTCCAACTACGGTGAGGACGTCCTTGCTCCCGGGCATCTTCATGAGGTTGTAGGCCGGATGGGTTGCCACCATAAATTGAGCCAGAGCCGGGTATCCGAGGATGGCGTTGTACGTAAGGCCAATGCGGGCGATGTCGAAGTCGATCAGATCCGTTACGGGAAGATGGATCTGCCCCAGGAGACTGGAGGAGCCGCCACCGACCCCGGAGAAGGGCTTGCTGGGGCGGAGCCGCTCGAGCTGCACGTGAAGGAGGCTAAAAGCCTCCACGGAGAGCATGTTGAGGCCGGTGCCGCCATCGATGATGATCTTGGTGACGGCTACGCTGCAAATGGTGGGTGTGCAAAGCATTGGGAGCATGCCCGACCAACGGTTGTGACAGGGTGGTCCCCCGTGTCGAAGGTCAGGTCGGCCTTGGGCGCCGCCCAACCCGGGGGAACCCCCTGTCGCGCGGAGGCGGCGCCGATCTAGCAAAAGAATGGCTTGGCGTGACGGCCCGAGGGCGGCGCTTGCGAGCCGCCGAGGAGGGCCGCAAAAGCGAGGGGCACCGGTGCCGCTAAGCACGCAGCGAAGAGGCCGCGCAACTCCTCCCAAGATGCCACCGTGGATTCTAGGAGGTCGAGAAACCAGGAGCGTGGTGCACCAGCGAGGGCCACAGGGAGCCAGTTGGCCATGACCTTGTCGTCGCCCGCAGCCTTCAAAACGACCTCTTCATACGCCAGCAGGAAGGCTGACGGGTCTGCCGCGCCGTCATAGCGTGGCGGCATCTCTGGCTTGAACTTGGGTGGCCCCTGCACGCGCCGAAAGGCGGGGGCCAAGGCTCGGAGCCCCCTGGACCCACCGTGGGCGTCTGCCATCGCAGCCAGAAGAGCAACACCGGCCATGGGGGCAAAGCATGGTGATGGCGGAGTGTAGATCGACGGAAGGAAAGCTTCGACGCACCCCTACCTGGCGCGCCAAATCTCGGATTTCGGGTTCCGGCAAAACCCTTGAGGTTCGAACACTGGGGTGCGCACGAAGATCTCTCTCTCCCTAGATCGCTCTCGCAACAATCGCAAGGCCTAGCTCGACGAACCCGAAGAACGAGAGACACAAGAGTTTATACTGGTTCGGGCCACCGATATGGTGTAATACCCTACTCTAGTGTGGTTTGGTGGATTGCCTCTTGGGCTGAGGATGAACTGTTCCAAGGGAAGAACAGCCTCCTGAGGGGAGGTGCTCTTGTGCTTGGTGAACTTGTGTGGCTGAGGATGATCTAAATCTGATCCCCTTGCTATGGTGTTGGCTAGTCCTATTTATAGAGGCCCTGGTCCTCTCCCAAAATATTGAGCGGGAAGGGATCCAACAACGGCCAATTCAAGGGAGATAACTAGTACAAGTTATCTTGACTAAAGGTGGTCTTTCCCGCCAAAGGCTCGTGGTGACGCCATCTTGGCTCCATGGTGACCTCCGCCCTGCTGTCCTCGCTGGTCTTGGTCTCGCTGCACCGATATGGAAACCTTTGCCCGATGCCTTGGGACTCTCGCCTCACAAGCAAGTCTCTTTAGCACTAAAGAGGAAACGAGGATATCGCGATGTCGGCGCCTTTCCCGCGCCCTCCTCGCTCCAAAGGGTCATGGCTTGCATCACAGAACCTCGCGAGGTGTCCTTGCCTTGATCTCTCCGCCCCTCACGAGCCAGCCTGGCGAGGCCGTCCTCGAGGAGGTCTTGTGTCGTCCGCCTCATGAGGCTTGGCCCCTTGCGAGGGTCTTGAGTGTTAGCTGGTGAAGATGGGACGTACAGGACCGCTGGTGGAGCCACGCTGCGGGCCGCAGGAAGGCTAGTCTGGGGACCCCCGTTCCCAGGACGCTGACAATAGTTGACGCCGATAACGTATGCTCTCGCGCGAGAATCGATATCTTCACCGCACCCTCGGATATGCCAGGAGTCCCACGCGCGCTGGCCGAACCTAGTCTCAATATACTGAAGGGATACAAGCCGGTCAAGCAAACGTTGCGGTGATTTTCCGAACCCAAACGACAGGCCATGGGGGAGGAGCTAGCCAAGTTACTTGAAGCCGGGTTTATTAGAGAGATCAAACATCCGGATTGGCTAGCAAACCTGGTCATGGTACCGAAGAAGGATAAATCCTGGTGCCCGTGTGTCGACTTCAAAGACCTTAATAAGGCCTGCCCTAAGGAGCCCTTCCCACTACCTCGCATCGACCAGATTATTGATGCAACCACGGGACACGATTCACTGTGTTTTCTCGACGCATACTCTAGATACCATCAAATTAAGATGAGGGAATCCGACCAGGCCGCAACGACATTCATCACCTCGTATGGGCCTTTCTGCTTCAACACCATGCCTTTCGGGCTCAAGAACGCCGGCGCCACTTACCAACACATGATTTAAACGTGCCTGGAAAAGCAAATCAGCAAGACTGTGGAGGCATATGTAGATGACGTAGTCATCAAAACCAAGCATGTTGAATCATTGGTGGATGACTTACGCCTTACATTCGACAACCTCCGAACATATGACATAAGGCTCAATCTTGAAAAGTGCATGTTCGGCGTTCTCGCCAGCAAACTGCTTGGGTTTATCGCCTCCAATAGAGGAATTTAAGCAAACCGAGCCAAAGTCCGAGCCTTGTCACAATTGGCAACACCAACCGACCTCAAGCAGGTCCAAAACTAGCCGGTGCGTGGCAGCTCGAGCCGCTTTTATCTCTAGATTAGGAGAAAAGGCATTGCCATCAGATCACATGCCCGATGCACCACCACTTTGCATTGACGGACACCGCAACACCGGATCGAGGAAATAAAACTTTGCTAGCAAGCAACCCCATCCCAGCCGCACCAAACGTCGGTGAACCACTGTTGCTCTACATATCTGCAACTCACCACGTGGTGAGTATGGTGCTCGCCGTTGAACGAGAAGAGGAGGGCATAAATTCCCACCCAAAAACCAGTATACTACGACGACGGTCCTTACACCATGCAAACCCGATACCCGATTATCGAAGATAGCATATGCGGTCTTTATGGCATCCCGCAAGCTGCGGCACTACTTTCAAGAGTGCTCGATCACGGTGGCTTCAGAAGTACCACTCAATGATATTATAAACAACCGGGACGCCACCTTCCAGATTGCCAAATGGGCCATTGAGCTCCTACTATTTGAAATAACTTACAAACCACGCCGAGCCATTAAATCTCAGGTGTTGGTTGACTTCATCGCCGAATGGACAGCCGCCGAACTCCCTAAAGAGTACGACACGTATTCCAACTAGGTGATGTACTTCAACGGCTCTAAAATGCTAGCCGGACTTGGAGCTGGTGTCGTCTTGACATGCCCCACAGGAGACACAGTGTGTTATGTGCTCCAAATACTGTATACAGACTCTAACAATGCAGCCGAATATGAGGCCCTATTACATGGTCTCCGAATGGTTGTCTCCATCGGCATACAATGCCTTGAGGTGCGCGGTGATTCAAACCTCGCAATATCCCAAATTAGCAGAGACTTCGATGCAAAAGATCCGAAGATGGCAGCTTACCGCAACGTCGTACTCAAAGTATCAGCTCGGTTCGAGGGGCTCGAGTTTCATCACGTGGCTCGAGAGAGTAATCAAGTCGCGGACATCCTTCCTCGCATCGGTGCTAAACGCGACCCCGTCCCACCTAACACCTTTGTGGAAAGGCTCTTGAAGTCATCTGTGGTGTGGCAGGACGAGAGCGGAAACACTAGTCCGGAGCTGATCATACCCCTGCATTCAACACGCCCCGACATCGCCGGGGCTCAGCATCAAATAACACCATCGCCCATGAAATCATTGGTGTAATCGCCTGCGGACCGAACCTTTCCTTGACTACCTCACTATGAATGAGCTCCCAGGGGATCAGGCTGAGGCCCGTCGCATCGTTCGAAGCTCGAATGCGTACAAAGTTCATGAGAGAGAACTATACAAGAAAAGTACTACTAGAGTCCTTCAGAGATATATCTCCGTAGAAGAGGGACGAAAGCTCTTGGCCGAAATACACGCTGGTCTTGGTGGCCAGCACGCCGCAGCTCGGGCCTTGGTAAGTATGGCCTTCCGTACGGGCTTCTTTTGGCCCACGGCCTAGGCAGATGCACATGACCTTGTACAGCACTGCGTTGGACGCCAGCTTTTTGCTAATCAAAGCCATATGCCACCATTACCCTTCGAACAATCCCCATCACTTGGCCCTTTGCGGTCTGGGGGCTCGATATGGTCGAACCTCTTAAAGGGGGAAGCCATAAGAAGAAATACTTATTGGTTATGGTCGATAAGTTCACTAAGTGGATAGAAGCCAAACCAATTAAAACAGCTGATGCCGGACTGGTGATAGACTTTATATCCGGTGTAGTACACCGTTACGGTGTCCCGCACAATATTATTACTGACAATGGCTCTAACTTTACAACCGATGAAGTGAAAACTAGGTGCGCCAATTTGGACATCAAGCTCGATTATGCCTCCGTATATCACCCTCAGACAACGGTCAGGTCGAACGGGCTAACGGCATGATAATGAGCGGCATCAAACCCAGACTAGTGCGATCTCTGCAAGAATCAGAAAAACACTGGATCGAGGAACTTGATTCTGTACTCTAGGGGCTGCAGACCACGCCCAATCGCACGACCGGATATACACCATTTTTCATAGTGTACAGTGCGGAGGTGGTCTTGCCTTGCGACATTATTCACGACTCACCTCGAGTGCGCATGTACAAAGAGAGAGAAGCCGAGCTCGATCGGCAGGATGACTTGGACGGGCTGGAGGAGGAGCGCGATGTTGCAAAGGCCCGTTCCGCATTCTATCAACAACAGGCTCGGCAATATCAAAGCAGAGAAGTACATGCAAAGACTTACAATGTCGGTGAACTCGTTCTACACCTACCATAGAAGAAAAAGGACAAGCTCACACCTAAATGGGAGGGTCCCTTTATTATAGATGAAGTTCTCACTGGAGGAGCCTATCGCCTTCACAATGCTTCGGATAATTGCTTGGAGTCAAACCCATGGAACGATGCGCTGCTCCGAAGATTCTACGCCTAAGTCCGCACATATACCTTTTTTCCTTGTTCCTTCTTTTCTCCCTTTTCAATGTTTTCATTTTTGTTGTTTCTATACGACTTCTAGCTTGTGTTCGGATAAACCGCACACCTGAGGGGTATGCATCTTTAAATGTACATACCCCATTAATACTCGGGGCTTCTTTTCACAAGAAGCTTATTATTATTTTTGAGCCTCAAGCTCACCGAATATATGTGTCGCCTACTCATATATGTCTTTTCCTCGCCATTATATTCACCTTTATGACTTAAGTTTTTGCCAAGCTGGGTTGTTCGGCTCTCGTGCTTATGCCCCACGCTCCCGCTTGTTCGCTAGGGCATAAAGGAGCACCTCTCGCGATTGTTACAATGGGTTATCCGGACGGTACCTTAGACGGGTGAAGCCGAAAGCTAGCGTTCTTAAGGGAATGATTGGTCGGTGAGCAAAAGACGAATTGCCCTCGTTGCAATACAAATACCCCATATTATAACGCGTGTTGTGGTTTTTAGCATCACAGCTTCGCACACACACAAAACCGTGATAATCGCCTGTGGAGTGGAACCCTTGACGAACTATTCTCTCGAAGATGTTTCTTACAATCAAATGTAAGGTAACATAACTCCCGAATACAACTTGACTGTTCAAGCAACTATGACTAGATCGCTGGTTTCCAACATACTTTGGTGTTTACCTACGGTATAGTATTCGGAAACACTCCCAACCTAGGGTTTTGGAGGTCAAGCGTAAAGTCCGCCATGACAATCGCTTTACAAATTGGCCGAGACAAGTTTGTTGATACAAGCACATTGCTACTTGGACTCAAAACTTCTTTTTCCTCTAGACCTCTAGCAGGTTGTCTAGTTTACAATCCTGTTGTGAAAACTTGGAGGCCACCTTCACTTAGCCGTACACCAGGCTGACCGGAATTTCCTGTCCATCGGATCCTCGAGGTCCGACCCGTGCCATTTGATTTGGATCAAGTCCAGTGTACCGTGTTTTTACCATGGCCTAGGCTTCCCGAGCACCTTCTCGACATGCCGATATCTTCCATAGCCCAAAACGGCGCCGGGCTCCCTAGAATAAATTCACGAGGTCCTCCATACTTCCTGGAGGAGAATCGGCTGGCCGTAAAGCCTTAGAGATGTTCCTCATTGCCTTACGCGCTTGCTCATGCACCTTGGACAACTCTTGTAGCAGGTAGCCTTGAAATCCGTACACCTCTTCTTTGGGCCACCCAGTCAACACACCTACAGACGTAAACTTGTCAGGATTCCACGACTTCATTCTTTTTTCCTACAGAAGAACCTCTCTGTGAAGGAAGTGCTACAGGTAGGAAATTTTCAACAAATGTTCTCTTTGCCTTTGTCTGAGCTGGCTTTTAGGGGGTTCAATCAGCTTACTACTATGTTATCTGGCAGACACTTGGACGATGCTTGTGATGATATGTGGACTTGGAGACATGGGAAAAAGGGTGAGTATATCGCAAAGAAGTTCTATGAGTTTGTACACCAGCCTATCATTGCCAACCCAATACTGAGCTGGGTTTGGAAAAGCTGCTGTACAATGACAGTTAAAATGTTTGCATGGTTGGTTATTATGGATCGAGTAAACACCAAGGATATGATTCAATAAGACAAGTGGAAAATTAATGATGGACCTAGTTGTGTCCTCTCGCCCATCGAGTGCCGAAGATAGAAACCATCTATTCTTCCAAAGGTAATTTCAGTATGAGGATATGGAACTTCCTGCAAATACCCTCGTTGAATAGCAATGATATGGTGCAAATTGCCTTACATGCTAGGAAGGAATTTGATAAACCATTTTTGCAGAGGTGGTTTTTCTTGCTTGGTGGAATATCCGAAAGTGCGCAATGACAAGGCTTTCGCACACGCCCATCCAACTTTTAGGCAATGGAGAAATGGGTTCATTCATGATATCACTTACTTTCACACAGTGATCAAGGCCGATACAAGGATGATCTACTAAATGGATTGATTTTTTGCCGCCTTTGAGGTTTCACACCAGTTGTAACATCTTTTTCTCTTAGTTTTGTAGCTTTATTTCTTAGAGTTCTTTTCTTTTAGTCTTTCCTCCTTTTGTTTTGTTCCCTCTTGAGGAACTTTGTAATTACTTCCTCGTCCTTTATTAATAAAATGTCTGTGGGGTGTAAGCCCTGCAGCCTTCATGGTTAAAAAAACTTGTCAGATTCGTGATCGTCAACTGCATTTACAAAGAAGTTAAAAGGCATACTGAATATGCCACCTTTCAGCTTTTTGTTCTCCTTCAAGGCGTCAGCCAGTTGGGCTCGCACGTCTTTCATCTATTCACTGAGCTGGGTGTTGGCATCCTGCAGCTTGTTCTTCATGTCCCTGGTCCGTGTTAGTACAGGTTGACCAGCGGCCTCTTGCCTTTCGGCATGTTCTTTATCCTCCTGCGCGGCCTTTAGTTTCTCTTCCAGCTGATCTGACGATCCTGCCATCGTAAAATGCAACAGTGTTTATTTGCATAAACATGACTGGCACATTATTATATTTTCCAGACAGAAGGGGACATTACCAGTCGGTGCCTCCTTGGACTACTCAAGTTTGGTAACAGCAGTCAGCTGGGTTCGACACTGTTCTAGCTCCCGAGATAGCATGCTGTTCTTCTTAGTGAGTATCTAATTATACATCGATCCTTCAAATCAGTTGCTTCAACTGTTTTCAAGTCTCGGGGGCTACTGGTATATCACTATTAAATCCACACAAAATGATCTTACTTCCATATCCTTTGAAAGCTGGTAAGTGGCTCCAGCAAGCCCATCCCGAGCAGCTCGGATGTATGCATCCGCCGAGCTGAAGGCATTGTACACCTCTTCTGTAAAGTTAGGTTCGCGCATAGCTGCCCTCCCGCGCTGATGGTTCATTGCACACTCCACTTCGGAGTTGGTGACGGATACATTATCTGAATCATCGGAGGGAGGACAATCCGGCATTGCACCCGTATCAACTCTAGGCCTAGAGGCAGGGTCCGGGATCTAACTGGTGGACATATGTCTGGCGAGGTCTCCGGATATGGTCCGGTGAATGCTCTTCCTGAAATATGGCATAGCAGAAAGTGGCACAGTTCGGTATGTTTGCCACGGGACGTATTAAAAACCATACCTTTTTTATGAAGGTAGGGGCTTGGAGGTATCATCGTCCGCCTTTCTTTTTGAAGACTCGCCTGGTGTAGGTGTCCCCATCTTAAGGGACGATCCCGATGCAGCATGGCGAGACGAGCGCCACCCCTTTGAAGCACAAGACAGTGCGGTGGGTGAGGCGCGATGGGAAAACTCTTTTGGAGGGGACGCTCCCTGGGTACTTACATGGGAAGAAGGAAGAAGGCTGGGGTAATCGGCTTCAATGGCCACTTCTGTGCTGTCGTAGCTCGCCTGATAGAAGACCCCCTCCTTGAGCTCCACGAATATATTCGGATCCTCCTCAAATCCGGGATCCAGGTCCCGAATATGGTCCTCCGGCTGCGGAGCAAGGCTATAGATCGCCGTGGTGGCCTTCCTCCATTCGTTAAAAGTGGTCGGGTTAAGTTTGACTAATTGCACTGTGAAGAAGATTGAGTGAGGTTCTAGATTGAAAGCTACCCAGCTAGGGGTTGTACATGGAAAAGCCCTCTCGTGCACTTAATGCAGTGAATTCTTCTTTCCCTTTATAAAGATCAGCCAACATGGCGTGCTGTGGCGCGGTTATCCGACCCTTGCACCCGTAATGAGATGTATCATCCTCCCGGTTGTAGTTTCACATGGGGAGTCCTATGGATTGGAGTGGCTGAACACTGCGCGTTATGGAAATCGCCATGACCTCAATTATGGGCAGTCCGGATTGGGCGAGTAATTTTATCTTGTCCATTAAATTCTTAACTTCCGCATTATCTTCCTCCTCGAGGCTCCGGAGGCGCCAGCTGTGGCACTTCTTTAACAGGGCATTAGCAAATTCGGGTAGGCCACGTCGGATTGGGTCCGAGAGAACGACGTCTTCAATATAAATCCACTCCGAGGGCCACTCCTCAGATGCCTTCTTCGGAGTGCCGGATAGATATCCTGTCCCGGCTATGTGCCATACTTCTGCACCGCCCACCTAGAATATGGATCCCTTTTGGGAGCGAGGGACGAGGCGGAAAAGCTTCCTCTATAGCTCAAAATGGGCCTCATAGCCTAAGAACAGCTCGCAAAGAGCAACGAAGCCCACGATGTGCAGAATGGAGCCCGACGTGAGATTGTGCAGTTGGAGGTAGTAGTACTCCAGGATACCTCGAAGGAAAGGATGGATTGGGAATCCAACGCCTCTTAAGAGAAAGGAAACGAAGCACACTCGCTCCCCTTCTGAAGGATTCAGGAAATTTTCTGCCAGGGCTTCGACAGTAAAAGAAGTTAATCCCGCCCGAACGGGGACTAGATCTGCAGGGGGAGATATCCCTGCACCCGGAGCTTGGTCAGCTGGGCATGGGATACGGAGCAGCTCTCCCAATCACCTTTTTGAGGGTCGTGGGGGCAGGAGGAAGAACTAGGAGCACTGGCCATGATTGTGTGGTTTCTTGTGCTCAGTTCGAAGGATGTTCGCTTGGTATGTAATGGCATCTGAGATCTAGTCTCCTTAAATAGACACCTACCGCACGATGTCAAGGGGTTATCTATAAAAGCGCTTGGACCCTTCGTATTCATTTGCCATGTGGAAGCTGAGGCGGCGGAAGCACAGAAGCCGAAGGGTATGACATTTAATGTAAGGAGCTGTTCGAACAATTCACCTTACCAAGACCGAAGATGTATATAGCCCTTCGGTTCAGATGCTTTGAAGTATTCGATGGAGGAACCCGCCTTGCAATGCCGAAGACAATTTGCGCGCGGGACACATCATCATTGAAGACCGGTTCGGGGGCTACTGAGGGAGTCCTAGATTACGGGGTCCTCGGGTGTCCGGGCTATGTGACGTAGGCTGGGCTGATGGGCCGTGAAGATACAAGACGGAAGACTTTACCCCGTGTCTGGATGGGACTCTCCTTGGCGTGGAAGGCAAGCTTGGCATGCGGATATGAAGATTCCTTTATCTGTAAACCGACTCTGTACAACCCTAGCCCCCTCCGGTGTCTATATAAACCGGAGGGTTTAGTACGTAGAGGCAATCATAATCATACATGCTAGACATATAGGGTTTGGCCATTACGATCTCGAGGTAGATCAACTCTTGTAACCCCTATACTCTTCAAAGTCAATCAAACAGGAAGTAGGGTGTTACCTCCGTCCAGAGGGCCCGAACCTGGGTAAACATTGTGTCCCCAGCCTCCTGTTACCCTTGATCCTTAGTCGCAGAGTTCGGGACCCCCTACCCGAGATCTCCCGGATTGGACATCGACAGGGGCGTTTGAGGAAATGAGGCGGGTACTGGAAATTTTACTACGCGGGAGTCAAACGCGGGAGTGAAATGCGAGGCTATTGAAAATTTTGATGATGGTGCATCGCACACGCCCCGAGATAACAATTGTGTGTTATGAAATGAAAACCTCGAGGAGGGTAGATATTTTCTAGGATGCAAAGCGGATTGGGAACAAGATACGCCGCACACGGTCCGGAGATAACAAGCGGTGTTATGAAAGAGAAAACCTCGAGGCGGTAAATATTTTTGAGAGGGGAGCCTCGTGGAGCCCAATGTACTATGCGGACGCAGGCGTGATGTGCACCGGCGTGGCACATGGTTAGTTTATGAACTGTGTCTGCTAAGGCCATCCGACTTGTCTAATGTTCATAAATTTGGCAGAAATGACGCCAAGAGGGTCGTAACACTAACACACTTGCATGTGGACCAAATTTATGTATCAAAAGGGTGGTTTGATTATCAAATACCAAATGCAACTTCGATGTGGCACCTCTCTCACAAAGCGCACGGTATTGCTTGCCCCTTACCTCGTGGTCGGCACGAAGGGAATCTGATCCTAAGATATGAATGCATGCCCCCTTCCCCCAACCGAGGTTCACCTAGCAAAGTGTGAAGTAGCTAGCAACCCCCTCCTCCCTCGTGTCGGCACGAAGGGAATCCTAAGATATGAATGCATGCCCCCCCAACCGAGGTTCATTCACCTAGCAAAGTGCAAAGTAGCTAGCAGCCCTCCCTCGTGGTCGGCACGAAGGGAACTCGAGCTATGGATGCATGCCCCCAACCGAGGCTCACCCTAGCAAAGTGCGAAGTAGCTAGCAGCCCCCCCCTCGTGGTCGGCACAAAGGGAATCCTGCTATGAATGCATGCCCCCAACCGAGGTTCACCCTAGCAAACCGCGAAGAAGCTAGCAGCCCCTCCCCGTGTCGGCATCGAAGGGAATCCTAAGATATGAATGCATGCCCCCAAACGAGGTTCACCTAGCAAAGTGCGGCGTAGCTAGCAGCCCTCCCTCGTGGTCGGCATCGGCGATTCCTTGCTTATCAATGCATGCCCCCCAACCGAGGTTCACCTAGCAAAGTGCGAAGTAGCTAGCAGCCCTCCCTCGTGGTCGGCACGAATGGAATCCTAAGCGATGAATGCATGCCCTTCCCCCCAACCGAGGTTCACCCTAGCATAGTGCAAAGTAGCTAGCAGCCACCCCTCCCTCGTGTCGGCACGAAGGGAATCTTATGCTATCAATGCATGCCCCCCAACCAAGGTTCACCTAGCAAAGTGCGGCGAAGTTAGCAGCCCCTCGTGGTCGGCACGAAGGGAATCCTAAGCTATGAATGCATGCCCTCCGCCCAACCGAGGTTCGCTTAGCAAAGTGTGAAGTAGCAAGCAGCCCCCACCCCTCGTGTCGCTCAAGGAATCCTAAGCTATGAATGCATGCCCCCCCAATGGAGGTTCACCTAGCAAAGTGCTAAGTAGCAACCCCCCCCACACACACACACTTTCAGCTAGCAGTGCCAAGGTCACGCCCAATATGCACCCTATCCAAAGGAACTCGACGGTCCCACCAAGGATAGACCCGATATCAAAACATTTTTGCAAGGTGGATATCATTACATCAACATTACATAATACATAGGATACATACATAAGGCACAAATGCCACAAAAATACATCAACATCATATACAAGATCAACATCCGACTATGGATGAATCATAAATGTAAACTCAAACGACATCCACCTCGCTAGCCAAAGCTGCCGACTCGAACCTATCCCCGATCAAGAAGAAGCGTAAGAAGAACTCCAACACAAGCAAACATCGCTCTCGGCCATGATCATCGCAAACCTGTACCTGCAATCGGTGGTGTAGTAACTGTGAGCCACGAGGACTCAAAGAATCCCATTACCATGGGTATCAAGACTAGCAAAGCTTAAAGGAAAGGAAGGGGTAAAGTGGTGAGGTTGCAGCAGCGACTAAGCATATATGGTGGCTAACCAACGAATCGAGAGCGAGAAGAGAAACAAAGGAGCGTCACAACTAGTAATGATCAAGAAGTGATCCTGAACTCCTACTTACGTCAAACATAACCCAGAAACCGTGTTCTCCTTTCGATCAACCCCGAAAAGAGACACTCACGGTTACGCACACGGTTGGTGTATTTTAGAAGAGGTTTGCTTCAAGTTTACTACAATCGGATATTAACAAATTCCCATCTGCCACATAACCGCGGCCACGGCTTTCGAAAGTTCAAACCCTGCAGGGGTGTCCCAACTTAGCCCATGATAAGCTCTCGCGATCAACGAAGGATATTCTTCTCCCTGAAGACCCGATCAGTCTCGAATCCTGCTACAAGACATTTTGACAAAGAATAAAACAAGACCAGAAGACCTCCCCCGGCGGCCGACACCTCGGTAGTAGCTGCGCAGTATCTCGCCCCAGTGCCACGACCGGATGAGCAGTCCGACAACTAAAACCAGCCCTCAAGTTTCCCGAGGTGGCGCCAGAAAGCACTCTAGTTTGGACCAACACTTAGACAAGCATTGGCCCGGGGCTGAATAAAGATGACCTCGAGAGAGCGACTCCAAAGGAAAAGTAGGTGGTGGTGAGGCAAATGGTAAAACCAATGTTGGGCCTTGCTGAAAAGTCTTATTCAAAGCGAACTGTCAAGGGGGTCCTATAAATCACCCGACCGTTAGGGACGCAAAATCCGGGAACATAATACCGATATGACGGAAACTAGGGCGGCAAGAGTGGAACAAAACACCAGGCATAAGGCCGAGCCTTCCACCCATTTACCAAGTATATAGATGCATTAAATAAATAAGATATATTGTGATATCGCAACAAGTAAACATGTTCCAACAAGGAACAACATCTCCATGTTCCAACAAGGAACAAACTTCATCTTCACCGCAACTAACAACGCTTATAAGAGGGCTGAGCAAAGCGGTAACATAGACAAACAACGGTTTGCATAGGGAGGGTGCAAAAGGTTAGAGGCTGACATGGCAATTTGGGAGGCTTGAGCAACAGTAATAGGTAGCAAAGCATAGCGATAGAACGAAGCAACTAGCATAGCAATGATAGTAGTGAGATCTAGGGTAGCGGTCATCTTGCCTGAAATCCCGCAAGGAAGAAGAACGAGTCCATGAAGAAGATGAACGGAAGAAGCCGAACCAAGCGTAGACGAACGAATCCTCACGATCGCAACGAAATAGGAACTAACAAGAAGAAGCACACAACATAGTAAACACACCACACATGAACATGACAATATGCACAACAAACATGATGCATGACAATTCTAGATGGGCTACTCATGGCAAGAGATGATGCAAACAAGAACAACACATCAAGGCAAGTTTAAATGAGGCCGGAAACAACATAGAACAATTCCGGTAAGTCCTTATATGCAAATTTCGAAATTGGTCCAGATCTGAATAAACCTTATGTTCAAGTTGTTAAAAATCAAGTTAAGATGCACCACGATGATCTACACGAAATTCTAGTCAAGTTACATATAAAGTTCATTAGATTCGGAGCTACGGCCTAGAAGATATGAGCAAAACAAGTTAAACATGGCATTGATGCAAAATGCATACAAACATCAAGCAAACACCTCAAAACAAGGATGCAACATGATAATATGAAACTACATGCAAAATCACGCAAGTTTCATATAGAGCACACTCAAAACGGAGCAACGGTTCAACACATACACATGAAACAAGACATGACAACAATCTGTCCAAAACAGCAAGTAGGCATATTGCAAGCATCAAAACAACATGCTACAGGACCTCAACAAGAAAACAAAAGGCATGGTCATGATGTACAGGTAAAGCTTTACAAAACATGAACACTGAGCTATCTCCAGAAACAACTAGAACATGCTCAAAATGACATGGCAAGATTGCAAATAATAACAGTTACAGACTTAGCAGAAATTAACATCAGGTTGTAATGTTTAGAGCTATCAAACAACATGTTACAGGAACTTATCATGGCAAACAAAGGCATGGCATGAATCTACTAAATGCATATAACAAAAGTCCCTTACTGACCATAAGCCAAAAAGGATCAGAAAATATGATGGCACCCATGTAAACATGGCAAGTTATATTACAGATTTAAACATGGCAGGAACAACGATAAGTAGGCATGTTGGTGAGCTTGAATCACTCACCACAGAGCAATACATGATATACTAATCATGCATACATCAAGAAAACATGGCACAGAAGCTATACATGGCAAGAACAACATCATAGCATGTAAGGATCAACTACAACAACCTTGGCAAAATTGAATAACATGTATACAATCTGCCAGGAAACATTTTATAGCAAAAGTAGAGCTCGATTGACTCAAGCTATGGCACTCCATAATTGCAAACAAGGTCATGGATGGCTAGAGAAAGACATGTATAACAAAACATCCTTACTGAAGTATCTCAAAATAAGCATGGATCTCTCGGTAGCATCAAGTTTACATGGCATAAAAATATCAGCAGAACAGGGCTGAAATCAGCAACATCAAGACACCTAGTTTGCATGCTTGTGCTAGTCACCACATTGATCACAAAAATACATGGCATACACCCCTGGAAATATGGCATCGCATATTACAAAACACATGTAGGACTCAAGTTCATAGGGTGCACACATCAATCATGGAAAAAATGACAAAAGTGCATGTTCTGCTAAGAAACAGAAACTAACATCACATAGCACTCTTCTAACAGCATTTAGGGCATCAAGATGAGCTCAAATGAAGATGATGCAATGAGATGAAATGATCTACTCTTCGAGACAAACATTTTGACATATTACACGCACGAGACGGAGCTACGGGTGCAGAGTTATGATGCGATGAAAATGCAACAAAATATGCAACAATCTCGGGGACTTAGCAGTTTTACCCTCTCGAAAAGTCAACGGACGGAGGGAAAGGGATGAGGGGATCCGGATCGACGAGGGCGTTGATCTCGGACGGTGGATCTCATCCACCCGACCGGATCCGAGGCGGGGCGGAGGAGCTCGCCGAAGAGGGCGCCGAAGGAGACGCCGACGAGGAGGGAGACGGCGGCGGCGGAAGGAGGTCGCCGAGCTCGCGGCGCGCGGGCGGCAGCCCAGCCGGGCGCGGGCGGTAACGCTGGAGGCGGCGGCGATGGCGATTTGGCGGCGGGCGGCTGCCGGGACGGCGCGAACGGGCGGCGGCGGCGGGCCGGGCGCGGAGGAGGCCGAGCGAGGCGGCGGGCGGCACTCGGCGGCGCGCGCGTATCGGGCCGAGGCGGGCGGCGCTGTGGGTCCGCCGCTGGGCGGCGGCGAGGGCGCCGGCGGCGGCGGGCGACGCCGGGCGAGGAGGCGGACGGGCCGACGGGCTGGGGCGGCGGCGCTGGCTCGCTCGGGCTCGCTTAAAGCCATGCGGCCGCGCGGCGGGGTGCGGTGGAGACGGCGGCGGGACACGGGCGGCCCGTGGTTGGCTGGGGCGGCGAGGCGGACGTGTCCGGCGAGGGAGCGGACGCGCCCGTGGCGGCGGAGGGCGATTTTAGGGTTTCGCTCATGAAATGATCCGCGAATTTTTGGGGATCTAGTTTATAGGTAGAGGGAGCTAGGAGAGTCCAAATGAGGTGCGGAGCCGCCACGCGATCGTGATCGAACGATCGAGAGCATGGAGGGAGTTAGATGGGTTTTGGGACACTTTGAAAGGGTGTTGGGCTGCAACTCAAAGAGGCTTTTGCGGTTACCTTGCTAACTGCTGAGTACCAAACGACCTCCAAATGATCCAAAATCTTGACAGCGGT
Source organism: Aegilops longissima (assembly GCA_021605205.1). NCBI lineage: Eukaryota > Viridiplantae > Streptophyta > Magnoliopsida > Poales > Poaceae > Aegilops > Aegilops longissima. Next base: position 337,255,195 of record CM038682.1, read on the forward strand.
ATACCGTGGTATACCAAGGCTGCTTAACAAACCTCGTCCATTCCGAGACCGCTTAACACCCGCACACTAAAAGAGGTAAAAGGGGCGCCGGAGACATAGGAGTGCCGGATTGCAAAACGGACAACGGGAAAATGCTCCGATGCATGAGACGAACACGTATGCCAATGCGATGCACATGATGACATGATATGAAATGCAGATGATGACATGGCAAAGTGCAACACGCAAGCAAAGGACATGGCAACGACGGCGGATAATCGATGACACCGGGCGCGATTTAATCCGGGCGCATACCAGAGAGGCATATATCTCACCAAGATGGATCATAAATGGACCAAGAATAATCCACCTTGGTCGCATAACCTCTCTCTTGTTGTTGGTCAAAGTGATGGCCGCCCATGCGACTCTCGGAGATGGGCTAGTTTCGCCAATAATCACGCAAGTAGCTAGTCCCTGAAGACAACCACTGCATGCGTGTGGCCCAAACATATGTATGGAGAGGTGCGTTTTTGAGTAATAATGGAACAACTTTGATGTGGCACCTTGATTTCGAACTAGAAATCCCCACACTAAGTGAGGGTTCGGTTGATGATACATATGTATTTTACACCACACTTCAAGCCAACGACGGGGATTCATGCATGCATGCATGCATAGTATATGCGCTCAAACTTAATTAGGTCTGAATCTCACCATGACCTATACTACGATAACACGAACCAAATGAAGAATCCGCCATGGTAACCTATCTTATTGTTGGTCAAGGTGATCATGGATGTCCACGCGGGCCCACAAATATATAGGCTTGTCGCCGATAACCACGCGAGGGAGTGTATCGTTCGAAGGAAACCACTATATGCATATGTATGAAGGTGATGCGTGCATGCATGTTCGATTACACAACATTCATGTGGGGCATGTGTCAAAAATCATACACTAGCTCCCCACACAGAGCGAGATCGGTTCATGATGTGCCGCTGTACTAGCCACTTCGACCGATGGGAGGGATTCATGCGCATACATGCATGTGTGTGTGCTCAAACTGTATCATGCATGTCATCCCGAGAAAAATAATAATCACGTGCTAAGTCAAATTAACCTCTTGTTGTCGTGCAAAAGTAGTGATGGACCAAGCAGACCACAAATGGAAAGCATCGATATCGCTGATAACCGCTAAGTGGGTGCGAGAGGACAACCAGCGCCGCTTACATGTGGGCCAAACATATATATGTTGAATACCCAAAATGCACAACTTTGATGTGCCACATGCCTCAAAAACCGTGAAACCATGCACCCACACAGAGCGAGGTTCATATCAAGCGCATTACATATGATGGTCCCTTCCTCCGCACCGCATACTATATCACTACAAAAAATACACTTCGTGATGATACGTGTTTGTAACAAAGAGGTCGCGTCATCATCATGCATGTACATCCATGACAAATTTATGATAGAATCAAGATAGTCATACCTGTCCCGTCAGAGAAGTGTCAACTTCCATGACGATAAATCGCGCCATACGTAAGTTTATTAAGGGTGACCGACACGCGGCATCCACCGAACGAACGCCGTTAAGCTATCGGGTCGGATTTTGGATCCGATAACCCGTTAACAGCCACGACCAATGCCGATTTTCCACTTGTAAAATTCTCATTGGCTGACGGATCCAGGCACGGGTGTCACTCATCCAACGGTCGAGATGGGCCTATGATATGTTGACACGTGGACCGGCCCAAAAGTGGCCCACAAAGTTTAATTGGGCCGGCACAACCGAAGGCCCATAAGATTTAGCGGACCATAATGGGCCGGCCCAGCTAATTTTTTAAATTTAGCAGACCATAATGGGCCGGCCCAACTAAAGGCCCACACGATTTTGCAGACCATAATGGGTCGGCCCAGCTAAAGGCACACAAGATTTTGCGGACCGCAATGGGCCGGCCCAGCTAAAGGCCCACAAGATTCTGCAGACCATAATGGGCCGGCCCAACTAAAGGCCCAACATTCTCTGTCAAATCGGCCCGTCAACGGCCTGTCCTAAACTTGTCATCAACGTGGCCCATGGTCACTTCGCCCGCTATCAATTCACTAAGTATTTGGGCCGTAATTACGGCCCGTGTATTTCCTACCGTTAAAGGTCCGGCTTTATTTGGGCCCATTTACGTGCCATCAAAACTTTCGCCCGTAAACGATCGTGAAGGATTTGGGTCATATTCGCCATTTTACATTCGCCCGTTAGAGGCCCACTATAGCTTTGGGCCACTTTCGCCCGTTGTCATTTTCGCCCGTTAACGCCAGACGAAACCATGGGCCATATGTGGCCTAACGTCATTTCGGCCCATTAACGCCCATATAAAATGACGATAATCTAGTCACCAAGTTCCGCCTGTTAAAGGCCCGTATTAGGTCGGCGATTTACGGCCTGGCCCAAATTTCGCCCGCCAAAGATCCGTGATCGTAAATGGGCCACCATTTCGCCTCGCTAAGTCCAAGGGTTATTTGGCACAATCAGGCCCAATATCACTTTCGGTCTATTAAAGGCCCATGTTTTTATGGGCTCTAGATATTTACACTGTAAACGGCCTATTTTACCGAGGGCCCAAATTATGTTTAGGCTCGTTAAAGGCCCATTATGGGCACAAGCCTACCGTAAAAAATATGAAAGCTTATGCTGATTTAGGCCCAGATATTTTTAGTGGGCTACATGCCAATTTCGCCCAGAATCGCTTTTAGCCCAATTGGAATGGGCCCGATTTAATGTTGGCATGTTGGGCCCTACGAAGCTTTTGGACGAATACATTACTAAGATAAACCTACACTATACAAAAATAGCGTCAGAATTATCGCAGCCCGAGGCAAGATCATAAATGTTGTATCACAACAAAATAAATTTCAACCATACAACAAAAGGCCTGTTGGCATAAAGTTTACAGTCCTTCCAGATAAAAGCACCATCGATGTATAGAAGCACGGATCATTTGACCTGAGTGCTAATGTTTCAGTTGTAGAATCTGATGGAGCAGACGATCTCCACCTTTTTTCCGCCATTGCTCTTGAACAACGGGTTAATGTCCGATAGTTTGGTTTCAAAACCATTCATATCTTGACGACATTTCTCAACCACTATTCTTGTTTCCAAACAACGCCCATTAGGGATTGGACTTGTGTCCGGAGCACGATATATCACTGCCTAGCAGGAAGATTTTGTTCAAGAGGCGATTTGGATGAGGTTACCTTGACAACCAACCCTGAATTACGCAGAAGGTGCTTTTGCATCGTTAGTGGAGAGATACCGACGCACCGCAAGAAGAGGTGACATTGTGCCCGTAGTAGCCTCGCCACCTTCTGGTGGTTGTGGCTGTTCAATCATTTGTTCCATAGCTTCCCTAAAGTTTGAACTTGTAGATTAGTGTACCGATAAGTTACTAATGAGACAAAAACAAACAAAGTAGGTTAAACGCTTATACATAACTTATTTTGGTGAACTACTGTAATACATTAGCATGTATTGTAGTGCCAACTACATAATAAAATCACTTTCGAACATATGTCCATGTAGCATGCCCATCTGTATTGTCTATTTCCTCACATCGCTGACATCTAAGGATAAAGAGACATGGTTTAAAGTAGGATGAACATAGTATGACATCATTCATATCATGGGCAAACAGATATAAAACAAACAAGCTATTTTATCATTGTAAAAGACGTGAACATAACAACTAGATTACAGATCAAGACCAAAAGAATATCCTTCATCTCTTTAAACCATGTAAGGTGAAATGATACGTTAAGACAACTGTGAATAAAAGTGAACAGAGTAATCGACATTGGCTGCAAACCAAGTAGTTAAATGAACACATCACAGCACTCAATCAGTTCAAGGCAGGAGGAGTAAGGACTTACAACAAATGGCTTGAACTGTGTGCTCATGCCCTTCATCTTGCTGGTGTGGCAATCCTTGAAGATTTGCACTGATTTCGTTCAAGTTCTTTTGGTCCGCACGGGATTTCCTCCAGATTTGGAACAAGTCAATATAGATACGATAATATGGCACAAAAAAGAAGGAAGTAGCAGCTATTTACAAGAGCCTCGCAGCAGTGCAATATAGCTACGAGATCCCGTTGTCTGTTGGAATTTCACTTTAGAACGGTTGGTTTTGTTCTTCAAACAGTTAGCCTAGAAGAAGATACACTTGTAAGGCACATACATAAATACAAGTTCAATATGTGGTCTGATCAAATACATATAGCCTACCCGATACTTTGGATCGCACCAGTGTTTAACGAGGGTTGTCCAGCCTTCATCTGTAATATATTCCATCGAGATGTTTGGGCAATTTCATTGTTAGCCTTGCCTTCAAAGTGAGATTTTCTAAGGTGGTACCAATATCGTCGCAGCAGCATCGAAAAACATGAGTGCATGCTTGTTTAGTTGCATCATCTTTCGGATCCAACTTGAACCTCATCTATTGAAAAAGAATGTGAGTCTTATTAGGAGGAAGCTAGAAAGTATGGGACAGAGCAAGACAATATTACTAATTGCGATGAATAACATTACTTACGGATAAATGGTCAAGGAAGGTGTTAAACTGGGTATTGTCTTTCTCATTCTTGTATCGATCCACGTTGGGAGGATACGCATGACACCTAACGGCAACGGCTGCCTCGATACTAACTTGGCTGACTCAGAGCATCACGTGGCCTTTTTAAACCTGCCTCAAAATGGATCTCCATTCTTCCTCCTTTAGATTTTGTTAATCTGTCAAGCATTATCCTCGATGTCTGCTTTCGCTATGCCGTGGTGCTAGTTCAACAACGAATATGGAAAGTGTTAGTGTACATCAAACCGTGAGAGTACATATAAAGGAGCATGCAATCGCAACTTGACTCGGTCAGTACCGCCTTGGTGTTGATGCTCATGAGGTTCATCTGATCTTGCCAAGTCCTGTTGTGTCGCAGTGCTTTCGAAGTAGTGTTAGTGTGAAGGCAGCTTGGGAACCGCCGCCCGAGCAAACGAACGAGTAATCGTTGAGATGTCGGTACAGCTTGAAGAGGATGCTGCAGCTGGTGGAGCGGTGATACTGTGTTTGTAGATTTAGCCGGTGGACTTGGACCTTCTATCGCACTATAAGTACCAGCAGAATCTCGACGGCGTAATCCTTTTCCGCTTTCACCCGACGAGTAACAAAGACTCCCTACTATATTATTTTCCTTGCTTTTTTGACTTTGCCATGTCAAGATGTACCCACAACACAAAAGAATAAAATCACTCTTCGTAACTCATTGATGCATGATACGCATAAGCAATACTTTGATGTAAGACAACCGTATGAGGATGGAATATGTAAGAAAACAGACGGCATGACATATTCACAGCTACGATGTGCAAACTAAGGTATGATTTTCAAGAAAATAGAAGTAATGCAAGCTAGACACCATATGAAAGATGCAACCAATATTACTCGCCAAGTTAAAAGTGTCTTGTCATAAGTGGCAATTCAAAAATTAGAAGCAAGACAACGAGAAATCAATGCAAGATGCAACCACTATCAAACTGCCATGTTAAAAGTGTCCAATCATGAGTGACTGATGCGGATACACAACAAAGTACTTTGATGTAAGAACATGGTATGATAGATAGATGCAGTGTATTCTAGACACAGAAAGCCATGTCATATGCACATGTATAACATATAAACTCAGCAGGTGCAATTTAATCAAAATAGAAGAAATATAGGCTAGACAACATATGCAACATGAAACCAATTATCACACTATCAACTTAGAGCAAGCACCTGCGATGGTGGAGTACGGAGATGAACTCATCATGTAGACTTGGGACTTCAACTTCATTAGCAGAGTAAAGGCAAATCTAGAGAGTCTCTGATTATGCCAAAGCAAGGAGGACCACCAACATCCCTAACTTACTCTTTTCCTTCCTATTTTCTCGATATTGCCTTATGAAGTCAAACCACAAGAAGATGAATAAAATTAGCTCGATAACTGGTTGATGCATGATACGCATTTAACACTACTTTGATGTAAGGCAAGCGCAGGATAGGAGGATGGAATATATACAAAAAGACATCATTTCATATTCACACGCACGATAGGAGGATGGAATATGTATGAAAAACAAGAAGCGGAAGGCATTTCAACAAAATTAGAAGAAATGAAAGCTAGGCACCATATGAACATGCAACCAATATCACTCTATCGTAAAAAGTGTCTCGTCAGAAGTGCCATTTCAAGAAATTAGAAGCAAGACAAGCTAGAAGACAATGCAAGATGCAACCTACATCACAGTCCCAAGTTAAATGTGTCTTATGGGTAAGGATCGCTGCAGTGTATAAGTTGTAAGCTACGCAGATGCAATTCAACATAATCGAAGCAATACAAACTAGACATCATACGGAAAACGCAACCACGATAACAGTTCCAAGTAAGAGCAAGCACCTGTGATGGTGGAGTAGGGAGATGTGCTCATCATGTACACGTATGTTCTAGAAACAGAACACGGGTCATATTCACAGCATTATGTGTAAAGTAAGCAGATGCAATTCAAGTTAGAAGCAATACAAGCTAGACATCATACACAACATGCAACCACATATAATAGTGTCAAGTTAGAGCAAGCACCTGTGATGGTGGAGTAGGGAGATGTGCCATCATCTACACAGCCTACATTGACTGTCCAGCCTTGTGTTGTCTTGTGAATCTTGTTGGGAGGATGGCGGAGTAGAATCAGAGAGACCCCTGTTTGAGTTGTTCAAGGACCACCATCATCCATGCCGACTAATTTCCTTCAGCTGTAATGATTTTGCATTGTGAAGTCAAACCAATAAGAAAAAGGAATAAAATTCGCTCTTCGTAACTCATTCATGCATGATACCGATTTAACACTACTCTGATGAAAGGCAAACACATGATGCGAGGATGGAATATGTATGAAAAACAGGATGGTGTGACATATTCACACCTATGATGTGGTAACTAAGGTATAGGCATTTCAACAAATTAGAAGCACTGCAAGCTAGACACCATATGAAAGATGCAACCAATATCACTCGCCAAGTTAAAACTGTATGGCATTTCAACAAATTAGAAGCAAGACATGCTAGAAATCATATGCAAGGCACAACCAATATCACAAAGGATGTACTTAAAGGTGCCTTATCGTGAAGATATAGTATGTACCAAAAACAGGAAAGCGTGTCATATTCACATGTATCATGTGTAAGCTAAGAAGATGCAGTTTACACTAATTAGGAGCAATACGAGCTAGACACCATATGCAACATGCAACCAGATATCACATCGCCAAGTTAGAGCAAGCACCTTGGATGGTGGAGTAGGGAGCGGAGACTTGGACCTTGTAATGCACTATCAAGACAAGGAGAATCGGTACAGATGTTCATTACGTTGTTGCAGAGGACCACCATCATCGCTTTCCTCCTCTTTTTTTCCTTCCTCTTTCTTGATTTTGCCTTGTCAAGTCAAACCCACAAGAAAAAGGAATAAAATTTGCTCTTCGTAACTCATTGATGCATGATACCGATTTAACACTACTTTCATGTAAGGCAGCCGCATGATAGGAGGATGGAATATGTATGAAAAATAGGACGGCGTGACATATTGACATGTATGATGTATAAAGTGTAAACTAAGCACAAGGTGCTTGAACTTGTTAGAATCGATGCAAGCTAGAAACCATATGAAAGATGAAACCAATATCACTCGCTAAATTAAAAGGGTGCCCTAACAAATGTATTTGACCAAATTAGAAGCAATACATGGCAACAAAGCTAGAAATAATATGCAATATGCAACTAATAAAGGTGACTCATCGTAAGTGATTGATGCAGGATATAGAAGAGAGGTAGTTTCATGTAAGAACAAGGTTAACACATAGATGTAGTGTGTACCAAAAATAGGAAGGCATGTCATATTCATAGGTATAGTGTGTAAACTAAGCAGATGCAATTTACCCTAATTAGAAGCATTACAAGCTAGACATCAGATGCAACATGCAACCACATATCACACTATGGGTTAGAGCAAGCACCTGTGATGGTGGTGTAGGGAAGTGCGGTCTTCGTGCACATGAGCTACGCTCAATATCTTCATTTAGGCTTGCTGTTTCTTGAGAATCATGTGGAGAGGATGAAATTGCATTCTTTATAAGAGTATTGCGCCTCATATTAACTAACGCTGCGGACTGTCTCATCATAAGTTTATAGACACAGGATACAACAAGAAAGAGTTTGATGTAAGAACATGGTGTGATAGGCGATGTAGTATGTACCAAAAACAGAAGGCGGTCATATTCACATGTATAATGTGTAAGCTAAGGAGATGCAATTTAACAAATTAGGAGCATTGATGAGGGATACACAAGAAAAGTAGTTTGATGTAAGAACATGGTTAATAGAAAGACGTAGTATGTACCAAAACAGGAAGGCATGTCATATTCATGTGTATAATGTGTTAACTAAGGTATGCAATTTACCCTAATTAGAAGCATTACAAGGTAGACACCATATGCAACATGCAACCACATATCACATCGCCAAGTAAGAGCAAGCACTGCGATGGTGGTGTGGGGAATTATGTGATCAACTAGAGAGCTACGTTGACTATCTTCATTTAGCCTTGCTGTTTCTTGAGAATCATGTGGGAGGATGACACTGCACTCTTTAAACGAGTATGGGGTCTCACAAGAACTCCACCCGGTGACTGCCTCATCATAAGTGATTGACGAGGATACAAAAGAGCATTAGTTTGATGTACTAACATGGTTAATAGACATATGTAGTATGTATCAAAACAGGAAGGCATGTCATTATCAAAGGTATAATGTGTAAAGTAAGGTGATGCAATTTAACCAAATTGGAAGCAATACAAGCTAGACACCATATGCAACATGCAACCACATTTGACAACATGGGTTAAAGCAAGCACTGGATGGTTGTGTGTGGCAATTGAGATCATCAACTGCAGAGCTATTGCTTATTATCTCCAATCACGACATCTGCACCCATTAGAGCGCTGAACGCTTAGTGCTTATCTTTGAATTACACCGAGCGATTTCGTCTTTTCTTTTCTGCATTCATCAACACTGCGCCGTAGTCTGAAATACCCATGCATAAAAAACAATAGTGTGAGTATGGGTGAAGTGTGTGCACAATTAGTACAAAGGTAAAGGTAGCAGATAGCAGGTCGGTGAGAAATAAATGACGGAGACATATGATAGCTCTACAACATGCATGGCACACTAAATTACTACAGGATTCTATGAAAATAACAATGATCGAAAGCAAATAGGTCAGTCCATTTTTTCTCGCACCGTCCGATGTACAAAGAACGGCAGATCGCCTTCATCTACCTCCACCACCAGTGTTGACGATCTTCCTCAAACGCCAAAGACCACCGCCCAAGATTCTCCCCGCCGCGCCTCCTCGACTCACCGCACCGCCGCGTGCTTGGCACCGCCCCCCGGCCATCCATTCAAGCCCCACCGACCTCCAGATCGGGCGCAAGCAGCTCATGCGCCCCACACCCCGCTTCCTCGGGGAACAGGCGGACTAGGTGCTCCGCGCGCCTAAGCAGGTGCTGCTTCTTTTAATTGCGGTTCGACTGACCCTGAATTGAAATCCAGCGGCTATCGACCTCTAGCAAAGGTGAAATAGTAAAAGGAGGAAACCTTGTGCATTTAGTATCACGAAGAAGATGCAGAAGAAGCGCCAACTAGTTTTTTTCGTGGGATGAATACGGTGTGAGCGGAGACGTAAGATTTGCACGAATAAGGGAAGAGGAGTACCTCTTTCGCTGGCAGTGTTGTGTCCTCCTTCTGTTTTTCCGACGATCTTCTTGTTGTTCGCCGAAACCGAAGTTGTGGAGGACGGTGCAGCCTTGGACGAACCCATGGCCAAGTTGTTGAGTGGAAAGGTGGCCGCCTGTCGGCGGCGCGGGAAGCAGATCCGAGGCGGCGAACGACGGCGAAGGGAACAGCTCTGTGCGGTGGACGGTTATGACAAAGGAGCCGCAGAGTGAGGCGCAGGACGGCGTGGTCGAGTGGTTCTGCACGGCGCACGCGGCCGGCGCCGTGGAGGCAGCTCTGCCTCGGCTTCAGCTGCTAAGTCCTTGAGGGTGTTGCGGTTGCGGTTATGCTGGACGACGACATCGGGTACCGCTCCGGCGTGATGGAGGAGGGCGGCGTGGATTGGCCGCTATGGGGTGGAGGACGGAGGAGGCTGGGGTTTCATGGCTGGTGGAGAGGGTGTTTGCTACCACGGAGTATGAATGGGGAAACGGAGGGAGGCGGGAACTAAGGGGAACAATGTTTCGGTTTGAGACGGCTTGTTTGAAATTTGGGGAAAGTTACAAACTTTCCCCCATCTAAAATTTCGGACATATTATGGGTTGGGGTAGGACAACATGTCGTGTCCCAAATGTGGGATGGATAGATTTCGCCGAAAGATGGGTAGGCGCCCACGGCGATGAATGCTTCTTCCATGGCCTTGGTGAAGTTACAAACCTACCCCTGTTTAGACCTTTGGACATCGGGCCGATAGGCTACACGGGCCGAGTCAGACAGTAATTTCTACCACCAAAACATTAGTCTCTCACGGTTTCGGGTGACCAGAGGCCTATTTGGCGCTTCGCTCAATATTTGGGAGCGAAGCATTAACGCTTTCGGTTCTCTTGAATTGAACTTTCAGGATTTGTCAAACTTCACAAATCTTTACTCTTGAAAATCCTAAAGCTACGATTATTTTGGAATGGAGGGGTACATTTGAATATACATTGTACACGAGTATATATTAAAAATATGCAACTTACCTCAGTTCATGCATGGTTCCGTATATAATCTCCTTGGTTGCAAAAAAAGTTAGATATGCGTATGAATATATATAGCATGTTCAAACTCACAACAAAGATTGATGCCCCTTTACATCTGATTTACAAATGCCATTATCTCGGTTCAAATAGATGAATGCACTTCCTATGAATTTGAATCTTCAAACCCCTTTATGTTGAATTCGACATGTATTCTATTTCAGAGCTAGCAATTTGGAATGTATCCATGCAAGTGACAAATGTATAAAGTGCTTCACACTAACAACATGGAGTGCACTAATTAATGTTTATATATGAATTGCAAAAGCATCCATTGCTTGTATTTCAAACCGCCTCACTCTATGGATCGATAATATGAAATAAACACATGCACATGCTAGAATTCAATTGCAGCTTGAAGAAAGAGCCTACTCCCGGTAATCAGATATTAGTGATAGGGGTGTACAAAGTACACGTGAATACCTGTGCATTGTGCGTGTGTATACTATCGATTTAACTAGCCCCCAAGCTTGTATAACATACTAAGGGCCTAGGGTTACAAATCATATATAGTCGGCTTATCACTGCTGGGGATAAAGTCCTCCGCGACTGTAGCTTCGTGTTGTACGCCGAGTCCTCCACATGGGTCTTCGTGATAACACGCCTCGGTCCAACCTATATGTGGCGCAGGATGGAACCGACCCATGAGTCTTCATGTTGACCCACCACAACTAGAAATGATGTGCCCACCACACCACACACAATAATCTAACGGCCACTAAGAAAATAAGCATATACAATAGTACAACAAAGATTCTAGCTCACGATATGTCTCCATATTTTGTTGATGACACCGACGGACTTTGCATTTGATGCATGTCCGTGATTTTGTTGATTTACACTTACGGTCATTGTATTTGAAGCGAAAGCACGATATGGTCACCGGACTTCAGAATAAGCTCATCACGGTCACCACATACATTTTGTCGTGCTAACCAACATGTGGTTGGATGGTTAGAGGACAGTGGTTTCTCGAGCCCACCAAGGTTAAAGTCCCGTGCTCGATTTATCTTGTGTTAATTTCAGTATTTTCCGCCATGTACGCTCAGTGGGAGGAGACGCTCCACTCGACTACGAGGCACCTATGGTGACTTCGTGAAAATCTCAAGATCATATATGCTGGCCCACTCTCTCAAGGTGCTCATAGGGTAGGGTTCATGTGTGTGCGCTTATAGCGTGAGTGCTTGCGCAGATATATGAGCCTCTTGCGCCTATACCGTGTTAAACAAATACATATCATGATTATACGGTCACCGGCTCACCCGCATAACTCGTATTTTGTTGATGACACAATCAATTGACCACCAACGTTTCCACGCGGCGCAACTAGTGTTGCACCATCGGGCGCCAGAACTGCGGGGGCCCACCACAGCCCGTGATATGAAAGAAAGAAATGGTAGTTTGAGTCTCAGATGTGTTAATAAAATAGGAGTACATTTTAGGGTGATCATACGGTCACCGCTCACCATACAACTCCGTAATTTGTTGATAACACGATCAATTGACCACCAAACGGTCCACATTCAGCAGCGACATTACCATAGGGCCCACCTGTCGCCGCCAGATATGAAGGACATAAATGGTAATAAATTAGTGGTCGGTGGGTATTCAAGTCGTGAGACCTCTCGTTGGCAGCCACCGCGGTTGGGGGCGTTTCATTGGGCGGGGTGGGGATCCCTGGAGAAAAAGCTCGGCGGGGGGTTAGAGGGATGGCTGTGCGGCGCGGACCGGGCGGTGGGGAGTGGTTTCGATAGGGCGGGCGAAGCCGCTGGGCGGCGGGGCTGGAGGTTCGCCGTGGTGGCTGGCGCCGTGGGGGTGGAGTTTGATGATAAACCGGAGGCCCTTGATTTCGATCCAACGGCTGGAAAATCTAATGACCAGAGATGAAGAAGTCGGCCGCCGACGTAGCCTCACCCAAGACGCATACATGCACGCCGCAAGACACGCGCGCATGTAGGCGCAACATCGACACATACACACGCACGCATGCCGGGCGGCAACACCGACACGCATACATGCACTCACGAAACACGCACGACGCACCCATGCATGCAACATCAAACGCACTTTGCACGCACGCAACACTCGCGACGCTTGCATGCACACAACACACGACGCAAGACACATGCTCAACCTATACGCATGCACCCTTTGTTAAGGACATGGATTGTTACGGTATTAATCAATCTTATCCGTGATAAGCGTAACATTGATGTTTGCAGCGGTCTTTATGAATCACAACGATCGAACGGGCTATCAACATAGTAGGCTTATCTACATTAAAAAAGATGACTTCACACTCAATGAACAATCATCGGTTTATGAAATGCCCGCTTTGACCGCCCCTGCCCACCAAAGGTTCCTTCACAGGCGCTGCCTACGTTGGGTCACCGACATGCAGGCCATGCACCCAAAGAGCCCACACGCCATTGGAAGAACGGCGCGGTGTCCTAGGTCGAGTCGAGGGCGCCACTCGCTGCACGCCCGCTGAACACGCCCTGTGCCGCATTCAAACGCCCATGAAACCCGCCTGTGGAAGCCGAGAAACCCACTCTAGACACACGTCCGTTCATGACCGGGCCGGCATTAAACGCAACGCCGGCCGAGCTCCTCCCATCCGCCGTCTATTTAATCTCCTATTTAAACGAGGCCAAACGCCGGCCAAGAATCGCACACCTCCGCCGCTTCCCTATCTCCTCCACCATTTTGTCCACTCTACAATGGCTTACGAAGAGTAGTTATTCAAGATCCAAGCCGGGCTGGGTAGCTCACGGATACGAGCTATGCAGCTCGCTGATCCACCTCCTCCTCGCCGACGAAGCCGCTGTCGCTTCAAGCCGGGCGCGCGGTTAAGCAACTCGCCGCCTGCACCAGCTCGACGAGGAGCGGCGCACGGGCGCCGTTGTTGCCGCCCCATGCCGCCTCGCATCTGCCTCCTGCTTTCGTGGCCGAGACTCCCATGCCGGGCGGCCGCGCCATGCAAGCAGCGATAGAAGCATGGTGCGCGGAGAGCGGCGAGTCGGTGGCCAGCGCCTGCCCGCCCGGGCCTGGGCCATCGAGGAGAAGTAGAACACGGAGGCTGCCGCTGCTTGGGTCCCATGAAGGCCACCGCCATATGACGCCGGGCGCATACAGCAGTGTCTTGCCGATCCTTTTGTTGTGAGGACCTTCGTCGACCAAGCATGGGCTCCATGAAGAGGGAATGTTAGATGAACTCAAGCCGTGCCGCCATTAAGTAATCGCCAATATTTTGGCTACCCTGTGCAAGATCCAAACAGCCCTCCCAACAGATTCAAATCCTCGCTCACCGTGGGAATTTTGCCATGTGTTGTTTTCATGGACTAGCAAGATGCCCGTGCATTACACGGAACATCAAGTTGCAATTTTTTACAAACTCCCACATGCATGTAAGGGATAATTAATGTCCTCCTTTGATAGTACCACAAGGCAAACACCATTAATATTGCATCGATTAGTGTTAGTGGCCTTGTATATCTGCAAATTGTAATTTTGATAGTGGCCCCATGTATATAAAAATGGAGGAGAAAGATGAGAGATAAGGTGAGGAGGAGGGGCGTGGTGGTGATCGTGGTCTGGACCGAGCGGAGGCATGGGGATGGACGGCTAATTATGTCTAGGTTTGTATCTTCTCGCACACGCCCACGAGGTGGGGGACGCACGAAGAGAAGAGGTGCACGACGGGCGCACGCATTCTCAGATCTTTCCCAACCACACCCTGCTGGTACACGGTGGAGCCTATTTCGCATTTAAAAAGGCAGCCCATGTGGTAATTTGGCACGTAATCGTTGTCCACTTGGTGGAGGGAGGATCATCTATCACGGGTGAATAAACAAATTGCGACTTGACGCGTTATGTTAAATTAAAAAAGAGGCAAACCATGTGGGGCTTACCTTAGAGGCAAGGCTCTATACACTGGAGTACTTTTGGTGCGTCCCGTCAAATCGCAGAACGGGGAGAAGCTTGCTTAGTATGCCGTCTCCCCCGCCCACGGGCGCGGTGGCTCGCAGGATGAGGTGAAGCTTGCTTACTACACCTTACGCCCGCTCCCTCGCCCACGAGCGCGGTGGCTCGCAACACGAGGATAAAATTTTACTACTCCCTCCATTTACTCCTCGTCCCTACTAGTACGTACTTTGGTCAGTACTCCCTTCATTTACTTATACAAGGCCACTATAAAAAAATACATTTTGCATCTATACAAGGCCACAAATAGTAATCGAGACAAAAGTTGCTACTCCCACTGAGGGAGTTCCGGACTAGGGGGTGTCCGGATAGCCGAACTATCATCATCGGCCGGACTCCAAGACTATGAAGATACAAGATTGAAGACTTCGTCCCGTGTCCGGATGGGACTTTCCTTGGCGTGGAAGGCAAGCTTGGCGACACGGATATGTAGATCTCCTACCATTGTAATCGACTCGGTAACCCTAACACTATCCGTGTCTATATAAACCGGAGGGTTTTAGTCTCAGAGGAGGAACAACAATCATACCATAGGCTAGCTTCTAGGTTTAGCCTCTTTGATCTCGTGGTAGATCCACTCTCGTAACACACATCATCAATATTAATCAAGCAGGACGAGGGTTTTACCTCCATCAAGAGGGCCCAACTCGGGTAAAACATCGTGTCCCTTGTCTCCTCGTTACCATCCGCCGACGCACGCTCGGGACCCCTACCCGAGATCCACCGCTTTGACACCGACATTGGTGCTTTCATTGAGAGTTCCTCCGTCGCCACCGATAGGCTCGATGGCTCCTTCGATCATCAAGAACGACGCAGTCCGTGGTGAGACCTTTCCCCGGACAGATCTTCAGATTCGGGCGGTTTTGCATCAAGGGCCAATTCGCTGGCCATCCGGAGCAGATCGAAGCTACGCCCGCCATCGTGTCACATTTGAAGTTTGAATTATACGCCAATATCCGTGGGGACTTGATCTTCGACGGATTCGAGCCGCAGCCGAGCGTGCCGCACCGCCTCGATGGGCATGATCTAACTCGCAGCCGAACAAAGGCCTCGGAGGCCGCACTGAATCCACTCCGACCCTTAATCCGGAGCCGATTCCCGATCGAGGACGAGTGGTTGACACCGCCGGGGCTTTAATCTCTACGGCGATCGAGTTAACTCCATCCCTGTCCTTTGCGAAGACTCGACCTGTGGTGCCGGACTCTCTCCGACTCAACCTCCGCGCTTTGCCAATCGAATCCGATTAGGCGCTCTCATGGAGTTCACGTCATGACATCTTTCAGCACTCGCCTTTGGCGACATCCTAAATTCACTAAAGTCTCTCTCTTTATTAGGAGAGCCCTGGCCGGATTACGGTCAGAAGGTTGGGATGCGGACGACGAAGAAATTCAACGCCCACCCACCACCCACGTGGTAGCCGCCGCCGATTTATCTAACCGACATGCTAGACTACGACCAAGACATCGACGGTATGGACGACGATGCCGAGACGACCAAGACCCAGCGCCATGTGGCACCGGAAGGCCACCTCGCCATACGACATATACATGGTGGACATCCCAAAAGATGGGAACGGCGATGGAACAATGGAGGATGACCTCCAAGAAGCAAATCAAGCGCCAAGCGCCGGGCGCCGCTTCTAAATCCCGCCACAGAAGAATGAAGATTCCGCACCGGAGATAACAATACACCGGATGCTGTCAAGACAATCCACTCCAAAGAAGATCTAGCGCAGAGAATGGAGACGCCAGCCTCACGAGAGAGCGGTAGAAGAAGAGGTAGAGGATTATATGCCTCCTCCGAGACGGCAAGCCTCGACGACGATGAATTCGCCATGCCCGAGGATCCCGCCAAACAAGAGCGCTGCTACACACAGGCTTATGGCCACGGCAAATAGCCTCAAGAAAAAGCAGCAACAGCTTAGAGCTGATCAGATCTGCTAGCCGATGATGGATCAAGTCTCGCGTCAAGAGCATGAGCTCGAACGCCTCCAAAGCTACCCTAAACGCAAGCTGCTCCCCTGATTAGAGGAGGAGGCTTACGAACCCGCATCACCAGGAGACACACGGCTGACCGACCACCCCATGGTCGCGACAGAGAGGCCTCTAGGCCCTTCACTAGAACCGCACTCGCATTGCTCAAAAGCACACGCCACTGTGGGAATGCTCCGACCTGCGAGATATATTGAGGACAAGGCAAGACAATCAAGATCGATCTATGGATCGTGGGCGCCCACGGCACGTGATTTACAACCATCGCCGACACAAGATGTCCGCCGGGCCGAACAAAACAGATAAAGCTCTTTTGAGCTCCGCCGTGATATCACCCAAGACAGAGGCGCCAAGACACCCACTATGCTTTACGTATTTAAGTAATGGATCATCAAATCCTCAAGGGTTTAAAACCGCCAATATTGAATCCTATGATGGCACAATGCACCCCGCGTTTGGATCAAAGACTATCTCCTTCACATCCACATGGCCCGCGTGACGATCTTCACGCCATCAAATACCTCCCCCTCGCTTAAAGGACCAGCCCGACATTGGCTCAACAGCTTGCCGCCAGAAGTCAATTGGGAGCTGGAGGACTCGAAGCCGATTCCTCGTTAACTTCCAGGCCCTTATGTGCGCACTCACAAGACGCTGATGGCCTAAGCCACATAATTCAGCAGCCGATTTAATCGCCGACATAATTCGACATGGTTCTTAACCAAGAAAACCAAATCATCGACCGTCCGATGCGGCGCCTCGCGCCTTCAAGCATAACATCCGCGACGAGTGGCTTGCCCGCACCTAGGACAGGAAAAGCCAAATCCATGGCAGCCCTCACATCACTCATGACCCGCTTCACTGGTGAGGACAGCTGGCTAGCACGCAGCAAGAACCTCAAGAAAAATTTCTTAGTCCGACATCAAGGACCAAATGGCAGGCCGTCAGAATAAAAACAAACGCCGATTAACGGTGACAACATTGAGGATACGGCAATCAATGCCGGATTCAGAGGCTCTAAACCCGTCAGCGGAAAAGCCATTCAAAAGAACTACTCCGGTCCGCCCAATTTGGACCGAATACTCGACCGCCAGCGATACACGACACTTCAAATGCCAGCTTAACCACACCAACAGGGACTGTTGGGTATTCACAGGCAGGCAAGTTAATTGTCAAAACAATGACAAGGGGCTGTATAGCGATGACGAGAACGAGACCCAACCGCCGAACAATAGAGGATGTAAGGGTTTCTCACAAAAGCGGACGGTGAACATGATATACGCAACACACATACCCAAAAGGGAGCGGAAGCGCACTGTGGATGTCTACCCGATGGAGCCAGCTGTCTCAAGTTCAACCCATGGTCCTCCCGCCCATCACTTTTGACCAAGGGACCACCCACCAAAGATCCGCCACGGCGGATTCGCCAGACCTGGTCTTAGACCCAATCGCCGATGGATTTCACCTAACCAGAGTCCCGATGGACGGCGACAGAGCTCTGAACCTGCTTTACTGTGATACAAGGCGCAAAATGGGCATAGACCCCTCAAGGATTAAACCTACCAAAACGACCTTTAAAGGCGTCATACCAGGTGTACAAGCCAATTGTACAGGCTCAATTACACTAGAAGTGGTCCTCGGATCCCCGGATAACTTCCGAAGCGAGGAGTTAATCTTCGACATAGTCCCATTCTGCAGCGCTATCATGCCTTGCTCGGACGCACTGCGGTTTGCAAAGTTCAACGCGGTGCCGCACCACGATACCTCAAGCTCAAGATGCCAGGCCCTCGAGGAGTCATCACGGTCAATGGAAACATCAACGCTCTCTCCGCACGGAGGAACATACAGCGCTCGCGATGAAGTGCAATGCAGCCTCTAAGGCATTCTCGAGTCCGCCGTTAAGCGGCCGGACACAGCTAAGCGCTACCGAGTAACTTACAACAAGACCACCTGGCACGCCCGAGCATCGCCAGAAAGGCGGCCCCAACCCCAGCCTCCCGCTAAACGCCAAAGCAGGTCCTTCGCAGACACCATTATGCTCAAGATACCATGGGCATGGGGAGAGGGCACCACCACGATAAACCCAGATTGCACTCAACCACACCAGGGGCTCTCAAGTGTGTCGCCTTTTTCTTTTCTTTTTACCTTTATTTTTACCCACAGACTCCGCTTGTCGAAGCCCCGTCCGCAGCAGACCGCCGAACTCACGATGCAACAGCCAGGGAAGGATAAAGGCTACAACGAATATACAGGTGGTCTCCATTACGAGCATTTTTATACACCAATCTGCAGCCTACCCCTGGAGGGGGCCATGCTTAACAGTCCCATACCTTGCTTATCGCACTATTTGTATCATTTTGCATTCGTAGCAGCACTTATTGAATAAAACAATGCAGCACCTTTTTGCTTATAATTGCATTTCTTTTCATACATATGTTCATTCACGGCATGTTGCATCCGTACACTTTGGTACGGCTAATATACACCAGGGGCTTATGTTTCCCACATTATGGTATAATGAGTCCAACACTTTCACAAGTGCGGCACCTCAACTTATAGCACTATATGCATCGGGTTCAATCATGTCTTGGGTCAATAGTTGGTTTGCCTGCCCCGTGTTTTGGTACCTTATGTTCCGTTATATCGCTAAGGTAGCACTGGAGAACCATCGCGATTCCGCCTCAGCTTGAGCTGGGTTAACGCCTGGAGAAAGCTAAACTGACCGCCATGATGAGGCGAGAGCCGTCGCTGTTCGAGAGGTTTTATGCAGTCCTTAAAGACTTATGCCGCTTAGAGCGAGGAGCCGGATATCGTCCGACCAAGGCGTGATAGCGCCCAAATTCGCCTTCCAAGACTAGGGCTTCACGAAATTTAAAATTATAGAATTCTATGGCTAAGGAGAGTGTTCAAGCATTATAAGTCCGTTGCTTTGTTCGCTGTGTTGAGCGCCTCAGATGGACCCAAAATGGGAACAAGAGCGCCAAGTTTATCCCTAACACCCCAAAGACTGTGGCATGGGGGCTGAAGCCGACGACTTGCCATCTCTCGATTTGATAAACAGCCGCATGTAAGGTAATATTTTAAATTAACAAGCGCTGCTTAGCGATATGAACTAAGTTTTCAGCGCACAGATAACAAAATGCGAGTCTACTCAAATATTACATCTTTGGAGCACTCACCCGCAATAGTGCGGGCGCCTTCAAAGACACTCTTATAATACATCTCGAGCGGCGATGCTCCTTGCCCTCCGTGGCGGTCCGCCACAAGCTTCTGGCATCCATCTTGCCCCAAAGGCACCTTTGCGCTGGCAAGGCCCGACGGGCACCCTCAATACAAGCGGAATGCTTGATAACTTCAACCCACGGGCACACATCGATCACCGCCGACCAGCCAAGTAGCTCCTGTGCATGGCCTCCTTAGGCCACACCAACTATGAGGCTCTCCATGGCCTGCTCGCCGCTTTAGGAGCTCGACCAGCTGCTTCAGCTGGTCGCTAAGGGGCACTAGATGTCCGCCTCAAAGATATCGAGACCAAGACCTTCTCCGCCGAGGTCCCTCCTCGCCCGTAGAACGCGGCAGCATCGACACGCTATGAGGAAGATCGCGAACGCCCCGAGAGCTCCGAATTCGGTAAGCAAATGTAATTAACACTCACATGCTTACTTTGCATGAAAAATTCCTTAACCGCTGCTATTTTCTTCACCGCCTCAATCTCCGGAGGGCCTTGTAGGCTTCGCCTTAGTGGCTTTGGCACTCTCAAGAGCCGCTGTAAGCTCAGATTCTCGAAGTTCGAGTCACGCCCAAGCTCTCATGTTTTTTCACGAGATCCCGGAGCTCTTGCTGTACCTCCGCCACCCGCGTGCCTCCTGCTTCTCTCGCTGGGTGCGCCCATGACTGCTATGCTGCTCGCCGCATGCCACCTCCTTTAGGGTCGCCACCTCGTTAGTGACCCCTACAATACCCACGTTATCCTTGTCATTTTTCTTGCAACCAAATCCTTTTCTCAGAAGGTACAATTTTCATAAGGTATTACTCACCTTCCTTTTCCTCGAGCTGCTTGGCATGACCGAGCTCGTTTCTGACCGCCGAGGTTTTTCTTCAAATTATTGACCGTGATTCAAGGCGGGCGGAGGTCAGCAAAGACAGCCCGCAATCCCATATTGACATATTTTTATGACTCGCCTATCTTTCTAAAGATCCTTAGTCCGGATTTTCTTTTCAACACCGAACCGAGCATCAGGGCTACCGCCTATGCGGTACAATTTTACATATATTGAAATTTTACCTCAAAGCCTCGTTAGAAGGCTGCCGCAGTTTCGGTCACCGCTTCTTGGCGAGCTGAATCCTTTCAATCACCACACTCATAATAAAGGCGGTGTTCTTCTTGAATGGAGGCGCCGCTGAGCACCTCCAGAATTATCCGCACCTCCGTTGACGGAGGCAGCCGGGCGTCAGGGTCTTGCCCTTCACGGCGGGGTCGCCACGGACCGGAGCCACCGTGGCCTCCGGCTGAGTCCGTGCACAGTCCGGAGGGTGTCCCGTGACACCTCCGGCCTCCTCCTGGTGGGTCCTTTTTCGATCCCACTCTCGCCGCCTGCTGCACGGGGTGGAGGTAGTTGGAAGGGAATCCATATCCGACGCGACCCAAGGACCCGCCGATTTAAACGGGAAGATCATCTCATGGGCGGACTGCAGGGTTGTATGCGGCATTAGAAAGACATTATGTGGCTAAAAGAAAAACCTTGAAGTTATTCGAACCGGATACTTATGATCTCGCTTAGGGCTTGGCCCTTGGAGGCCAGCCCTCGCCGCCGCCGGGCGCTACGGAGCAGTCCGGGAAGAGTTTTTTCCTTCTGATTCTTCGCCTCCCTTGTTGGGGAGGCCTCCTTTTTTCCCTCCCCCACTGGGAGAGGTTTTCTTCCTCCTCGCCTTGGTGGAGGAGTCGGCCTCGGATTCATCATCCGATAGCACCTGAAAACGGAACTCTTCCGAGTCCCCGTGGGCCGCCTTTCTGGTTTTTCTTCTCCGCACCACGGGTGCCGGAGCCAGCAGCCCCGATAAGCGGGCGTCCGCTGGGTCCTTCGCAATGGGGCCGACAGGTAATCCGCTCGCCTTTGCTAGCCAGTCCTGTCAAAGGTAAAGGGAGTTTAGATCCCGTGACAGAGTCAAACTATGGAAAACAAGTGGTGAAATCACTTACCTCGCCACTGGACGCCGCGAGTGGAATCCGCGATCTTCGAGAAGCGGATGCGGAGCTTCGTGCCTTTGAACAGCACCTTCCAGATATCTTCATACATAGTGTCAAGAGCCCGCCAGGTCCGTGCTGCGCCGATCAAACTCCCACATGTTGAAGCCCCGCCGCTGGCACGGAAGAATCGCGGATGAGCATGACCTGACTACGCTGACGAAGCTTGAGCTTTGTCCACCAGCTTCGGATACAGGCTTGAGTCCGTCAGCCTCCGAATCCCCAAGTCCGCCACTCTTTCCGTGGAGGTGAGCCGTAGGGATGCCGGATCTGAGTTCGGGGCCGCTGCCCAATCAGGTCACGCTGCTCGTGATGTAGAACCACCCCGATTGCCACCCCTTGATGGTTTCCAATAAAGTGCCCTCCAGCCACGTAACGTGGGGCATCATGCCCAGCATGGCGCCTCAAGACCGCTTATTGCCCTTCACAACCTTCCGCTGACATCAAGGTCTTGAGCCACAAGTCGGGCGGGGCTGGATGCAGAGGAAGGTTTCGCACACCACGATAAACGCCGAGATGTTGAGGATAAAATTCAGGCCAGATCATGGAAATCCAGGCCGAGTAGAACATGAGCCCCGGACAAAGGGATGAAGCGGGAAGCCCAGTCCGCCGAGGAAATGGGGAAGAAATACTACCTCTCATGGGGCCTAGGGTTGGGGACGAGCTCTCCTCGCCGGGAGCCGATGCGCTGATGTTGCTGGACAACATCCGCATCGCAGCAGCTTCGGATCTGCCCTCCGTGACGGAGGAGGCCATCCACTTGCCTCCCGCCTCGACATAGTTGGAGAGGGTTGAGGTGAGAAGTGCGGACTTGGGCGCTGGAGCTCGAGTTCGGGATGGATAAGCCAAGGAGGAAGAAGGCATGTAAAAGGGTTGGATCTTTATCCCTTATATGGGCGGACAAAACATGTGTCCCCGCCGCCCGGTAAAACTCGCTTATCCCCTGCTGCCACAATCAATGGCGTGGTTGGGTTACCCACGTCCGTATTGATGGGAATCCTGAATAAGGGAACACGCTCGCTCGACAAGACGTACAAGGAAACCGCCGCTAAACGCTACCGAGGTGGAACAATAAAAACAATTTGAGTAAAGGCTTGGTAGTGGTGCGACGCCACGCCACGTAATACGCCGCAGATTGATCTTGTGTAATATTATTCTCTACGGTGGTATGTGGAATTTATCTTTGCAGAGCCGACACTATCCTGGTGTTCACAATCTTCCATAAATTATTCGAGGAAGAACCCGCTTTGCAATGCCAAGACAACATGCGCCGGACTCGCCATCATTGAAGCCTGGTTCAGGGGCTACTGAGGGAGTTCCGGACTAGGGGGTTTCCGGATAGCCGAACTATCATCATCGGCCGGACTCCAAGACTATGAAGGTACAAGATTGAAGACTACGTCCCATGTCCGGATGGGACTTTCCTTGGCATGGAAGGCAAGCTTGGCGATACAGATATGTAGATCTCCTACCATTGTAACCGATTCTGTGTAACCCTAACCCTATCATGTGTCTATATAAACCGGAGGGTTTTAGTCCGTAGGAGGAACAACAATCATACCATAGGCTAGCTTCTAGGGTTTAGCCTCTTTGATCTCGTGGTAGATCCACTCTTGTAACACACATCATCAATATTAATCAAGCAGGACGTAGGGTTTTACCTCCATCAAGAGGGCCCGAACCTGGGTAAAACATCGTGTCCCTTGTCTCCTGTTACCAACTGCCTAGACGCATAGTTCAGGACCCCCTACCCGAGATCCTCCGGTTTTGACACCGACACCCTCCTTTCCAGTTTATTGCTCAATTTCAAAATCTCTCCAACCAAGGTAGACGGTGAGTGGTCGAATTAATTTCGTAATTTGCACAAGTAATTAGTACGCTAGTACCGAGGCATTAATTAGAACGAATGCATGAATGACCACTAAACTTCCATGAACTTGTACATGAATTGGTTAGTTTCCTCTTGACACTGCTTGCGTCGGGTGATCTAACGCACCTCAAAATCCAACATGTAATGGTACTACTACTATTATAGTAGAATTGAGACTTATCAAACGGAAAAACGGATGTTTTTTAGATGAGCCCTGTCGGTGTCAAAACCGGCGGATCTCGGGTAGGGGGTCCCGAACTGTGCGTCTAGGCGGATGGTAACAGGAGACAAGGGACACGATGTTTACCCAGTGTTCGGCCCTTCTATGGAGGTAATACCCTACATCCTGCTTGATTGATCTTGATGATATGAGTATTACAAGAGTTGATCTACCACGAGATCGTAGAGGCTAAACCCTAGAAGCTAGCCTATGGTATGATTGTTGTTCTATGAGATTCTCTATCGACTAGCGTGGCCTCGGTTTATATAATGCACCAGAGGCCTAGGATAACAAGAGTCCTAGCCGAATACGCCGGTGGGGAGGAGTCCTTGTCTTGATCGCCAAGTCTTGTGGAATCTTCCTTGTATGCGGCAACTGTCCGGACTGGCCCATGAGTATACGGCCATGGGGATCCTTGGCCCAATCCAACAGATTGGGAGACGACGTGGTGAGTACCCCCTAGTCCAGGACACCGTCAGTAGCCCCCTGAACCGGTCTTCAAGTTTAGGGACGCTCCTCGATTCTTCCGAACTGTTCTTCATCTTCGGTTGCCGGTCTTGAAAACTGGTTCAACAAATCTTCTCATCTTCGATCTTGAGGATCGCCAAAATGCATTCGGCGAGTTTATAAATCGAGTATCCGAGGAGCCCCTTTAAGTTTCCGGCCTTTATCAATTCCTTGTTATTTGTATGCCACACCTCGGTTTGAAGTTGTTCCCGGCGGCAGCGTTTCTTTGCGCCCGAGCTCCCACGCCGGACTGCATTTGAGGTATCTTTTGCAGCCGAGCACCAACGCCGACCGCTTCCCAGCTCTAACGCCAAATGTATCCGAGCTCCAACGCCGATCAGATCCGAGCTCCAACGCCGGACTATGTGTCCGAGCCCAACGCTGGACTATGTATCGAGCCCAACGCCGGATCAGATCCGAGCTCCAACGCCGAACTATGTGTCCGAGCCCAACGCCGACTGTATCCGAGGTGTCAGAATCACCTAGGTTCAAAGAAGTTTGAAGGAGTTTAGCCGAGCACGCCGAGATGCCTCTAAGGAGCCAGCCACTTGCATCCGAACTATATGCCGAATTGCTTCGAGGTGGTGCACCACCCCAATGTGGGCTGATTTTGGTCAATATTTTTATTGATGCAATTTATTCTCCGACGAGATATATAGCCAGAGTCCTCAAGGTGTGTATCGGTCTAAAACCCGAGATGCCCATGAAGGATGACATAAGACCGCTGATCCTCGTAGCTGCCGAGACTCAAAGTTGATTTGCAAAATCAGTTTGAGGATCAAGTCCTAGCTCGCAGAATACTTGGGACACAAAAGCGCATGCTCAGTCCTCAAGACTCAGGTTGGGTGCGGCCGACCAACCCGAGGATCAAAATCTCCTGAGATCAGATTATACTTAAAATTTTCTGCATTGGACATGCAATGCAAGAGTCCCCGAGACACCGGTCGGGTGGCAATACTGCATCGGGGATCGATGTGCCCTTTAATATTTGTAAATAATAAGCCCAAGCTCAAGAGTCCCGATCCATAATGCGGCAAGGGAGGCCAATTAAGGATCGATATCCATAGTAAAATCACAAATTATGTGTAAGGACTCTATGTATCCAAGTACTTTACGCCATTAATGCTCAATCCAGATTGTACAAAACTTTGTTGACCGACCATCAGCTTCCACCTCCTCGCCAATACCGAGGAGTGTTTTTCCTACTTTATAAAGCCTTTATGAGGGCAAAGATTTACAACAAACAAGGCAATCTGGCCATACGGTTTTATAAACAAAGGTACGCTGAGAGACATGTTATATTACTGCTTAATAGAAGAAATGTCTTCCAAAGAAAATAGTCCCGCTATCGTTCCTTTTTTTGGTTGTCATGCTAAGCATGATCATGAAACCTCAGCTCCAATGTAAGAGCAAAATATCGAGGATTTAGTTTGGGAGGCCGCCATAGCCCCTCGTAGTGTTCGGGCGATAGTCGAGGTCAAGCCGAAACACTTCGCCAATGTTATGAATGGCCCGTCGCTTAATATAGTCATCGGATCGCTGACCAGTTTACACCTATTGTGACAGTCAGGCCGCTTTCTCCATCGAGGTGCTTGACCATGCGAGCTGGAAGCACAATCGCAGTGGTTCTCCTTTGCACACCTAGCCAACAAAGCGGAACGTAGGAGGCAAGCGCGAGCCGCAACCCAACTATTGACCAAGACACAATTCAAACTGATGCATATATAGAAATATCCGAGAATGTTTTTGCCGAATCTCTAAAGGTGTCCGCGCTGTAATCGCGAGACTTGTGCTGAAAATACACAAATGGTTTAAAAGTGCCAAAAGCTGGGAAAACCAAAAACATCAAGAAAACTTGACGTCCTAACAAGATCAAGTGTTCGTGCCAATCCGAAATTGAATTTAGAAAAAAAGTGCTTCGCTGTGCTTTAACTTTGCAACGACTAAGAAGAAAAACACTTAGTATGAAACGGCTCAAATAAACATAAGAGCCCCCAAGTGACTTGGGTAAAAGTTGAATATAAAATGTAAGGTGACATGTAGAATGCCTTCTAGCCGGATTGTAGATCGCTTGTCGAAGCGGACCTTTTCGCTTCAACCTCGGACCCAATAGTCCGAGGTGTCCGAATACCTCGCAGTTATAAAAATCGGGCATGCGTGGAGACCAAAGCGAGGGGTCATTAGTGCTTTATCGCATAAGTGCCCAACTAGTTATGTTATATTACATGGTTAGTAAGAAACATCTTCCAGGAGAATAGTTCCGTTAGGGGTTCCTTTCTCGGGAGGCATGCCCTAAAGTGCATGTCCTGATCATGTAAAAAGAGCAGAAAAACATCCGGGGCAGGTAAATAAATAGGTAAGAAATCATCTTTTAGTTCACCGACCTTAGTATTCCCTTAAGAACGCTTAGCTTTCGCTTCACCTACCGAGGTACACATCCGCTGACCCGGCAAGAATAATCGCAGAGGTGCTCCTTTACCACCTAGCCGAACAATCGGGAACGAGTGGTAAGCACAGAGCCAGCAACCCAGCTTGGCCAAAACTTAAGTCATATCGATGCATATAATGGCTAATAAAAGGTACATGCGAAGTGTGACAGATGTGTTGGGCATAAAGCTCAGATAATAAGCTTCATAAAGAAGCCCCCAGTATAATGAGCGCTGGTAGCGTCAAGTGTGTGAAAACAAAGTTTGACAAGGAAAATTTTACAAGCAACTTTTTTCCAAAAGTATAATGCTTGGTCGAACCGAACACAAGTTAGAAATTTAAAACTTTGAGCATGAAGGCAACTTAGCTGGTTAATGTGTTCGGTATTGACGACGCGGTCCGAGCTTGATGCGGACAAGGTTCCATCCCCAAGCCGTCCCGAGGTGGCGGAGCAAAGAGCTCGCACCAAGTGGTGACATAGCACGGTAAATGCAGGATTTACGAGTGATGCCAAGTCCCCGGCATGGGGTAATGAAGTGTTGACGAAGCCCCCGCCCAGCCAAGGCGACGCTAAAGTATATAGTCCGTCTCGATCATTTTCCCGCACAAGAAATAGTGCAAACCAGATATAATAGTAATAAAAAATCGCTGCATAACAAATAATTTATGCAAAGTATGTAATAAAGAAATATGGCCTGGCGCCAAAGTCAATGTCGGCGCAGGCGCCGGGCGTGATGCGGTAAAGGCGCATGGCGGCTCGGATTCACTGTGTCGGTCCGAAGTTCGGATGCGGCGTCACGGACTATGTACGGAAACCGACCGGACCATCATGCGACCGTCGATAATGCAGCCACCATTTGATAGACCTGTGTACATATGATGGACAAACCAGAGTAATAATCCCTTGGGAAAAATTAACCCAAACAAGCAAAAAGAAATACTAGGATTAATAGCACCTGGTTTATTTGTTGTAGCAATCCGAAGGGAGGTGATTCCCAAAATCGGGACTCGATCCGCGCACCCATTGCCTGGTCGTCTAGTGACGCCGAAGTGTCCGGAGTAGGTTGATGAAGAGATGGCGAAGCCCCCGGTCCAGCCGAGATGTCGAAGTAGGTCGGCGTGATGGACACTAGCTTGAAGAAGCAATAGTGCGGCCCTGCCAATGCAGGTCGTGACGTGGTCGATGCCGGCTTGATGAAGCGACCGTGCGGCGATGCCGGTATGCCCGCTCCGTGTAATCCGTGGGGCGGTGATGTTGGTGATGATTTATCATTCGTGATTCCGGACTCTTGTTCGGCTTGCCGAGATGATGATCCAAGAAGTTGAGCTCGCTCAACAAAGTGACGACGGTTCAGCGCAGTCGGCAGCCGTGGAGCAATATTGCCGGACTGGTTTGACACCAGATGATGTTGAAGATCATGTTCAAAAGATCTTAAAGTTGTGGGATGTGTTCGAAACAAAACACAATACCCCATACAAAACTTCCTTCAAAAAGGATGTCCAAATCCTTTCATAAAAAGACGAACTCGGTCGGATTCGCTGCTACAGAAAACAAATCCAAAAGTGATGCACTAATCGAAGGTTCCCGGAGTTTGGACGGTCGGATCGAGCTGAAATTTTGAGGGGTGGTAGATATAGGAATTCCGCAGCCGAGCAGTTGGATCTTCCAAAGGAAGTCCGAGCTAGAAGCTGGACACCACGCCCTAAACTCGTCCGGATTCTCATCCAGATTCAATGCGGCTCCGGTATATCGGAGATTGCTAGAGATTCCTCCATCGGAACTCGACGAAATTTTCCAGGGTTGTTGTAGACTCGATTCCACACAATTCCACCGAAGCAATCGTTAAAACGA
The DNA here is from genome assembly GCA_021605205.1 of Aegilops longissima. Classification (NCBI taxonomy): domain Eukaryota; kingdom Viridiplantae; phylum Streptophyta; class Magnoliopsida; order Poales; family Poaceae; genus Aegilops; species Aegilops longissima. Next base: position 337,284,189 of record CM038682.1, read on the forward strand.
CACCTGCGGAGGCGGTGGCGGCGGACACAAGTTCGCTGTCCAGAAATACAGTATGGTCGCCTGAGGGCAATGTTGACGTTGAGCCCCTGGGCTCCCTGGATGATTCCTCCATGATCATGATAGAGATCGGAGCTGATGTTGATGAAGGCCCACATCCAAACATGACGATCGGAGATAGAGCGCAGTCCTTGATCGAACCAAGGTGACCAGTCGAGCTGGTGACGAATATGCCGAAGTCGCAGTTGATCTACGGGCGAGCCATCGACCTTTTGCCGAACACACGAGGAACTCTCAATGAAAGCACCAATGTCGGTGTCAAAACCGGCGGATCTCGGGTAGGGGGTCCCGAACTGTGCGTCTAGGCGGATGGTAACAGGAGACAAGGGACACGATGTTTACCCAGGTTCGGGCCCTCTCTATGGAGGTAATACCCTACTTCCTGCTTGATTGATCTTGATGATATGAGTATTACAAGAGTTGATCTACCACGAGATCGTAGAGGCTAAACCCTAGAAGCTAGCCTATGGTATGATTGTTGTTCTATGAGATTCTATATCGACTAGCCTGGCCTCGGTTTATATAATGCACCAGAGGCCTAGGATAACAAGAGTCCTACCCGAGATCCGCCGGTTTTGACACCGACAAGCCCTATAAACCCTAGTGGGTACGTACTCCGTAAAAACAGAATTTTCCAAAACTAAGTCGCTCCCTTTCATGAATTCTGTAGTATACTGCTCCGTCTCACGACGCCCTTTCATGAATTTTGTACTTCCCGTCACGACATGTGGGACATATAGCAACCGGTCGACGTGTCGTGCACCAAATAACAAAGGCAGAATAGCAGGGGACGACCTCACTGCATCGCCCAAGAGTAGTAATGAGCAATGAGACATCAAATCACAATGCCGCACCTTCCCTGCACGGACGGCAACCATTATTTCACCCTTCGGTTCGCCATCATCTCAAACCACGTACTAGTATTGCTTCGCTCAAGAGGGACACGCAGACGCCTTTGGTACATCATGACACGTGGGACCGCATGATGTGCCATGCCCCCGCCGATCGCCGGTAAAATCACCTCATTTTTACTATACTTCTCCAGATCGCTTCACTACATGACATGCACGCTGCTCTAGGTTGAGAATTTAATCGCTATATATGTGATGAACAAGTACTCTAGCCTTTTAAAAATTTATACTTTTGTATAGTAGTACTATCGATGGATTGCGCCATGGAGCAAAAACTGAAATTAAAAAAAAGTGGTACATATAGAGAGCGCACGCCAAATTATGCATATAGTACTATTAAAAAGCTAGTACGTGCTTAATTGGGGTGCTAAATTCTATTAAAGAAATACTAGTATTATGTACATATCAAGAGTTAAAGTAACGAGAAGAAACATAACATTGTTCTCATTGGGGCTCAAAGACAACACACCCCTCAAATTAAACTAAGCACACCTGAAATTAAACTATGCAACTAATCCGTAGACACTGCATTAGAAGTTTAGAACCACCATGAGCAACGACATCGCCACCTTACTCGAGTCCTCATCCACGCCCCTCGACTTCGCCCTTGTCCTCTTCCTCTTGGCTGATACTTCTTTGCTTGAACCGACACTTGGCTGTTGCTCTTCATCCAACCCTTGTAGATATTCAAGCAAAGGTAGCCATCCATTGCAGCGTAGTGGATGTGGTCTACATCTAGTACATTCCGCTGCCATGCATGACGATGAAACGTATGGAGGTTTCTCCGCCATCAGATGAAGGATGAACCATGGCTCCCGCCAGATCAGCATTGAAGGTCGACGAGAGGGCACCACCGATTCTTATGGAGGTCAAGGGGTTGCCTACAACGAGGCCGATCCGATCCAGACTTTCGCTCTTTCTTAAAGTCTACAAGAACGAATTTCACTGTTTTGTCCTTGAGGAAGTTCTTAAAATCTCGGCACTCAACGCCGGCATGGCATATGTGGTAGACCAAGCAAACTTTATGTACGCAAACCTGGATCACGGCGGGCCTCTTCCTCTCTTCGCCCTTAGATCCTTCTCTCGCCCCGTGACTGTGGTGTACTCAACATCTAGCCCAAGGACCCACTCATCATCTGAGTTTTCAAACATGCGTCTGAAGCGAGAAAGGCATCCTTTCACTGTCGCGGAAGAACGGGTGTAGATGACGTTGAACTCATCGCTGGTGATGGTTCTAACCTTGTACTCACCGTCGATTGTGGAGATTTGGGACACCATGGATTTGGGAGGAGGGTTAGGATTAGTGGAACTGCGGTAATGTGAATGGACGGGATGACTAGGAGCAAACCGCCGTAGTATTGAAGGACGTGCGGGGACGAGTAGGAGTGAACTGCCAGCGTGCGAATGGCAGGGTAGTGGCCTTCCATTCTCCCATGATACGGGATTCCGAGAGCCCTTGGATCTGAGATCGAACGGTTGCATGGCGTGATTCTAGACCTATGGGTGAATATCCTATCCTGGAGGGTTATTCTGCAAATTTTCAACAACTTAGCATGCACCGCTTGATTCAGATCCAAGGGCTGCCAAGAGTCCAGATCATGGTCGCCAAGATACCACGATCGTCAAGGCTGCGCGCTGGTCGCTACTTTGGAGATTTAACACGGTGCATTAGGCTATCCGATGTTGGCATGTCATACATAGTCATCACTTAGTCACTCATACTACAACAAGGTTTTGGCTATAAGGTTGGCTATAAGTGTATTTTTTTACTTCTCTCTATCTCTTTCTTTCAGATTTCTCGTCCCATATAAGAACGTTTTTGACACTAGAGTAGTGCCAAAAACGTTCTTATACTATGGGACACAGAGAGTACTAGTATTTATTGCATTTTCCAAGGAGTGACCACTTCCAATGAAATGGTGTTGCTAAGTTTGCTTCATTTCATTAGCTATAGACTCAAAATTGTCTTTTCACCTAGGTACACGCGCTTAGCACCGTTTCTTCCTTGGGTCACCAAACTAGTCTCTCTCTTCTTGATTAACTTGCCACATCAGACTTTATGCCTATGTGGAAAGCTTAAGCACCTGAGGAGCAAGTAAAAGTAAGTACAATAGTGCTCTTTACATGGCATTTTTGCATATGTGGAAGAAAGAGAGGCAAGGAAAAGTGGAGAAGTGGGCTCATGCAAGAGCCAGCCTTTACTACATGGTGGAGCATTGGGAGAGGCACCTGATGGAGGTGGTCAGAATCGGGAGACTCACGCCGGTCGAAGGCCAGCTTAAAATGATAATGGCAAGTCAAATCACGGGCCCCACCTGTCCAAAGAAGAACTCGCTATCAAATCACACATCCCCACGCTTGCAGCAGCCTACTCCTCGCTTCTCGCCTCTCGTCGAACCGACTAGGCGGAACTGCCCCGCCGCCACCACGCAGGAGCCCCGCCTCACACTTTTAAATACAACTACATCCGCTAAGAATCCAATGATATACTTTTGTGACATAGTAACTCATATTTAGTTAGTCAAATGGATGACCTAGAACTACATCCAGTGCCCTATAAACCGAGACGCCTAAAATATAAAAACCAAGACGGAGAGGGTAGTTTAGCACGATCTTTTAGACCAATATAGTCGGATTCACCAAGGAGCAAAACCAAGTGGTAGGTTGCTCCCTGCCGTGTTGGCGAATAACTCAAGCAGGTGGTCCACACACCTAAATGGTGACACACTTAACAGAACCCTTTGGCCGACATGTGGCTCATCCACCGCCTTGTTCCACGCGATGCACCAAATTACAGTTTGGAGTAGCGGTTGAATTGAGGCACCTGGTCGAAGCGCCGCAGAGTAGAAAATGAGCGATGAGGGTCAAATCACAAAGCCCCACCTTTCCGCATTAAGTCGACTGACGGCAACCATCATTTCACTCAAGGGCGCAAGAGCATAAAGAAAAGAGAAAACAATGATGTGTGCGGTAGCTACCTAGGGCACCCTAGGGTAGGGGTCTCCACTATAGATCCTTTTTTTTGAAAGCGCCTCCACTACAAACCGGCTTCTCCCTCGTCCTCTTGAAGAAAACCGATGATGAGTGCGGCGGTAGGGTTTGTAGGAGTACTACGGCGTGCGGGGCCACGTCGTAGTAAACGGGTTCGAGCCTACACCTTAAATATGTGTGGGCCGCTTGGTTTTACGGGAACGAGTTAGCATTTTGGGTTCGGGGACTAGTGGAGATATAGTACATACAGAAAATTGTGGACGTAGGTTCGACCGAAAGGCAATGATGCATGGGCCTAGCATTTTGATATACCCAGGGCCGCGTGAAATTTGCTACTCTACTCAAAACTAGTAAGGTACACATGTACTGAACACATGAGATTTCGAAACCAAATTATGAATAAATACACACTATAGCATGTAAAGCTTTGAGTCATATATGCATGATATAGATGTTCGTTTAGTTCTTATAGTTCATCTCATTCAAAATCAATTAGTTTTATAAAATGTTAAGATTCATGGGTTGTGCATTGTAAATCATAAAGTAAAAACAAATAATGGCAATTCATTTAGAAAAATAATCAATTATGATACAGAAGATTATAGAACAAAGGAGAAGTTCTTGTGTTTTGAGGTTTGTGCATTATGCTTAAGTTCAACCATGGAGTCTTCTAAATTGTACATGTGGAAGATCTGGTGGAATGTTGATGATATCCAATGGCCAGTAGTGCTCGGATTTGCCTATCTCTGCACTTTCGGGTTAGCTTCATCCAGCGACCATCTTTCAAAGTTATTGGCACACTATATACTTGTGCCATAGTTGCATGTTTTGGAAAAAAGCTACTAGTGGGTTGTACTATCTATTTATGAATAGAAGATGTATACATAGAAGTTGTAGGGAAAGAGATGACATGGAGCATCTCAATTCCTATGAGTAGGGATTGGAAAAGAGATGTCATTTGGTTCACATCATAGGAACTTTTCTATTGAATCTAGAGATGACATGTATCTCAATTCCTATGGGGAGGGATTAGAAAAGAGATGTAATTTGGTTCATATCATAGGAACTTTTCTATTGAATATACGCTAATGTTTATTTTCCTTTGAAATTAAGGGAGTATAGGAATCCATTCATATGAACCAAGTGGCTCTAAAGCTATAGAAATGATATCATTTTTATTTCCTTTGAAATATGGAGTATATGAATCTATTCCTATGAACTAATTTGGCTCTAAAGGAAAAAATCCTATAAAAATCATATCATATACAGTTCCTATGATATTCCTCGACACTAAAGGATGCTTGAAATTGCTGCGGGTGATACGATGGTCTTCCTTTGTAGACTCCTCACCCATCTTTATAGTTACCTCTTGAAGATGAATGAAATGATATATACATGGTATTCTACATGTGCAATTTGGTACACGAAAACTCGGTAAAAGTTTGTGAGGTTCGAATTTTTAATAAAGCTATATGCACTGCATTTTGGAATAGAGGGAGCATACGACAGTTGCTAACACTCACGTGGAAGATTTGTGTGAAGGAGGAGTGGCTGTTCTGTTAAATGACATGGCAAAACTGACACTGTCGGATGCCGATCTAACGGTTCTTACGGCATTCGTCGTGAAAAGGCTTGTGGCTAACGCTTGTCCGATAATGATTTACGGACACATGCATTGCATTGATACGCGCCCTCTCTCTCAAGCACACGCACCTCACGAGTCACGACTCTCCCGAGTCCTCTCGCAGACTCAAGACGTCGCACCCACCGCCTATCTGTAGTAGACGCCACGCACATATGTGCTCTTCACACCATACCTCGTAACTTCTAAAAACAAAAGACGGCACGCACATTTTATTTTAGCTCACACGCCACACACTTATACTATTACTCTTGCAATAACGCTCTTTGGGCATAGTATATTGTACTCTCGAAGAGAAGCGTGCACGACGCACTAGTTCTCTCACACCCACTCACGGGTACACGAGGAGCGCATTTTTTGAAGCTGGTACAACAACATCACTCCACTATATATAAAAGCAGGAGCCTTAGCGCTTGCTTTACTAGGGTTCCTCTCGCTCACTCTCTCATGCTCTCCAGATCTAAGCAACACATAGGTGGCCACACTCTCTCAGCTCACGGTTGGTCACAAATCCGCCGGACAACCTCGACCGGGCAGGGGTGTAGGTGCATCGTTCACGCTGTCGTCGGGCAAGCGAGGGAGGAAACCAACGGCTGCCCACGCTGTCTCCAATCGGGCGGTCGTGGTCATTCTCTCCGAGAGAGCTGACGACGGGAGGGCCTCCGACCCTTCTTCTTCCCCTCATGTATTGTGGCTAAGATGCGCTCCCGACGCCGCTTTTGCCACATGCCGACGATCGTCAGTATATATTCCTTCAAACCTGCCTTGCTCATCGCCCCAGCCCCTCCGCGTGGATCCTTTTATACTTCGTCCGCTGTTCCAAAGCCACCTAGACTTCTACTATTATTAGAAGTAAAGCTAGTTCATACAATGACTCAAAGCGTTGGTTCAAACAGGAAGAATGTGGGAAAGCTGTAGCATGAATCTAGGACTTGGTTCTAAGAGGAAACGGGGAAAGTAGTAATATCTATCACTGCTTAAATAACAGATTTCAGATTTGCGCAAACAGGATGCCTGCTCCAAATCATTTCGGATGTCTGCCTCGTGATCGCTTCTATCCGCCGCAATCAAAAGCACACACCTTAGTTTTAGTAGAACTGCACAAAATGAGATGGCTATCCTCGCTGCCGCCGCCTAACCTCCCGCCTTCAAGGTATCCCTACATTGGTAGTAACTAAGGTAGAATGACCAACGCAATCTAAAAGTAGCTGATTTGTACGCTTTGACTTCCTGATTGCAAAGGTGGACGAGCTTAAAACAATCGCATCCTAGTCCGGAATGCACTTTCTACCAGTTCATCCATGGACCAAGGACTAGCTGGCACGGCTGCACGGTGGTTTTATGGACAGGTGCACGGACAAGAGGCATTGTGGTCTACTTATTTATGCAAATAGCGGTGCTTAAATTTAGTGGAATGCACAAGACTTTCAGCTGGTCAGTACACTCCATGGTTCAGTTCAGCATTCCAGCTGAAACCACAATTATAATTGGTTATTTTGGAATGAGAGAACCTAACCCTGAATGGTGGCAACAATAAAAAACAAGAGTGAACTCCAGGAAATTTAAGCCTGCCGAGAGGCCCTTTGCTCAGAGAGAAGCCTTGCTAGTTTTTTCCTGATTTGTAAACCTTCTCGCAACTTTGTCTTTTGCTGTGAACTAGTATATGTTTGTTATTTTCTATGAATCATTGAGATGTATAAAATTTCTTAACATATGCTTTTCAAGTTTTTTATGAAGACGAGTTTAATGTGAGTGTTCCACATGAGCGCTGGACTTAGCGTGTGAACGCTTGGAATTTATTACATTGTGGCCTCAATTAATCGCATGAACCATCGTAATAAGATACATAGTTGCTTATACGCCGACATCGATTGTTGATTGTTAGCTGGTCGATAGCCTAGTGTTGAAGCGAGCTGAGCCAATGTGCCGTGTTTTGCACAACTGCTACAAGTGGGGTAGCACCAACAGTGTTTACAAGTACTTACGATACGCCAACAAGACGGTTCTCTAATGCGTGCTCTATTTCATCAAAAACACACCGTCAGATGATCAACCGTGACAACTTATGTCTTACCATGCCATATTCATGAAAAAACTAGTGAGGACGCATCTGTTTCGGCAACAATTACGATGGTTCTCACGTGATTAACGAGCACACAAAAGTAGCAGCAGTTCCCATAGACGGATTCAAACAGAGTACTAGCCCTAGAGGGGTCAATAACAGGCAAGGTTCGGATAATTAGACACAATCCAAACTACTATTAAACACTAGCTGGGGCAATTATTTCATGCCTCGATCGAATTTGGGCTGGAGACAAGACGGACCTTGCCATGAACATCATCGAGGACGTCCCGCAGCAGCTCAATCCTGTGAACCTTCATGAAGACAACCTTGTGGCCTTGCCACTGATAAACTTGTTTGTGGAGGCATGCCACGTCATCTTCCTGCGTAAGCTTGACAAGAACAGTATTCCTGACAAATGAAGGAGTAGCTTTGAGCTTCTTGTGCTTCAGTACACCTGGGCAACACGCTTGACAATAGTGAGGCTGGAATACAACTCTTCATTGGTATAACCGCAAATGGCTTCCAGGATCCAACAGCCTAAGAACTCTGTTTTCCTAGTGCGTATATTCAGGTCGTCCGCCTCATAGCGAGTGACATGTACAACCACGCAATCCTTTTGTCTCCAGATCAGGCTCTAATTGAAATGTAAACAAATTCTGCATTACTTTTCAAGATAATGAAACACAAGTTATTTAAACCACTATGTATAGCATGGCATCGGGTTAATAAAATTTTGCATTATTAATCACCACGCACTTCCTTTTCAAAAAAATCACCACATACTTAGATGAAAACCACAATCGAGATCGGTAAAGAAGGAAATCACCTTGGGCAGCTCAGCTGGGGCACATCCTCGAAGGGGAAAACTGCTCTCGCAGTGCCACGGGGCTGTAACCTCAAACGGGCATTGACCATCTCAAGATCTCGGGTCGCCGGTGGTTGCCTCCATCTTCTTGAGCTCTCGTCTCGTGGGGATTAGCCTCCCACGCCTGCTCCAATATCGCAGA